>JABVXU010000148.1:0-116832 GCA_013365365.1 Cruorifilaria tuberocauda | reverse complement strand
ACTAATAGCAAATACAGTACTATCCTTGCAGCAGTTACATATTACAGCTTAATCGTCCCATAGGAATGCGATTTACAGCGCTAAGCATCGATGGATTGTTAAGGAAATAAATAAACTGATATAAAGCAAAAAGAAAAAGGACAGAAGTTTACTTGGAAAAGCTAAATATTTCCAAAATGTACGATTTTACCGGAAATTTTGATTACATTTTAAAGTTGAAATTAAGGAAAGTATGAATTGAAAAATCGAAATTTTAAAGAAAGTTTAAATTTAATTAAATCTTTCGCGTATGAATTTTTGTGAAACTAATACAATCTTTTTGTTTTTTCGATTTATCAAACTATCAGAAAATAACTTTACAATCGAGTCAAGCAGAAACATAGAAGTGCTAAAAATGTGACAGTCGATGAGAACCAAATAGCTATCGCACCACATCTAAAATTGTTAAATCGGTATTTTTAATACATAAATAATTTTTATTTTTCTCTGTATCAGCAAACTGAATTATCAGTTATGTTAATTACTTACGTTTGATTGGCAGGACATTTCTTCTCGCAAATTTCGCCATAAAATGGTTCCTTGCAATTGCACCTGCAAGCAGAAAACAATCAATTCTGTTTTGTTTACTATTTGTTCAGTAAAAAATTCTAAATGAAAACAGTATAGACTTAGGATTAATTTACAAATTACCAGTTAATTAAAAATTAAAGTCAATTTTTAATGGTCGGATTCGGCATGCACATATCTTAATAAACATTTTTCCAAGCATATAAATAATGAGAACCTTCCATTAACAATTTCACCATCATTTTTACATTTGATGATCTTATCACAATTATCTCCTTCATATTCATCTGCACAACGACATTTGTCGCCCGCATTGCGCCATCTCCTTTCATGCTCTTTAAAACGCTCATAATTGCTTCATCGTTAATTAAATTATGATAGGAAGGAAGGTAGGCAACAACCATAAATAAAAACTGGGAAGAACATTATCAAGTTACTAACGTCATTTCTCCCGTCTCCCTCCCTTCATCTTTAACACATGCTTTCAGCAGAAAACATCTGATAAGCATTTGATAAATTGAATTAAATGCGAGATAATTTGGAAAACAGAACGGATAATATTCAGTGTACCTTTCGGGGCCATTCGCCAACACGTAAGTCGCTCACAGTTCCGACCATCCCACGGGGCCCGACAAATGCATTCAATTTGTTTTGAGCCAATAGCGATCGTTCCATTATGTTGGCATGAATTCGGTGTGCATCTAAACATTTTCTTTTTTCAGCTTTTCATCCTTAAGTGTTAATGTTAAGTATGATGCTGTCATAATGAAGTAAAATGTTAAGGTCTGCAAATCGTTTTCAATACAACATCCCTTCAGTTCAGTCATTTCATAAGTTGTTATCTGTTTGTTTCGAATTATTCAACTAAGGATAGCAATTGAAACGAGAGTACGATTGATCTCTTTAAAAAATTTATTGAGAGGATTTCAATTTAGCGCACGAAAAACTAAATTTAACTGACTTTTTTGGAACTTTTATAAATTAAGTTCTATATATAAAACAATTTTATCATATGATTTCAGTAACCACTCTTTGGGTCCAAAAAATTAAAAAATTTCTCCTGCGATGATTTTCTGAATTTCGATCGATACGAGAAAATGAAATAATTCACTCACGATATCACTTTGAAATTTCAATTATCGAAAATTTGCTTCGATTATCACTTAACCGTGAATGAGATAACTTACAGATATAAAAATTAACAATATTAATAAAAACAAAGCTTACACGCTGTTATACAGGGAGAAACCTGCTGGGCACCCATAGTATTCGTTACAGATTGGTCCCTTCCATCCAGGCTTGCATTCGCATTTGTTATTTTTCATTCTTCCATGCACTAAACATGAAATGTTGTTATTGTATACTGTTACACTGTTACTTAGAAGCCAATGAAACATATCAGGTAAGTATTACGCAGTGCTTTCAATCAATTTATGTTAATTATTCAGTTATAGTAAAGAGTTAATTAGAATTCTGTGCTGAATAGGAAAAAACTCACCTCTCAAAGTACGACATTTAACTTCTTCATATTCGGAACTGAACTCTTCCCCTCCATCTTTAGCTTCTGAATATTTGTCACATTTTTCCAAGCTTCCATCGACGATTCCATAACCGTAGTAAGAATTCAAACTACAACCTTCTGGTATTAAATTAAGTGGAATTAAATCAACGTACGCATCATCTTTATCCTTATGCCGTTGTTGGCATATGGTAACTGGCACTATTAGCATGCACATTGATAAGTATATCGCTCCAAATCTCATCACTGAAATTAAAATAATATATTTGTAAGAAAGCTAGAAAGGTGTAATCGTACGATGCATAGTTGTGTGAATTTAAATTCTCAACGATCCAAACTATTTCCGTTACATGGGGAAATATGTGGAGAGAATTTTTCATCTTGACACAAATTACAAATGCCATAGCCATTGTTGTCTATGAAAATCGCGCTATCACTGATTGCGTCATCATTTCATTGATGAAAAGAAAAAATGAAATAGAGTGTTCAGCGTGTTCAATACGATGCTTCCTTATCTTCCTCAGACATTTGCGAATGTATTTAAAAGTATGGGAAATTACATCTGCGAAGCTAACAGGAGAAGGAAATTTCAATGGAAACTTTAAAGTAAGGCAATATATGCGAGAATCATTTCCTTGCTTCCTTTTCGCTCCCTTTTTCTTTCCCTCTCTCTCTCTCTTTCAATGATGCTGATCAATTTTTAGACGAAGAAAAGCATGAATGGATTGAGGAAAGAGGTAGAGGGAGAAAAAAGAAAGGATGAAAAGACAAATTTTATGAAAAAAAGCAACTTAAAAAGTTATTAAGAAATATATAGTAATATATAAGCAAATTATTTAATTAGCAGCCACTCAATTCAGAATAATCATAATAGCTACCAAAGAGCAGTAAAACAAATTAACGAATATATGTTATATATATATATGAGATGTTCAAGAAGGATGTATGAATAAATTCAAAACAAGAGGAAATTTGTATCGGAAAAAGACTAACGAGAATGAATGAACAGGTCGATCAGAATAAAAAGATAAATTTTAACTATGATAGTACATATCGATATCTGATTAACAATTGCAGAAATTTGGCTTTTTTTCGCTTACAGCTCGGGTCTCATCGAACAACTGCTAATATTGACGGACAAAATGTGAAAAATGATCATGGAAAAAAAGAAAAAAAAAGTGAATTGTCATTTAACAATATTACTGATAGTAAAACTGATAATATGATTGACAGCTAAAAGGCATATAATTTTTATATTACAATAATTATGAGAAATATTTAACGAATAAATAAATCTGCGGATAGGAAATTAGGGAATAATTATTCTATCATATTGTTTTCCTTATTTTTAAATTTACACTGAATGAAAGACTTTTTATTTAAAATTATAAATTAAATTTGTTTAGTAGTAATTATGGATTAAATTCGTAGACTTTTATAAATTTGTGCAATAGGATAAAATTGCTCTTACCGTTTTCATATTCTTTGTAATTTCAATATCCGTACCATGTGATTTTTAAAAATTGTTGTACTGTTTGCATCTTCGGATAATTTGCTTTTAATGAATGAAGACTTCTTTTCGTTCAAGGTGACAATTTTTTTCAGGTATATTTCAAACACAAACTGACGAAAATACATGGTTGTAATGAATTAATGAAATACCCAAACTTGATAATGAGCACCCTGCTTCTTTAAATCCTCATGTTCAACAGTGCTATACTTTCTCGATTTACTTCGTATTCGATACAAGAGACTTTCTGGTATTTATATTGCTCGGAGAGCAGTTGCTATGGAGAATATTTTCGCAAAAATTACATGGCTATCTGAAAAGTGAAGTTCTGTAGAACATTTATTCTTGATCCTCAATTTCACACGAATTTTAGAAAACTGCACGGAGCGTCAGATTTATGGACTTGTGTTTTTCGGCATGGTCTTTGGTAGGAAAGAAGTTTGCTTGCAGTATGCAATACTAGTTGAGGAGAATTTCCGGATTGAATCGTTGAACAATACAATATGCATTTCAACTCGAATGAACCGATCACACAAAGCATTTTTAGTTTTCCGTAGTACTTTATGGTTATTTTTGTTCAAAATTTCTCACTGAAATTTGTTTCGAATAAAGAGGTGAGATTAAATCACGTGGCTTGCATAAAACTGCAAGGTCAACTTGTTTCAAGTTGAACATACCAGCAATAGTTATTTTAGCTAGAATTTGTTTAAGAGCAAGCTTTTTAGATTCTCAAGAAACGACAATCTAAAAAGCTTACTGTTACTAGCAATTAATTCTATGCAATCAATTCACGCAGATTTCCGATAAGTTCGATTCATGGAAAAGGAAGAGAAAAGGTTTCGAAAATAACGAAAAGTAAAATGATGGATAAACAAATTAATAGGAACAATGAGAATAAACAATATCATGCCGAAATGTTGTTTGATCAATGCTGAATATTGTTCTTTAAAGACGTGAGTACATGTAGGAACGAGCATTTCGTGGATCTGAAAAGAATGCTTAGTAAAAGAAAATCAATGTCGAAATAGTCGGTACTGAAAGAAGAAGCGCAGCAAAAAATTAAATAGAAGCCATAGAACTTTGTCATAGCAGATAGCAAAGATATCTTTGAACGCCTTTCATTTCACTTCGGAATGAAGCAAATCACTGTGCTTGTAAGCAAGATGTGACAAGAGGAAATTAGACAAGAATATGATTTAGTTAGTTTAAAAATAGCGCTGGAAGAAAAATTCGTCTTTTTTTCTTTTACACTATCAACGTTTCTTGTTAAAAATATCATATTCTGAAGGAAAAATAGCACCGTATGACTGTTCACATCATATAATTGTAGTAATGCAAAACTTGATTGGAAATATAAAAATTCATGAAAAGTTTCCTATCTTTTCATCCTTCTTAATCCTGTCAACGTTTATGTATTGATCGAATATCGTGATAATTATATCCATGATAGATTCTAGGTAAGACGCAATTTGCTTTAAATTAATACGGCTAATGAGTAGATGATAAGTTATCATTACGACTTTAATCAATGAGATAAAAATATCAGCAAGTTATATGATAAAATTGATAGCTTCTTGATAGATATAAAATCAATTTATATTGAGAAATTTACATTGTTAGCAAATAAAATGACAGAATACAAGCATCATCTGGAAAAATGTGTGAAAATTTGTGATTACTGCCTTTTGGATGCTTTTTAAAAACTCTCAGCAGAAGCATCAACAACAACAAGATGAGTTTTCTGATTTTCATTCCCTTTCTTTTCGGCTGCCCTCTTTCCTTTCTGAAGTTTAGTTAGAAGCCATTCAATCATTCTGTATTCCGTTCTCTTCTTAGTTCGTATCCACGTTCGACTACGTTCATTATGGAACACATTTCATTCTAGTCTTATCTCACTTCTCAAATGTCAGAGATGTTGACAAGTCTCATGAGGTATGACGCTTTATTTATTTTTCCACTGCAGATGAGAGATATCTTGAAAATTAAGATTTTTACACGACATGAATTATTCTATCAACACATTATTATTGAGTACGGCAGACGTCAAAAAAAGGCTTTCAAGAAAATAAATTAAGTTCATTGCTTGCTCCTTCTGTATTACACCTTTCTGAAGTTCCTGAAGAGAAATCATGTTCTATTCACTGTCTTCAATCAAACTCACTCTCAGTAACTTCAGATAAACGACATCCAAATGGAAATATTCAGAAATGCTTGAACTTCATATCAAATATCCTGCAAGCCATTAAAGTAACTCTTTCTCCAGATTTATTTCGAGATCTTCTCTTACAATTGATGATAGAAAATGAAGAAAGTGCATGAATTATTTAATGCACAAAATAGGAAAAGCAAAGATATTTAACGAAACAGTCGTCGAAAGTCATTTTTTATAATGCAAAATTAGACTGAAAATACTTTAAGATAGAATTAAAGAAGTTAGATGATGTGTAAGTCAGTGGGTTTGATCACTAAACAATAATTTCGGATACAATAAAAGAAATATTGCAAATATACTAAATGAATGAGGAGGGTGATGTGTCACTGGAAGGGTCGAGATTTAGTATTGCTGAGAACTTTACTGATGAAAATATTAGTTATTGTAATATATAACAGATAAGATATCATTTGCTTAGCAAGGATAACATTGAATGGATGTTAGGCAAGCCTCTTGTCTAGACCATTTGCATTTGTTTGAATCTAAAAATCCTCTTTTAAGGAAATAAGACAAGAAATTTCAGTGATAGTCATCGATCTGTACATATTTCGCTGTTTTGAATGCATAGAATTGTGAATTGCTCGAAAGATGAAAAGAACTTTAGAATCCTTGGGATGATTTAGCGCTGACAGTATGGGACTTCAATAAAAAATCAACTATTTTAAGCAACTACGAGAACGTCGGCACAGTTATTGAAGAAGTTTTAATATTGCAAGTGATATGTGCATATAATAATATGAAATGTTAACAAAAAATTGCAACATGGTCCGATCTATATCATGAAGGTAATGAGGAGCACAGCTCCACACTGATAAATGATTATTCCGGTATATGAATGGGCTAAAACGCTAAAGGTCTACGCAAAATCAGTTCCAATAAGGAAAAATTCTGCAAATTCTTGGGAACTTCCCTTTCAGTAAAAAATATACGTCCCTTTGTTTACCGTTTGTTACGATCAAAAACTTTAAATTTCAATATTGGATTTTTGATTTCAGCTGTTAAAATTCTTGTAATTCTGCATTTTACATATTTTGTTCTTCATTGTTTATATGTAAAAAAGTCATTTTTTTCTACCATTCGTATTCTCTAACAGATTCTATGGGTGACATAGAATGGAATTTTGCAAGTTCAAACAAAAATAAGTGAAATGAAGCTTAATTATGCTGAATCGCGTCAAAAGTGCCAGTCTTGTGATACTGGAAATTTTTTTTTAAAAAGTTTTCCTTAATTAGCAATTACAACTTTTCAGTGATTCCCATTAGAAAATGGAAACCGATGTAATTCAACGTTTCAACAAATCCATAGTTGTACTGTTTTTTTAATTTCAATTCAAGTTCGTAAGTTTTCCGAACTTCTCTTTTTATTTGTTTTTCTAATTTTAAGATATATATTCTATCCCTTAAAAGCACTCTTCGTAACGTGAAGTAATCAATCAGTACTCAAATATCATCAAGTTTTTCAAGCACACATTTACATAGATTCTTTACATAATTTTGATATTTAGAAACTTTTTTTTAGCTTGATAAACAGATCTTTCCAAATCATTTTTCATACTATACATGAGGAGGGATAGACAAGAAAGTTAAAGACTTTAACAAGAAAAAATACGGGACTGAAAAAAAAATCCATGTTAGCCAATCTGACTCCTTTAATTTTTCCCTTACTAAAAAGCATTTTATGTATTTCAAGAATAATATTAGTGGTACTAAATCGTTAAATTAATTTCTCATGAACTATCAATGAAACTAAATCCGTTTATTTGCAAAGTTCTGCTGTGCATACTTGATAAGTTCGAAATTTTGCAAGTCGTTGAAGAGGATTTCGAATATGTAAAATACATAAAATGCTGAAGATGAAATTATGACGCTGAAAACACAGCATTCGCGTGAAGAATTTAGTGATTTGATTACTTCGAGATATTGCAATTCAATGACACGAGAAAAGTGGCGATGAACGGTCCGCAACAAATTATCAGTTTAACTAACAAATAAGCAAATCTAATAGATATGTTGGCTTAACAGAGAGTTTACTTGTCTCAACAATTATTCTTGCCTTGTGGTAGAAACTTCGGTTCTTTCTTAATATTCTACGCCATACCGAAAACTGTATCGAGCTAACAGATTTCTTTTTAATTTTGGTAATGAAAGTCACTAATCTAAGAAGAAATTTTAGACAAAGGAAAAACTGACCTATTTTCTACACTGTTTTTTGTTTTTGATCTTTGATAATCTAAAGCAAAGAAAGCTTGCAAAATTTTGCTCAAACAGTATGGTATATTGGAAATACCAAGGGGATTTTTGATTTCGCGAAATTCACGAAATATTTGAAGTGATAACTTGAATACTTATATGAAATCTGGTAGTTTCAAAAGTAATTATTTAACTGTATTAATAATTGCATGCTTTAATATTATTAGGAATATAAAGATATTACTATATTCATTAATTATAATCCAAATATTCTAATAATGCTAAAGCACATTGATTTCGTTTAAATTTTATCTCTGAAATAATTCTATTTCCTTCTACAATTTATTAAGTTTAAACTAATTATAATCTAAAACAGTCCTTCGAACTTTATAACAAAACTGATGCGACTTCACTATGAAATTAAATTTAACTAAAATTTCATGACAAATAGATTTTAAATGGAAAAAAGTGGAAGAGATGAAAATATGGGAAGGAAAAGAGCAATGGGGATAAGAACGATTGCAGCTTGTTTAATATGCAACGATTTGAGAAGAAATTTAACGGAAATGAAAGGAAAGGGAGAAACCCGAGTAAGGTTGAATGATTTGTCTGAAAAATGACAGATTAAAAGGTACGTGAAGTGCTACCAAAAAATCGAGGGCAAAGGTTGGATACGAGAGAACGAAAAGCGGAGCGACCGAGTTAGCCTATTCGATATTATCACTTCTTGCATGGCTTTTCGAGAAAAAACTGACTAGAAGAGAGGATTAGAGGAGAAAAAGAGACTAGAAGGGTGTGTGAACTGCAATCGCCACTGCTACGGGAATGGAAGAATAAGCTTGAAATTGCTAGAACGAAACCGTGGACCCTCATTCGTCCGTTCTTCTTCCTTCTCCTCCTCCCATTCCGGCTGTCGTAACCTCTTCTCCGTCCTCCAGATTATCAAAGAAAGGAGCAAACTTATTTATCACATCCAGCAGCTGGGTTTTATCAAATGAAAGCATTGAAACTTCATCGAAACCCAGTAATTTGGAGAGGAAAAAGAGGAAGAAGGCTTTGAACTTACTGTTAGGGAGAAAGCAGCAAATCATGCTATGCTACTTCACATTTCATCAATTTCAATCATTTCATCATGTCGTATCCATCTGACTGTAACCAACCAATATCAATTATGAGCATTAACAGCAATTTTTGATCGACCGAAGTTCAGTTTAAGTGTTGCTATTTCTCAATGAATCGTTTCCTGCTTGTTTCGTTAGATCATATAATTATTGTTAATAATTCGAAAATAATTGGCTTTTGTAAAATATTCAAAAGCTGTGTAATGGAATAAAAGCAGTAGGTGGATTTCATCATGACCTTTAAAATGATTAAATCAGAAATTGAAGTTTCTGGAGCTCTCTTGATGTCTGTTCAAGCTTACTGCTATCTATTTACTTTATTGCTAAAAACTTAAATTTCGGGAAAACTGTCAAAAATTACTTATTTTCAACGTATGCGGTAATCATCATTTGCAATTTTGGCATTTTTTCCCTAAATCAGCCTCAATTTTCTTCTTAAGCCTAGAATTGTCATCATTTTTAAAGATGGTAATTTTAATATGCATGATATCAATGTGACCTATTTCATATAGAGAATATGTCATGTATTTCCTCAAAATGAGTTAGCGGCAGTTTATTTTGAAGATAAGAATACAAGAAAAGTGCTAGTCAAAACTTTATGTTAAATATTCTGGCGAATTATTTTAAAAAATGTATTTTTAAATTAAAGGGAAGAATTTTTTGAAATTTCTTAGAAATAGAGAGAAATGATGGCAGTACAATATTGATGATTATTCAAACTGGAAAAGTTTGAAAAAGAAATTAGGAATATTGAAAAGGCAAGAGAAATAGCAGTTGCGTACAACTTTAATGAAAGTTGAAAAATTAGACATGAAATTAATACTAAATTAAACTTGAGACTCAGCATTACTAGTTAAAATTAGCTTTTTATTATTGTTAACATCATTGTCCCAATGGTTATCATCGTCCCTTTAGCTATTATCATTTCTACAAGTTAGTAGCTTCCCCAGATTTTGCCTCCCCAAAACTTCTCATTTATTAAAATTGTTTTCTCATTTATTGAAATTTTTTTTTCATTTTTGTTTTTCAAAAATTTTCCGTTTGTAATTAAATTTTCACTTTGATATTGTTTTTTTCTAGCTAGAAATTTTTTGCTTTGTACTTTCATGCACCTGTAAAAAGGAGTCGTTTGTGTCCCCAATGGAATAGTTAACATTTTTAACGAAAGAAAACACTAGCAATGACAGAAGCAGCATTAGCAGCAACAATGAATCAAACAATCTATTTATAGTTTATTACACAAATTTTAAGTATTTGGAAACAGGCAAATAAATGGCCAGGAACCTAGCAATATTCTATTTCATCTCTCTGTGTTCTTCTAAAATTTAATTAATTTTCTATTTAATTAAGGTAAAATTGGTAAAATGATAGAAAAATAATCAAGAAGTATGGGATGAGAAACATTGATAAAATTAAAGTAACAATAATAGTATAAATTATAGTCATATGAAAGATTAAGCATTATCATTGAAAAGCTTTTATTGATATTATCGACAAGGGACGCTGCATTTTATAAAATATAAGCTAAAAAATATTGTTGATCGATTAGAAAATTTCGGAAAGACTAATCGAATTGTGAAATGAAAAGTAAACTCTGTTTTTGGTTCCTCTTACTTTAAAATAGTCGAAGTTAAATTCTGAACGATATGGAATGACCATCAGATTTAGAAAAATGATCATGGAACTCAGGGAGACACTGAGTAAACAACACAAACGGTTTGTTTATGAAAATCACATTTCGTGCAATTCCGTAAAGCAGAGCAAATTGTCCGAATAGATGATCAAATAGAACTGTCGCATTGCCGAGAGAAGAGCCGATAGTAAAAATACAATGATAGTGGCACTACCGGGTAAATAATACGACGCAGTGAAAAAATGATGAATTAAATTGTTATATCACCGCAACAAATAATGGAATTATTGGTTTATAAATTGCCTGTAAAGGTAATCACACCGGATAAAATCAAAATTCGATATCAAATAATTGTAGCTTAAAGCTCTGATCGATTTAATTCACGTGAATTGGAGTATTGGTGCTTGGGACCTTTGTGAAATTTTCGACAGTTCTAGAGAGTAGATTTCTCGAAAATTTCAAATAACATTTGGGACTGAACTCGAAAGCATTTGAATCGTTTTTAAATTAATAAGGATCAACAGTGACTGCTAAAACTACGGTTGAATCAAATGAAATAATTCACAGGTATTGTTCTCTGGCATGCCTTTAGAGTTATTGTTCCTACAGGAATTGATAACATCAGTGAAAATTCTTTTTTTGAAAAACCGAAATTTCAGAAATTGACCCTTAGACATATCTATTTGGTGTTTTAATAAAAAAGTCAAGTGAAAGAACACAGCATAGTCGATCTCTAATGGGAAGTGTTCAGAAGAGTTGGTTAATGTTGAAAATGAATTTTCAGTAATACGTCGATTTTTTTAATAAAATAAGCCAGAACAGCAAATTTCTGTCCAGTACTTTTTTGTCGATACAGAAAACGTTCTACCTCAATGAAATACTATTTTACAAATTACGAATATGTATGCCATAAGTGAGACATACGTGAAAATGTTTAGTTCCCATATATTCGTTCGTTCCTTAAATCAACCACCATTCTAGCTCCACCATTGTGGAGCTAGAATGGTGGTTGATTTAAGCTTGGCTGATTAGGAAAAGTGATCTTTTTTGATACAAATAGAGATGTCAAATAAAGGAATTTTTGAAATGAAACAAATTTATTGTTGAAAAACTGAACTTTCCCAGTAATAACCAAGCTTAGCATTGGTACCTTTGCATTTCGCTATACAAACTAGACGTGCTACTGATTCATATTAATTTTCGCATGTTAGTAAAAATTCATTCTGTGTAATTCAAATTCACGAATTCAATCAAATTTATATAATGGATTTCGAATACGATTCCTTTGATGCTGTTACTTCTTATCAGATACATTAAACTATGTTGGCCTTTTGTTGAGGATTTTCAATATATTGAAACATGTTATTTGCTAAATAAATGATGAGTACTTATAAGATAATGAAAAAAGCCATAAATTTCTATATTGCTTCAATTTCACTTTTGCAAAGGTTCCAGTAATTTGATTTTGTTTACTTCCCAAATTGAAAAACAATTTGATTAGAGTTCGGCTCGAAAAAAACAACTTTAAAATGGCATAAATACTGCTTGCACATTTCGAATTTATTAAAAAGTTTTTAGAGTTAAAAAAGCCCATCGATAGGTTTAAGGTTTCAATATATTCTGTATCGTTTGAATACACTTACGACAATATTGATTTGTTTCTTTACCTTTCTATCATACGTTGTGGTTGTTTAACCAAAATTCGAAATTATCAAGGATAGGAAATTTGACAAGCGTGAGATAAAATTTTTTCATCAGTTTTTTTTAATGAAAAATGTATTAAAGAATAAGAGAACAGAGCGATAGGATGGGGAGAAATGCGTGAAGTTATTAAAACATGATGGAAAAACTTGATGAACCGTTAAAAATTACTATTTGTAAATAAGCTGTAAGTCAGTCATTGTTACTAAAACGCTTTATCATACAGTAAATAATCTTTTTGATAACGCTTGCAAAAAATTCTACTAGTTAAATTTTACTCGTACTATTAATCCCATTCATTTCCAATAAATAATAAATAACTTCTTTTTCAATTTGTTTTTTCTTTCAAAAATTTGAAGTTATTCAATAATTTCAGCAATTTAATTCTAAGAGTATGTATAAATGAATTTGAGATAAATAGAACTTTTTTATAAGTGAAATCAGATTTGCATGAAAAAGGATAGTGGAATGCTGGGGAATAGCATTATGTAACATGATAAGACATTTATGAGAGAATTTTTTGGAATGGGAAAATATACTCAATAAAAATGAGGAATTTTAGACGAGCACAGCTTGCTTGCACAGTGAATTATCTAGTTGAGGAAGAAAAAAGAAATGAAGCAAATCACTTCGAATTTCATTATCAAATTATGCTTTATTCGAATAATTATTTTTTAAATTATGAATGCTATCGAAATTAATCTATTTGTTGTCTTATCAAATTCATTTATGGTTAATGCAACCTATTTTTAACGATGATTGTATGAATTAGCGATACAAATTAAATTTTTCAATTAAATAAATTCTCTCTCTCTCAGTCTGTTTCTCTTACTGCTTACGCCCTCTCAAATCTCTTTCATTTGTTTTCAGTGCTTTTTTCCGACCATCTCAACGAAATTTATTCGCTGTTATTAATACTGCTTTGAATTAGCTGCCGCACATTGCTATTCCACAAATAATCTTCAGAATATAAAAGAGAAAAAATGCATACCTTTGAAGAATCTTAATCTCACCTTAACCGTTTGGATTAGTTAGCTATCTAAGTATCACTTGATTATCATTACGGGAAATTTACGAAATATTATATGTGAAGGGAAATTCATTCTAGAAGAATGTTTTTTTGCTTGTTCCCGAAACTGGTGTTAAATTTGAGTTTTGAAAAGGAAAAAGCTGAGACGGTTTGTTTGATTAAACAGAATTCCTAAAATGGCGAAGAGGAATTGGAATGTGATTTGAAAATTCAGCAGTCATTCTTAGATTTATTTCACCGCATTGTTGCAATAAACTATCAAATTAAACAAAAACTATTTTTCAATATTTTTTGCCCTCTAGTTCATTTTGAAAGTTGATGTGCTTCATTTTTATTGAACTTATTGAAATGATATACATTTTCTGAACATTACCTTTCGCTATTTTCCTGAATTTCCTATAATTAAACCTGTAGACGTGTATTGTTGTGTTACGCTCTTTTTGTGTTTAATTTTACTCTTACTTTAATTTACTGAAAAAATTCGATAGATTATGGCACATTTTCCACTGCATGCCCATTTACATTATCTTCTGCTCAACAAGCTCCCTACTGGCATAACCTAAAGGGATATCTGTTTTAAGTAATTTTCCGTTTTCCTCCATTATACATACGGTATGGTTCTTTTTATATATGGCATAGGCCTGCGTGTGATCTTCAGTGTTTCCATTGAGCTACATTGGTGAGTAAGTAGATTTTGCTATCGGAGAGGATATGAAAAATGAACGAACACGAATTCATTGAATGAACGGTTCACTGAGCACAGCAAATGTAAAAGAAAAGAAGAAATTGCACTGGAACCTGTTCAAGAAGAGAGATTGCATGGATTTTCCTCCCAATTGGAAGAATAGAAATAGTTCGATAAATTTTATAAATGCTATCAAACCTAATTATTTCGAAAAAAGTAATTAATTAGACCATGAAATATTACAGTTTACAGTTGCAGCATAATGGAGAGGGAGAGAATCATGAATTCGAAATTTAATTTCAACATTAACAATCTTTGTCGAAGTTAATTTAGTCCATTAGTTGCTAAAAAAATCATGTTTTGCATTGTAGCAGCGGCATCAATTGTTCCAATCATTTCCGTCGTCTTTGAGTATTATTTTTTACCGAACTTCAAATATCTGAAATTGACTAATGATTTTAACTAATTCTCAATATTTCAAACTGGAATTTAGATCTTTTATAATTTTCTCAGAATGAAATAAATTTGTTTCCGTCCAATAGAGAATTAAGTATCGAAATACAGAAATCAGTTTTTGATAAATTCAATAGATATATTTGGATTAAGGAGAGACAGATTAATTTTTCGGAAGTAAATGAATGAATTGCGATAAAATTGATTAATTGAGAACCTGGGACTACAGTTATTGAACATGGGAGCCACAAGGATGTGACTGTGAATGTTGAATTTCTGGAATATTTGATGTAATACAAATGGATAAATTTACTGACTAGCAATATTATTAATTTGGGAACAGAAAAAATGATTAAATCATATAAGCATTTTCAAATCATGGGAAAATTATATGCTATGAATAATTGACTGAATAATCAATCTGATGAATGATAAAGCTGCCCAACAGGTAGAGTTCGTAGTAAATTTTTCAAACAAAAAAAAACTGATTGTCGCAGTAGACTTCTCAATATATAATCGTTTCTGCTGTTTCCGTTCAAGCAATTTATTTCTCTGCGGAATATTTAAGGATGTATAAGCAAAAGCTTAAGGATGTTGATTGGTTTTTTCTTCTGCATCGGTAATTCCTCAACAGATTTGGGACAACAAACATCAAAAACGTTTTTCTTCGGGATTACGGAAAAAATAAAGACTCCCATATAAGTTAAGTTTGAAAATGCTTGTTTATCTCCTACATCATTTTACTAAACTTCTCACTATTGTTCTTAATAATTAAACGGATAAAAAGAAGCTACCGAAGAACATCGTCAATGAAATGTTTGGAATGAATGAGACACCTGGCAAACATCTGTTCTATACATGTAACTTTTTTCTCTTTTTTTAGCGAGCATAGAACAAGGAATTTCAAGAAATTCTGAAAATGAATTGACAAAAAGAGAAGAAAGAGGAATTGTGTCGGACAACTTAGATGTAAATTTGAATATAAGAATGACTGAAATAGCTTTTTTCTTCTTCAGAGCTGCATAGTATACATATATAAACACATGTACTCAAGTTGCAATAAATTGAAATGATATGTTAATTAAACGTGCAAAGGAAAAAACAAAAGACAAATTCTAGACAATCCCATGAAAAAGAATTTATATGAATAATTCAGATTGATTTTTCTTCCGATGCAACATTAACAGAATAGAATGTTTACAAAAATCTGATCAAACTTAAATGCGGATAAATCAAGTAGATGAAATTAAATAAAAAAAAGAGTATTAAAAAAATTCTATTCATCTTAAAACATATTCAGTTCGATGGTGAGATCTCTTCCTCATGTCAAACAAATAAGTAGAATTAATCACTGAGCATCAAAATCAGTACAGTGATATTTAAATTAGCAAATGATTGTAAAAGGAAGATTCGTTTGTGAAGAAAATGATTTAAAATATTCACGGGACTGTCATAAGAAATAGTATTTTTAAATTCATAAAACATTTTCCTTCAATTTTATTTCTCGTTATGACGATTCGGAAGAAATTCCACACGAATCAAATTTCAAATAAATTTTGAGGATATAAATGAAACAAAAGCGTCAATTAATCAAAATCACCATTAAACTTCATCTTTCAGTACTTTTTTGAAATTTTTAAATTTTTAACCAAAATTGTCGGTGTGTTCATTAATTATAAATACATCTTTTGATGACAGTAAGCTCATTGGATATGATTTTACGCCAGTTTAAGCTTGAAACTACGATTTATTAAACGGTTTAGTTTAATCTGCAATCATAAAGTAAAATCGAAATTATCAGATCAAATTCGATGAAATTCTCACACTGGTATCAAAAAAGACTAATTTTTATTTTCTTGTAAGAACAGTGTCATATTTATGTAAGCAAATGACAATATTTTGGTTAGTGATTTCGAATTTATGAAATATTTTCAAATTCTTCAAATAGTGCAAAACATCCTGTAATGCAGTTTCCTTAAATGATTGTAATCTGCATAATTCATGATACCAGATGGTCACTGCATGAAAATTCATTACTTATTTAAAAGATTCAAGCTATTTAGCTTATTTTGCACTTCATTCCACCAATTCTTAAATGCTATTACTTGTAATTATCATTGCGTCAACTGATTTCATCCTGCATTCAGTTCCATTTTTCATGATTTTTTGAGTTTATAAAATTGTGTAAAATCGTATTGCAAATTTAAATTTGATAATCATACACGATCATTGTGAAATTTTTGAAGTGTCGCTGATAATACGGCTTACTTTCAATAATTTTTCAGTTTTTTGGATGCTTATTTAATTAATAACAATTAATTTGGATATGATGATCCCCTCAATGGAATATGATGAATAATAGTAGTGGGAAATGAAAACCAATTCCTTCTTTTATCAACGAAAGATAAAGGAAACTGATTAACAGTTTAACAGTGACGTCTGTAATGCAATGAAGTTATATGAGCTCCAAGTATAAATAACAATAAGTTACAAGCAGATATTAAGAGCGATAATTGTATCAGATTTTCGGGGGAATAAATAAAAGAGGGGAGGATGAAATTGAAATTGCTTCGATGTCGTTTATTCGGTAGTTAAGAATTTTGCTGGTGCTGGTGGTCAGTTGTGTAAGTTTGTGTTCAGGGATGAATGGATCAGTGAGTTCTTGTTGGTTGCCCCATACATTTTAAATTGGGTGTGTTGCTAATGTAAATGTTATTGCAAGTGTTTGAGGCGATCGTTCAGGAGATGGATGGATGGATGGATGAGATTGGATAGATGGATGGATGGACGGTATAATGGAAAGGGATTTGATGTGAATGGTGATATTTAAGATGAGAAATTGCCAATGGAGCAACTGTAATTGAGGCGCGTTTGTCCACCTTCCAGTTTGCTCCTCCTTTTTCCATCTTTCTAGTTGATCGGGAATTCTTGAACCTAGCTTTAACTCACTCACTCCTTCTTCATTTTCCATTTCAGCCCTCCTTTTAAACTTCCTCCCATTCCCTTCTCCTCAAACAACTGTCCTGTCTTTTACATATGTTCTTCTTTGTCTTTAATCAACATCTCCCCTAATGCCCTCTGCTATGCTACTAATTCTTTGGTTGATTTTACAAATTCATAGATCTACTTGTTTAACTTCTCCGCTTCATTCCCACCCCTCCCAATCCTTTCTCCCAACCAATAATGACGGAAACGGTACTGTTTCTCATGTTAAGCATCAATTTGACATATGGCAATTCTGATCGCTGGTCACTCATTCACCTTCCAGTCTGTTACAATACTTATTTCCATCTAATTAATTTAAATTGACAAATATGTTCATAGAAAACTTTTGAAAACCACTTCAGTCTCTTCTTCATTTTTTTAATTCTATATTTAATGAATTGATGAAATCAGGAAAGGCCAATTTACTACATCTCTGTGATAATTGTTAACCATGACGGATGAACGACGGCTTCTTGATGTTGCTCCTTCTGAACTTTATGATTCAACTTTACTTTTTCAACTTATACGCATTTAATTTTTGCAATATGGAACATTTAAGTTCGCAATTAAAGAAAACGGAAAAATAAATGTCTATACAAAGTGGCAAAATTTTTAACACAAGTGATAAGCAGGAAATAGTACCTTAAAATAATATAATGAATTAAGATGACATGGATGAGGTTATGACGGACCTAACGCTCTTGCAAGTTGTTGGAGCCTTAATTCGACCGGCTTAGTTCATTTAGTCATAGAAAAATTCATGTATTATTTTTAGCAAGCAGAGAATAAAAAGTATTTTTCATATTTTTTTACTCGACGAGATTTGGGCTAGATCCAAACCTCTATTATACAATTCTTATTTACTACCGATTAATCGAACCATTTTTTAATCTTCAACAAAAAGACTAATGAGAAATTGGAATTTTTCATTGAATTCTTTTTCAGGAACTTCTATTTTGGCGCATAGAGCTTTTGCACCTCCAGTCTATTTTCCCGCATGAAATATTTGCACGCAGCGACTCACATACACTTTGCATTCATTTCACTCATTTCATTTCCCTTACTTCATTTAAAAATCATTTCGGAGACCACTCTATCCTCATTCCACTACTTTGAAAATCATTATCCGGTGAGAGCTATCGTACAACCATCAGTTTCGTTATTGTCACGGTTTCACAGTAACGCTACGCTCTCGTTGGTTTGTTTGTGAGGATCTATTCCCACGATTTATTCACTCCTTGATTATTGCTTGAATTCTTGATATTATGATGAAAATTAGGAAATTAAAAATAGAACATAATTTTGCAAGTTGCAATATTAAACAATGAAAATCAAGATTGACACATTTGCAGAAGTACCGACCATACCTACTTTAATTTTGATAATCATTATGTTTCCACATTAGCAATATTATAAATTATTCACATTCAATATTTATTTTATAATTTGAATGTAATTTTCTTGGTTTTCAAAATTTGCTAAACTTAAATCATTTCATTTAATAATCAAAATTAAAGTAGCCGTAATGTATTGCTAGTTGATTGCAGGTAAATACATTGTGATAACTTTTTTCTGTTCAACTGAAAATCTAGACAAGACTTGCAAAGACCATTAATAACACTGAGAAAAGGAAGCAAACCTCTTATAATGCTGCTACTTTTCAAGTCAATTTTAATTATGACTCCGTGAAATTCTGATCCTGAAATTTGACAGCGCTAAATATTCACTTGATGAAAGTTATCATATAAATACTTTCTTCTGGAATTAACTAACAGTATCTTCTAGAAACCTTAACTTATCGATGATACATTACCTGAAAGGACTGTACTGACGATAAATTATTTTAGAAAGCCAGCAATAATATTAATTTTTAAAATGGTTTAAGCAACTTTAAATTTTATCGAAACAGTGCACTCCGCGGATCCGCGAAGTTCATTATTGATGAAGAATGCTGCAAATATAATTAATTAAATTATTGTAGAAATGAAATGAGACATTCAATTAATCCAAAGCTGTCATTATTATTACTGCTATTATGCATTTGTTTCACGGATTGCTTAATTTTGAAGCCTAATGAAAAGCAAGTAGCTATTTTGCAAAAGACTGTCAAGGAATTGTTGGATTTCGAGCAATTACCAGGCGAGCCTTTCTTTGTTTTCATTTTAGTCTCTGTTGATCATCCGTTCACCTGCCAATTGCTTTGATTTTTCAATGAAATTCCGCCATACATACTACTACTATACTACAGATGACGTCACGAGGCCCACGTCACGAACTGAAGATGCTGCTTCGAAATACATGCTACGTTTGTTCAACAGATATAAAGAAAGCAACGTGGTTCAGCATTACCCATCTGGAAACACTGTAAGAAGTATCAGTCCCAAAACTGGTAAAAAATTCGACCTTTAATTTAAAAAAATGATTAAAAATCGCTTCTAGGCATTTTACTCGGAGGGTGTTGTTTGGGAAGTTTGGGTCTTAAACCCTTTGGCAGAGATTAAACCCTTTAGCAAAGATTAATAATATCCCATCATGTCTATTCTAGAATGCTACTTTTCTCCATACCTGAAAAAAATTAATTAGGGATCCTCTATCGGTAATATTTGAAATTCCGCTAAGAAAATTTTTAATTTGTTATGATGTAATTTTAATCATAATTGAAGAAAAAATTTAAAAAGATTTCTTCATATTTCAGTGGTGTGAAATTATCATGTGTTAATAATTCTATTGCTTAGATTAACATATGTAGTAGTTTTAAAATAATGGAAGTAGTCTATTAAAATATAAAAAACTCAACCATAAATACTATCACCTAAACAAAACAATGAAAAATGAAGCAAGCAAAAAGTTATTGCTTATCAATAATTGATTTTAATATATAAGAACATAATCATGTTTCAGGAACATTGTTTGATGAAGAGCTGTTGATATTTAAGCTAAATACAATTAAACTACATGAACAGGTGTGTAGAAGTATAATATAGCTTTATGTCAGACACGACTTTATCGTCGCCTATTTTTCATTCATAATTTATAGCAACTGAATTGAATTATTACTTAGCGTGCTTGTGCAAACTGATTTGCCTTTTTTCATTTTGTGTTCAGCAAATTTAGCTTTTTTATTGGGGCGTATTGTGGGTGATGTAAAGAAAGGAGAAACTGGTAACCTTGATATCAGATATGATTTTTGTGAATTAATACTACCGTTTTGGAATATCCGGTAATAATTATGTTATTTGCATAATTATAAGAAATGCTAAAATTCGTTTGCAACTTGCGGATAAGCACGAGAAACTTATAAGAAATGGAAAATAATTGATCAATATTCGTTGACCTCGTTGAGTACCTCTGAATGATCATGAGGTTACTATGAAAGTATTCATCTAAGAAGATTCGTATTTCAGGTAGTTCAAGCTGAACTACATTATAACATTCAGCACAAACATCGTATCATGTTGAAGCAAGTGAAAGGAAGTGTAAAAGCATTTGGAGTTTTACAAAGTGGTGCAAAAGCGCAAATCGTACGGCTAATGCCTATTGTAACCCTCCGTTATTGGCTTAGTTTTAATATGACAAAATTGGTCAAGGAAGCATTGCAAACAAATCAAACTACTGTTGCCGTAAAGGTGTATTTTCTAATTTGTTGCACAATACAAGTCTCATTACCCATGGTCCATGCAGCTTACTTGATTTATTTGTTACCATAAATCTTAGATGAATGAATAATTATTAGTCATACTACAGCTATCTGTCACAGCTAATGCTGGCATGTGCACCCAAATAAAACTACAGGGATTTCTTTCCTCGCCATTATTTTGTTGTTTACTTCGATAGAAACTTAGTTAAGTGTGCTAGAACCATGAATAATGCAGTGACTTTCATTGCGTCTACGATAAATATCAAATTTGACAGAACTGTAATAAAATCGCTAAAACTTTCAGTTTCTGAAAGATGGAAAAATGATTAAATGTTCCGAATTGATCAAGCGGAATACACCCTTCCTGCTTGTATACACTGATGAACCGATGCTCACTGATGGCACAAAATTTCAATCTGCGTTCAATGCGAGAGCAATTCCTGATTTACATATTGGTGAAATTTACCAATATTTTAAATTTGCTTCCTTCAAGTAACATCTTCATCAGCCATAGGCAAATTTTCTATCATATATCAGCAATTTGAAATGAAGTATGAAGTATTTTAAGTGCTATCAGCAAACTAAGTATTAAACTAAGTGTCAAAATTGTTGCTAATTTAATACTTAATTTTTCATTTCTACTTGAAAAGACGCATATTTGAGATGTTGCAAAGAGCTCGTCATCCAGAATGGTTAAAATGCGCTCAAAACGAATGTCTCAGTACTATGTATATTCGGCGAAAGGAAATCAGAATGGTAATGACGATAATTTAGAAAAGCAAACAGAGCGTCATCTTAAAAAATTCCGAGATTTAGGACCAAGAATACTTCGGGGCAGGAAACAAGTATTCGTTTAATTTTTTGATTAGTAAAATTAATCTCGGAAATTTCGATCATCTTATTCTTCGATAATCAACTTGTAAATTATGTCGATTTTGGCTATGAATGTGTTTTTTTAAATTTAACCTAAAAATTCTAGACGAAGAGTCAGGCGAAGCAGAGAACAGTATCATCAATATCACTTATCACTGCAGAAATGATTTGCAAGATTATCTGGAATTTAAAAGTGAAATATGAAGCTGTAGAATATATAATTAAAATTTTTCATTTATTTCACGCGAATATTGTCTGAAAAATATATGCATTTTATCTTTGCATTTTTCACTTTCCAGTTATCTTCGCATTTGAGTTGCATAGAAATATGAAAAGGGAAGAATGTTAACTTTTATGCGCAATTTTCCTTCCAAGAACGTCGGAATCTTGTCATCAAGAACTGTGATAATCTTACAAATTTTGAGCATTACAAAGACACGTTTTTGTATTCCTAAAAATGCTGTGAACGAATAGTCCAAAAATAACTATTGCCTCGGCTTTTACTTAATACTGGCCTCTTATACTTGGTGGCTTATTGTTTAGCTGTCTAATGACAATACATTTGCATACATTCAAAATACAATAGCAATATTGCATTTTATAGAAATTATGTATACGCCTTAAACATATGTCTGTAATATGCATATGCATTAGGCATATGTCTGTTATAGTAGAAATTCCCTGCCTATGAGATATGAGATAGATGTAAGCGATTTATGTCGAAATATAAGATTTAAATGATATATCAATTAAGTAAGAATAATCCATTCTATGATGTGTGCTATTACTTCATATTATATTATATTTATACGTCTCCACACCATACATATTTAGATTTGCTTGCGTGGGTATGGCGGTAATTTTTGGTAACTAGCAGCTTTTAGTTGAAAAATATTTGAACAAAATGAGGAAATAATTTTTTCAGGATCGCCCATTACAAAGGCGTAAGCAACAAAAAGCTCGGAGCACTTCTCGAAATGATCCAATGATGGGTTTTGGTATGGTCAAGAAACTATCAAAAGTTGTGACCATTTCACCTTTACCTTCTATAGAACAGAAAAAGGGTGATGATTTGACAGTGATATTGCTTCCAAGAGAAGCTTATTCTTCTCAGGTACTACTAATTACCAGGTTGTTTATATATTTTTGAAAAGTTTTAAGATTTCGGTGTTGAACTATTCATCATCGGTGAACGATTGGTTTACCTTTCAAATTGTACTGAAATAAACTAATTGATCAATGATATCCGCTTTGCAAAGTTTTAATGAGTTTCTATAATGAATTATGCCTATATTTCTAAGCGAATGCTTTCTCAGAGCTGCAGAATAGAAAAATTGAATGTACGATTTCGGGACATAGGATGGGAGCATTGGATTATAGCTCCAACATCGTTTGAGGCACAATATTGTAGTGGCACATGTCCTTTTCCGCTCAAGCAGGTTCTTTTTTTGATTTGAGACTTGAAGTTATTGAATCATATTAATAAGAATTTCAGTTCAATTTCAACTTTTCAATTTATTTTGGCCTAAAATTTTTCAATTTGAACTTATCTGCATGCTTTAGGAAGTAAACCCATCAAATCATGCGATTGTTCAATCAATAATTCATCGATTGGGCTTGAATCCATACGTCCCAGACGTATGTTGCGCACCGGATAAAATGGATTCATTGACATTACTTTATTATGACGAAATGGACAACGTTGTACTGAAAAATTATCCACGAATGACCGTTACTTCGTGCGCTTGTCAGTAATGCACTAAATAATTTTGGCTTCCGAAGTTTCGAAGTTGTAAAATATTTAGAATCAACTGAGAATAATGTCTTCAAATATTTATTAAAAAACAATCGATATTTCCTTTACTGTGAGTTGTTACGGAAGAAGGAAATAATATAGCTAATTGAAATTTCCAGCATTCATCACATTTATTTGTCCGGCAATCTTATTTCTTCAAAATTTTATTTGGTATTATTTCATGGACATCTCAGCGAACCCTTGATATTATCTATATTTGAAACATAGAAATCCATATTTTGTTACTAATTTTCATAAGCAACCATTGAGCAATAAAAAATTAACAGCGATGATATGATTTTACAAAGGTCAAAATTTCAAAGCAATTAATTGAGAAATTTTAACGCAGTAATGAAACCAATATGTATAATAAACTTATTTAGATCACTTATTTACCGTGATGATTTGAACGAAAAAACAGTTTTCAATAATTGGAAATTTTATCGCTTCATAAAATAAGCAAATCTCGGATTATATAATCTTTTTGCCTTGTTAATATACCGGTGAGTATTTGAGATACCGGAATAACCCATATAGAACAATGTAACAAAAATAAAAATTTCATGTCTCAAACTGAATATGACTTGTTTATGTTAATAAACTCTTCACAGTGAGGAAAAATATGATATTTCTCAAGTAAATCATTTCCCAAACTCGCGGGCACCATTTAAAGCCAACAGTCGAAATGCAGATTTGCTTGTCATAATCATTACCGGTAGCGATATTTGCCGAAGCACCGTAATGTCGAACAAAATTTGCTTTATTATTCGTATGATCGAAGGCTACTCGTTTTCTGATAACATTCTTACGTATTGCTGAGTGGAGTAACTCTCTCGCAGTTATATCTTTCTTCATAAAAACAACGAGTGTTCGGAATAATACTTATTATGTGCTGGAAAATATTGCATTAAATACGAATTCATTCATTAGTTTCAAAGTCTTGGTCGCATAGGTGCAATATATTATTTAATTATTTTTCGCTCTTCATTGGAAAGTTAATCATTAGAAAATTTTCAAATTAATTTCAAATTGTTTAATTATTTTCGATTGAAGCAATTTAAAATAAACCTTTTAAATGAAGCTTACCCATGTTATTAATCTTGACCTTATCGGCCACTTGCCAATATAATATAAATGGATAGCATTTTAGCTGATGTTTCGCCATATTTATTGTATTTTCAACATTTCCAGTTGTTTGTGCATCATTTCAAAGTTTTGATTAAAATAAAATGACAAATTCCCTGATCAAAATAATCTTTCCTTTTTATTCAGGATTTTCCAGAATATTTGATAAGTATTTCTTTACTACTGCTTCTTCTCAGTTACCAATTAATTTTTATAATATTATTGACAAAACTTACCTAAATTCACAAATTGAGCGAAAGTGGTGAATGATAAAATCAGTATGGGCAAGAAAAATTGATATCCAAAAAGAACGTTCATCTGCAATTATCAGAAACTTCAAGTTTTGCAAAAAAGATATGCAATGATAAATGATAAACACAAAAATGAAAAAGTCAAAATAAAATATTCTTCAAAAACAGTTTGAACAGATTTTTGAAACCCAATGGTAAACAATATTTTCATTAACATTTCTTGATCCATCTTCTTTTGAAATGATCTTTCAAAATTTCCTTTGTATTTTGAACTGAAAATATGTTTAATAGCTAATCATGTGATGATTATCTTGTTTGTTTACTTAATCTTTGTGTATAACAAACTTTTTGATTAAATGCAAAACAAAAAGCGCAGAAATTTTGCTACCGTTATTGGAAAGATCGACAAATATCCCAGCAAATGCTAATTTATGGTTATAAATTTCTAAAATAGTGCCTCAATTTGAAGGAACATTTATTTTGAAAAAAAAATTCTAAATACATTGAAGAAATTCGATAAAACCGATATTACAAAGGCAAATCTAATACTGTCCAAATGTTAACTGATGAAACTAAATTATATGAATTGATAGAAAATTCTTTTATTAATTTCAATTTCTTCACAAAAAAGTTCAGGACTGCTTCTCCATCATTATTATTAATAAACAATTTGTCTTTCTTAATCATATTTTTACTATTCCTGGAGATTGTATCAAGTATTATTTAGGAAAAATATTTTAAACCCTGAAATGGAAATTCAAGAAATTTTTGATGAAATTCAGATTTAGCACAGCTTCACCACAAAAAGTTCAAAAATAAAAGATAATAAATAGCAGGAGAGAATTTTTTAATCCATGAATTTCGAAAACTCATAAATGTTCAAATATAAGCTAACATATTGCACAATACATGTTTTGAAAATGAGATAATATGACGAGAAATTGAGAATAAAAAGAAACTATTTTGAAAAGTGACTCATACAAAATGATTCTGGAATACTCTTCAATTTTGTTATAGATAACAGAGTTGTTTTTTCCTAAACTGTTAAATAGAAAGGAAAAAGTAAAAAGAGGGAAAAGCAAAGAGATAGACATCAGTAATAAAACTAATGCAGTGATAATTACTGAAATATTTGTAATATAAGGTTGATGCAAAAGGTACCTACGCATTGACATCGACATTGAATTTCAAATCATTATAATTTGACTTAGATATGTCATTAATACCAGAATAAGAATTATGGAGTGAGAAAATTTTTGCCAATAAGGAATTATTTAATTTGTAGTTGTAGTGTAGAAATTCCTATTTCAGGATTTAACTAACCCATCATTTTTTTGCTTCTCACCGTAGTGATTCCCTCGTCACGCTTGAGTTTATTTCGTATAAACCAGTTTGTGTTTCTAACTTTGTCTCATAAATTTCATTGAAGGACTCAGGACTTGTCTTCCTTGTTCTATTTTAATGTACTGTAAAAAATGACGTTAATGTGATATGTTTTTGTAAATTGAAAATTATAATTAAAATCTTTCTCAGCAATAGACGTATTTTCGCTTTATTTGAAATGTTGTTATCCTTTTTTACTGCTAAAATAAAATCACGGTAACTGACAGAAAACCCACAATCACTACGAAATTATGTAGAACTGATACGGTGATATGTGTTATCAAAATAATAGTTTCTGCAATATATACACAATCTGGTATCTTCGAATAAGGAACATCGAATTAGGTTTCTGTCTATATTCTTGATGAAATAATAGTTGCTTAGGGAGATTTCAAATGAATACGATGGTGAGATGAAATTTCCCCTCAACATGAAGCATTAGTTATCTAGGTGTATCAGACGTTGTCATGGAGAAAGTTTGGACTTTTTCTGCTGATTGCTATTAGTTGCAGGCGTGACAACTTCCGATCAACACATCCTTTTATAAAGTACATTTTCCAAATGTAACTTGCCACGACTTAAAAAGTTGCAGCGATAGGAGAACAGCAAACATTGGTCAATACCTTTTTTATGCAAATTTAGCTTTTGAAATGTTTTGAAGTTTCTTTTTTGCGTGGTTGCTGAAATAGAAGTCATCATTATTTTATATAATCCCTTTTTCTTTAATCTAAATCTTATCTTGTCGAGAAATTGCTCACTGTTTGGAGAAGATGCTTTAAGAGGACTAGATTATCGATCAATTTACAAGGTGTCCAAGCCATTTTCAAAATAACATCATTGACATCATTCATGTATGCGTTATGAAAGTTTGAAAACTGCTATGTTAATATGTAGCCATATTATTGTTAATCATTATTTGTGAGTAAATATTTATACATTAAAAAAAAAAAGCTATACGAACGCTTTAATTACATCTATCAAACCTTTCCACATATAAACAGTTGCGAAAGATTGAACACTGTGACCTTCATTAGCTGTTATTGTAAAGCCTTAACACGGATAAAATGTGATAATTGTAGTGAGGCAAAAGAAAACTATTTCGATAACCACCCGTAACAGGATAGAAGTAATATTTAACAATTCAAAAGAAAAAAAAAGAAAACAGTGGAGTAGAAAACATCATATTGCAATAACAATATTTGAAAATTAGTGATATCAAAATTGATAAAAAACAGTTAATCTTTCGGCAAAAACTGATGTAAAACATTTTCCTATCTTTAGTTGAGTAGAATTATGAAATTCAGTTACTGATTTTGCATTTTTTTTTTCATCCAGTCATTTGGTAACAGTGTCTGGAATATATTAGTAGTGACGAAGAAATACAATAAAGATAATTCGTATTTGAAAATTTATTGCAAATGAACAATAAAGGTTGATTATGCAATCTATATAAGGCATGAAACTATGCTGAGCAAATCGGAAAAAATAATATGAAGTTGTTGGCACAAAAAGAGATAAAGTTCACTTCACTGACACCAACAAAAAAAGGTAAAATTTCAGAAGACTACTTCAAATGATACCCCAAAATAACCAAAGGAATAGAAATGGTATTTGGACATATTCAATTTTATAACATGGAATATTTCTAGAAAACTATATTCAGATAGCTAACGTAACATGGAATAATATCTCGCAAAAAAAGAAATAGATCACATTTCGGTAACAATGGCATACACTAATTTAACTTATTTTTATCAAAATCGATTAGGAATCTCAGACCTCCATAAAAATCCTTGATAGATAACAGAACTTTCAAGAACTTTTGAAAATTCAATTCTTAATGGCATATTTGAGCTGAAAACTTTGATCTGTAGACTTATTATGTATTAGTAATAAAAATATCAAGCAACTTTTTCAACCATAGCTTTGACTCATTTCCTTAAACTGATTTCAAATTCTTTTATTCTGGAATACAAATTCCAGCTCACTTCAAAGGATAAATCAGTACTCAGGAATTTTATAACCTTAAAACAGAAAAAAACAAAAGATGAAGTGTCTAATCAAATAACACTACGAAATGTTCGGAAATTAAAGACTGAACATAGGCAATTCAATTATATAACTTACTTATGATCATAGCACCATCAAATAAAATCTCTCAAAGAGCCATTCGAGAGTAACACTGACTTTAAATCATCATCCACGCATGCTAAAATTGCAGAAATCTGTGACTGCAACCGAATTCGCGAACTTTCGCATGATTCGTCCAAATTTTGGATACGATCGTTTAATTTGAGGACAAGATCGACGATTTCAACTTGTGGACGTTTGTGAAGTGTTTCTTTGCTAAAATCTGCGCTACACAGCATCTAAAATGAGTGAAATATATATATAACCATTTCTTAATGTATTATCCACTGTGCCACTTCATGGATACCTTAGTTTTGCTTTAGCGAATATCAAACGAGAAAAACTGTAAAGAGCCGCAAGATCACCTTTCATTTATTCTCCAGTTTTCTTGCTTCTTCGCATGTTATTCCCTCTCTGTTTTCCCTTGTTTTAGGATAACTTCAAAAGTTCTCTGCATAAGCAATAATAACAATCCAATAATTCTTAATGGTAAACACACTTCTAGATGTAGGAGCCGCAACTGTCGTTCCAAATCAGCTTTTTTGCGAGATAACCAGTCTTGGAAGTTTATTGAAGTTGTAAACTTTTGATATAAACCTGAAATGAACATACCAATTTAACCGGCCTTAGCTATTTCCTCTGATTATTTTATTTGAAGTATTACTTAGATCTTTGGAGCTCAATAAATTCTAAATAATGAAGGGAAAAGGAAACACAAAAAAATTACCGCGCCAATCACCTCTGATACCCGATGTCTGCATAATTCTTGTTTCATCTAGGGTAGAGAAGAAGTTATCTACTACAAACGGGTAAATCTGCGGAACATTCTGCAACAAATTATAAATAAATAGTTGTAACATAAAGTACGCTGACAACGATAGAATCATGAAATTTCTCAATCGTAAGCAAAGACAAATATCTCTACAAAGAAACACCAGCAAAAAAATAAAAATACTTTGAATGGTGACAAATGCTTTTTCAGAGGCATTAGTGATGAAATGTAATTCTCTAAGGGCATCATGAAATTCTGTGTTAGGTCAAGTATTCGTCGCTGTAATTTTGTTCCAATCGCACAATCTGAATTGCCAGTCTTCAAAGCATCTTTAAAAAGCATTTTGTCTTTTTGAAGAAACATTTTGTACTGGCTAAATAAGCCATATTTCGTTTCGAGGATACGCTTATTCCAAAATTTTCTGTAATATTTAACATGATCAAGATACCAATCGAGATATGATATATTAATAGAAAGATCTAATTAAAATAAATAAGTCTTAACAGTCGTGTTCTCGAAATTTCACTAAATTAAAAATGAAATATTTCCTAAAATAAGGACAAACAGATGGACATACTTCCTTTTTCCCACAACAGTGATCTGTTGCTCTTGCGAAGGAACTACTCGAATAATATGAGGCCAGTTTTGAAATACTTTTGTAAAAAACGGATTGGTTACTCCGAGAATCACACTCGGCCTGCAAGGAAGAATCTAAAAAGATACTAAATGCCTTATCAATTTCAAAATTCATTTAACAATTATATTTCAAAAATGTGTTTTTTTGTCCATAACTCAACAAGAAAAATGAGCACCATAGATCAGTTCTTGAAGTATATTCCCGAAATTCAGCATCATGGATTGTAAAGAAAGGTCGATAATCATTGGAATACCTGAAAGTGCCCAAATTAAATTTGAAAGATAATTCTGAACATGAATATCTAAGAAATGGAGAAGCATATTTATATCTAAATACCTCAATGGCCATATCAAAGAAATGAGAGACTGCACGAACATCGAACATTCTGACGGATTTTGAGCTAGCACCACAATTGGCTGAAATAATTTCCCTTTCATTTTCAAATATTTCATCTTCAAATTAATCCAATTTACATCCATGGTACAAGCTGTAGCTTGACGGCATCTTTATAAACATAAGGAAATTAAAAACCACAGGAAAAAAAAACATTTCAATAATTACCTCGCCAGTTAACACTAATTCCCATAACAACTGCACATGGTTAATGACAAACAATAAATTTCTGAAATCAATTTTTTTTTCTTTTTAAACATAAATAGAAGCCTGATCATGTCCAAGAATAGATATGGACCAACCTTCAGATAACATGTTGCTGATTTATCCACTAATTCATTCAAAAAACTGAATCAAATAGGCTTATCAACTTACCCATGAATATTCGATTTATTCATTATGGATAATAAAACTGGGTTTTTATTGGATGATGTTAACTGAAAAATTTACCGATGCATGAATCATAAGATCTTATATTTTTCGGAAATGAACATCAGTGTTTTGGGTTATGAAAAAAACATAATTTTTAAAAAAAAACTCGATTTTTATTTTCCCTCAAATAAGCTACCGCACAATACTTACCTTCAGTCCCAATTAACTCAACTTATACTTACTTTGACATTCATAAGATAACTTCTATGAGGTGAATATATATCAATTTGGCTTGGAATCCGATACTGTATTATGTTTCCCATCAATGGTAAACAAAGCACGATACCAGGAATAGGAGTCGACCATTGATCAATGTGGTGACAGGCTAAAAAACTGCATGTACAAGTGATTATATTACAAAAGGAAAAACTGACTGGTGAACTGTAGTATTTACTTGTACAAATATGTTTTTAGTAACACTTAGTATCGGATGACGAAACAGAAAAACTGAGAAAACTATAATAGATAGCAATTGTGATGGATCTATTTTGCATACTTTGTTATATTTCAACGTTAATCTGTACAATCTGACACTAGATAACAAAAAGTACTTATAACATAACAAAAAAAACTGATCAAGGAAATGGATTTAAAACTTAATTGATTACTGTGTTACTTTACCTGCTTCGATCGCTGGTTCTCCGGAATCAAAAAAGCCTTGTGCAATCACGCCAATAACAAGCGAAAATAAATCGAAAAGAGGCAACACTGTCAGTAAAACAAGGCTCTGCAATTAACTACATATTCATTTAAAAATTAAATAATTGCTAATCAAAAAGATAAAAATAACCGATCAAAAGATTCAAATTTTGATATTTTGAAGGAACAAACCTTCTGAAAGTAACCACGTGGCAATGAAGAATCTTTCTTTTGCCTGCAAAGCAGTTAGTTTTACTAAATCAAACATAAGAAATATAGGAGTGAAGAGTAAGCAAATTATCATTTGAAGATGGATCCGTGAAAGATCTTCAATTAAAAAAAAGGATTGTGATTCCTCAATGAAGTCGTATATTTCAAATCGACATCCTCCCACAATGCAAAAAGAAATAAGATTTTGAATAGTAAAGACACACAGAACAAACCTGGAATGGACAAAGCCATAAAAGTATTGCGCATCGGCATCAACAGCTGCCGGTACACGTCCTGAATATGCATCATACGCAGATAAGTCAGAACCAGATGATCTACGTATCCGGAAGTGAAAATTGGTATCTGCAGCCATGCCACAATTGGAATCTGGGAATGACAAGTAACAAACACTGCTTTTCTCATTAACTGTCAACTGTGCATCACCGGGATAGATTACCTGGAAAAAGGAAACTAATTTCCTTCCATATAAAATTTAGATTACAGATTATCACCATGACACCGATTCTAACTCAAGAATTAAATAATTGCATATAATTGTAAATTATAAATTTTCAAGTTTAATTCCAAGAAGATCGCAAAACTAATTTGCAAAACTCATGATAACACACTAGAATTGTCTGGATTTCTATAAATTATATTAACTGTTCAACTTCTGCCTACTTATGAAATGGTCATCATATATCAGGAATTTTGTAAACAAACACCTTAACTGCTTATATTTTTGTTATTTCGGATTTAATTTTTAGTGAATAAAAATTTGGAAATAAGGATCTTTAAAGTAAACTTATTTGAAAATAATACTTACTTCAATTGACTGTCCCAATTCAAGATCGAATGTTACCACACAGATGCAATATACCCAACGACCAAATTTCTCCCATGGTGGTGTATCGAATGTTTCCATGTTATTTGTAACGTCCATATCAACTTCTTAATAAATCACCAACTGATTGCAGAACAATCATCTTTACTGTCAGCAAAATTTGGCAAGTTGACACATTGCTAAGATTGTCTTTATACTACTTCTTTTGCAAATACAAACCTTACGATTGCGAATAATCTGAAACTCAATTTGAACGCATCGCGAAGCACATTACAAGATGATTCATAAAAATAAAATGCCATCAACAACTAAGAGACAATGTGTGGATAAACATTTGGTAGGATCTGAAATAATCCTAATTGGGAATTACAAAAAAAATGTATGGTAGAATTAGGAGACAGCAGAGATTAAAAATATATGTGACAGGACAGGAGGCAATAATGTTAAAAAAAATTATACAAAGACTGAAAAATTTTGCAAATTCCATATTTATCAATGATATAGAGATTGTGAAAAAGGTGTATCTTTCTGGAATGGAACAATAGAGATGAAAGTAACCCAGAAAGGCAGAAAGTAATAAGGAAGTAAAATCCCCCCACCAATACCACTCAGGTCAAAATTATTAATCGGAAGGCAATTTATTGCGCGGGTTCGGATGCAAGTTGCAGCACTTTTACATATGCTGGTCAAAAATTATTGGACGGCACTTTCGCTTATTTGGATAGTAGTTATTCGTTTCACTAATTTATTCGGTCAATAAGACAAGACTGATAATTGGAGCACAATTCGCTATAACAACATGGTACAATACTGCATCTACTATTTGGTACTTTTTACAACAATTTTACCATTACTTTCATTAATGGTAAAGTCTCAAATATATTGTATATCGTGCAGCATAAATGTTATTCCAATTGAATTGCCAGCATATATCAGTCAGTCAGAGCAGATGACTGCTTCTAGCAAACGAAGAGAGGAAAACTACCGTCACTTATTAGCACGTCACCTATTTCGACATGGCTAAGACATGTATGAGATGACGAGAATTAATTCATGTAGGTATACTCTACACCGTTCTGTTTGCTACTGTTTTTCTCGTCATCCTAAATAAGCCATAAATCAGAAAACTTATTAAGTCGTACTTTACAAACTGTGCAGTTCGTATCAAAGTCGTAGTACTGATGTCATATTTAATGATGTACATGGCATTATAATTACGTCATACGTGGAGAGATATGACATTATGATGCAGTCGTGTTTAATTGCTCTATAATACTTGTGCCTATTGCTCGCATTACACGTAATTTTCGAGAAACAGAGAAAGATCAAAATAAGTGAAGAATGAGTAGTGATGTTGATCTTGTAACTGCTTAGGCTGATAAATGATGTCTGATAATTAGGGATACTGAGTTAATTGGATAGAAAAGAGAAAGGGAGACGAAAAAAGGAAAACCGGTTTTGGAATATGAATTTGAAGTAGTGAAAAGAATGTGACACTATCGACGATTGAACCAAGTAGCGGGACGGGAAAGAGAGGGAGGAAGCAGGGATGAAACAGAGGTAATGCTCTCGATTTTCATCTGTGTTCCTGGAAAATACGGAAATTTTTCGTTTACTTCACTTCTCCTGATTCTTATCAATAACAACAGTGATCTACTTCTCTTTGTTATACTCCAATTCCCCTCAACGTATACTTTTTTCCTTTTCAATTATAATTGAAAACAGTGAATGAAGCAGTATTACGGTAACTTATTGAACAAACATCTTGAAATAATACCATTATCCACGGTTTCATTGGGAAAGAAAACGTTGACATATCACAGAAATTATCACCTTCTGAAAAATGAAATGTAAGCAAATAACATCTTAATATGGCTCATGATATTAATATTGCAGCTGGTAAGGGTTCCAGATTATTCATCGAGTAATCAGTTTAGTTCATTTGGAAGGAGCATCGAAATATGTCTGACAAATATTTCTTTTATTTAAATTCTCTCTGTTTTGCAACCCCGATTGCAACGATTTAATGGAGCATAAGCGGATGGTACAGTTTGCTTTGCCCGAGGCTTTTTGGCTTTACTCGTCATATCGGTTTTATTCTCTGCGTTGAAGTGATATATTATAATATTTGAAATTTGTCGCTTTTTTCAAATAGTTCTTTAGTTTTATCAGTTTTTTTCAGGCTTAATACTATCTTTTATTGCCTAAATTTATGCACGAATTAAACCAGATTCCGCATTTAAATGGAAATGTTAAGCAGATACGTGCTCGACTTGAACCTGATCAAGCGTCCGACACTGCTAGCATTAAAGGATTTTTGCCATCTAATAATATTAGTCAGTCGGCTTCTTTATTACTTCACGCTGTTTCTTAGATTATAACTTACATTTCAAGCCACTATGTAATTACAAATCTTTGGATTCAGGAAAATATGAATTTGGTGCTGATTGGCCGATGACCACCAATTAATGAATATTGGAATTTAGGATGACATTCCAAGCCTTACGGATTTATTTATAATTTCTTTTCATTCTTTAAAATGTTTTGAATGATTCATTTACAATAGGTCTAGAACAAGCCCAGTTGATTCCCACTATTGCTGCTTATTTGCGTTTGGAAATAAAGTTTAATTTCAGTTCTTTTTAGTAGAACAGAGGAAACTACTTTTCGAAGGTAGCAAAATCAGTAACGAACAAAGTGTACCAAAGTGGAAACAGAAGCCGAATGTGATACGGAAACCGTGCAAAAGCGTTAGTAGTTTGAATGACCTAATTAAAAGCAGTAGAAAGACGGCAGTCGATGTCATATTTGGGATTAAAAATATCAGAGCAGAAACATTGAATTTCAGTTCTGAATTTTTTGATATCATAATTATTCATGGTAGCGTGATGGAGAATTACGAAATGATTAAACAGATTCTACATATATGATTTAAATTATTCTTCTAATTGCTATAAATACAAAAAAAGAAATTATAACCTTCTGGAACGTTTTGACTTTTTATTCGTTCTCTTTTATTTGACTTTGTTTCTTAATTCGGCTTTGCGTTTCAGCCAACACGTGTACTTTCTCCGCTGAGTTCCGTGGATGTTTTGAATATCAGCGAAGATGGTCTCTCTCCTTCGGATACTGGAAAGTAACTTTTTTTGTGATTTCCATGTAACAAATATTAGAATCTAGTTATCTGTTAAATCCGAATTTTATTCCCGGAATGTTTTGTTATTTTTTACCTCGACCGTTTTGTACACCGGCTTCGATATCTTCTCCTTACCTTGGATTTATCTGATAATTCTCCATTATTGTAATATCGAATTATATCTGATATCAAACTTAATTTTCCTTACATTACTTAGCGACAGTCATACAACTCCAACAAGTTCGAGCTTCTCTTCGGATTCCGATATTCGAACTCGTTATATTAGAGTGCGAAATGCAGTTGCTTTTTACGACGGCTTGATCGATTCTCGACAGATGGTATCATCGACGGCTCTTCGTAGTCCAAGAGATTCGTCGTTTGACCGGGAAAGGTATTTATCTTATTTTTGATTTTGCGGTCAGCTTGTTGATTAATTTATTCACGGCCTTTAATTTTTATAATGTCAAGGCATTGCAGCTCTATGAGATCTTCCGTAATTTCGGATGGTTCGTGGACCGATCTTCAGTTGAGGAGTCCACTTTCTAGTGAAACAGAATCGTTATGTTCGGAACAAAATTTTGAATGTTCGGAAAAGAGGGCTGAAAACATTAGTGAAAAAACTTTGGTTCTGGAGGAAATCTTTGAATCAGATGAAACTTTGTAAGCCCTTTGCAATCTATAAAGTTAAATTTACAGCCTTAAGATAGCATTACGTTATTTAATTTTTAATTAGGATATTATTGCTAACAATCAGTTTTAAATTGACGTAACTTAAACTTTATTTTGAAAGTAAATCTTACTTAACATCTTACGTAACTTCGGTGTGAACACTAAAACGCTGATTTCATGACTTAATTCAGAGATGAGTTTCATCAATTTATACTCCATTTTCTGAGCACTGGACAACAGAGTCGATCATCGTTTTTATTTCATTTGTTAATAAAGCTGCAGTATCAAATTTCTGAAATTATATCTATAAATGGAATTATAAAAAAATTCAACATCTGATTTTACTTTAGAACAGAACCTCGAAAATCACCGAATTTCGGCCAATTATTGCAAGCACTCGCGATGGAAGGGTTAAAAATCAATGTTTTTAAAGGGACTAATGCTAGGTAATCATCTGTTAGTTAAAATGCGGGCCGTGAAGTGCCTTATTTGTAGCTTAAATGTCATTATTCTTTCTTTGAGGGTCATCGGTTCTTTGCTAGTATCGGCTTTTAAAGTTTTAATAGTTTTTTTTAGAACATCAGGAGATATAGTAGCGTGTGATTCGATTACTCCCGCTAATTCCGTGATACGGAAATCAAGAGCAATATCAGTTAAACAGGTAAATTTTAGTAGTTTTTTCTTTTCTTTTTTAATCTTCAAGAGATTCGTATATAGCTATAATTTTATTCCATCTCACATTTGCTTGATATTTTTTTCAAAAATTAAGTGTGTGTATTTCAGAATCTGGAATCAAACCGCGAATTTTTGCCTTGTGATTCTGAAGCTACATCGTCGAGGCCCAGTACTGATGCTTGCAGTGTAACTAGTACACTTTGTCATACTAGCACAGCGAGCCCAACAAGAAATTCATTTGACTCTTCAGTTATGGACATCTACAATACCGGTTCTCGGGAAGAGGTTTTTTTTTGAATTAAGAACAGGCTTTGAGGTAAATCACAAGTTGTTTGAAACTGTTTATGGTCATTTCAGATGTGTTTAGTACAGAGAGACTCTTACTTTTATTATTTTTTAGCTAGATTCATAGAGATGAAAGTTCTGGAAGTTATATAAAGATTCTTCACTTGAAATTTTGTCCGAAGTAAGCTATCATCACGATAAAAGAATTATAAGAATTACTTACAGGATCAGAGATTAAAAAAGCTTCATTACGCGGCTGTCGAAATTTATACAGTTGAAAAAAAATTTGTTGAGCAGTTGGAACTTATTGCTGTGGTAAGTAGTTTAGATGAATCTGAATTCCGAATTCTGACTGAGTTTTTTTTGTTTGTACTGTAGATTTTTATTTTCAGAAATATCCTAAATTTTTGACAGAATATGGGAAGGATTTGGGGATTGATTTGTTAAAACCGCTACCAAATGGATATCCTCATTTGATCAGTCAGATAGCTCAGCAGCTATTAATGGTAAAAGAAGCGCATAGATTTCTGTTGGAGAAAATTTCATCAAAAATTGAGAATTGGTATTTTTTAAAAATGATAGTTATAATTCTCTTCATTATATATTCGCGTTGACGTAAGATAAGTAATCAAATAAAAAGTTTCAAAATAAAATTTCGCTGATTCAGGATAATGATGAAAATCCCTAAGATATGAATTTTGAGAGCCGCATACATTTATGGAGAAAAATTCACACAATTCTAGGGATTCAAGATATCCAAATATGGCAGAATGCCTAAAAAATGGCGCTGGTTTATTGAAATGTTGTCTTCCCTACCTCAAGGAAAAGAAGAAACATGTTGATGATTTCATAAGATTGCTTCAAGATAACGAAGAATTAGCTCGTGCAACGGTGAAGGTTGGCAGGATTAAAATATTTTAAAATGAATTGTTGTTACTGGACGATTTCGATTAATTTGCTATTTTCAGTTCGAAGAACAAGTAATGGGTAAAATATCTATAATTCAGCAGCTTGATATCGTTCATCAAAATGTCGTGCGTTATACGATTTTATTGGAGGCATACAAAAAGCATTTGGTACCTGAATCTAACGAACTGGAAGTATGTAAAGGTTAGTTTTAGTTGAAAGTTTGCTTTTGATGATGTCTAAAAAATTAATTCTTCCTCTTTTTAATTAGCCTGCATATTCTTATTACGGCTTTTAGTAAAGTTTCATAAAGAAAAGCTTTACATACTTTTAGCTTTATTATTCAGAGGCACTGGTGCAGCTGTCAAAAGTATCGGAATTAGTTGATCGGCAGATTAGTCGTGCTGAATTGGAAAAACGTTTAATTGACTTGTATCGACGACTTGAGGTACTTTTTGTTATTTTTAAATCAATTAAAATATTGGAGAATTTACATGTAGATTGGAATTTGCAGGCAAGGTTTAATGTTTTCGAAGCAAATCGGCACCTTTTATTTGAAGGCGAATTGATGAAACAATCGCGGAAAGATTTACAACCTCGTTACCTGATATTAGTATGTTATATTTTTCAGAAAACATTTTTATCATGTGGTTTTCGCATACTCTTTCTTTCTTTCAATTAAGTGGTATAAATTCTAGTAACCTTTTGCAAATTGTATCTTGAACAGCAAAAAGTTGGTTGTTAAGGAAGGTATGTTGTTTTTTGGAGAATAAGCGAAATTATGTCTTCATGGATGAAGCATTAAGGGCAATGTCTTTCTGTTGACTAAAACGATGTTCTTGTAGATTGTCCGTAATAGTGAATAGTTATGGGAGATATTTATTTTCGACTGGTTTAATACAGGAGCATAAAATCCCAACGTTATTCACACTTATCCAAACCGTTGCAATAACAAAATATCGTGATAAAAAAATGTTTCTATAAAAATGACTTGTAAACAATTTTAGTGCTTTGCAGTTCTCGGATATGTTATTAATTTGCAAATATTCAAGAACGCCTTCGCTTGGAGCAGATGCCAATTTCCATTCCGAATTTTATAAATTTCATGTTTCTCGGATTCGTGTCAAAGCAGAAGAACACGGCGAATATGAAACTCATTTTCAGCTGTACACCACGCAGAAAAGTGCTGTTTTTATCGCAAAGTATGTTTTGTTTTTTGTTTTTTTGTTAAAGCAATTAAGTTACAATAACTAGACGTTGTATAAATACAGTAATGAAATATCTTTCCTAAATCATCTGCAATTTCCGCAGAAAGGTGATTTCCACAGTGCCTACCGATAGCCTAATTACTTACTCTGATCTTCCGGTATTTAAATTTTTCAAGTTTTACTTGAACAATTAAATAAATGTAGTTGGATCTTCAGAACGAAACGAGAAAGAGATGACTGGGTGAAACGAATTAACGAAGCGAAGATGGAGGCAAAAGAGTTGCGTCGTATTAGAGCTATTAGAAATAAGGTTGTTTCTGAGCAGTTCTTATTAAGATAGTTAATATCTTATTCGAAACAGCTAAAAAATTTAAATTAATCGGTGAGGAACTTGCAACTTTGTTGTCTGCTTTTAAATTTGACGCAATTCGGATATACACATGTTTTTATGGATTTATCATCTTAACACTGGAGTGATATCCAGCGATACCATCCCAAAAAATGATCGGATTTGGGAAGGTACGATGAGTTTCTGCAACTTTTGTCAATTGAACTGATGGTTTTTCTGATGAAGAACGATATTGGAATTGATCTCTAACTGTAATAATTGCACTTCTACAGTTAGAACATTGAATCTTCGTGCATGTTGTGCAGTAGGCGTTTGTTAGCATGATCAACATTCTCATGTCTCATGTGTAGCAGTTGTTTTGGCATCATCGCTGTTTTGGACAAACGCACTAAATTGTTTTTTTGTGAAATTGTCGCAGTTGTGAAATGATGGACCTGTTTTTAAAGGGAGGAATTTCGCAGGACATTTAATTCATCACTGCTATCACCAAATGAAATACATTTGCAGGAATTTATGTTGATCATTTTGCGTTGGAGTTAGAGCTCGCTTTATATAATTTGAAAGTTGGTATGAATTGAGTCGTTACAATAACTGCACCGAACGACGTCACTTTGGAATCGCGAATTACATTTCCTGATGTTAAATAAGAAATGATTTGATTCGGCAGTTTATCTGACGAGCAGAATTTTTGGTAGCTCTGATGGTTTTCCAATTCGAGATTCAATTTCCCCGGCGGCACAGTAGATTCATTCCGTTTTTTCATCAAACTTCAGAGCCTTACAGTGAGGAGTCATGATGATATCATGCGTAATGAAATTATAATCATGAACTGTATTATACTGGAATGCAAGATCACTGTAATTCCATGATTGTTCAAGAAAGGAATTGTATTTGAAGCTGATTTGCTTATTGACGTCTTTCAATCACTTTCAGCCGAGCTCGCAACCAGGCATTTTCAAGTCTCGTTGGAGTGAGAAATTGCTGATGTTAACAATTAACTGGACGGGATTCTTTAACACTTGAGGATTGCTTGCTAAAAATTGGTTGACCGCTTCTTCACGGAAGAAGAACTTCTACCTCGTTGGTCGTGACACGCTGGCGATTGACAGATAAACTTTCTGGCTTGAAAACTGAATGCATGTGCAACGGAACACTATATGTTAGGCGATATTGGATAGAGTTATTTAGACATCTGATAGTGGGAATCATGCAGGATATACATGAGATAAAAGCAATAAAGATTATTTAGATGTACGTGGGATATATCATGTAGACCTGTGATAAACATGCAATATCATGTCATGAAGAGAGAGAGGGGACCGATGGGAAAAAGGGGATACTTTTATCACTCATTTAGCTAAATTTGTTGTCATACATAAAAGCAGACGAAAAGCATATCATTACGGCAAGGAATCTTAATATGATATAACTGTTGTGATATTCTTATAACAGAAAATAAGCATTATCATAATGATTGCTATTGAATATGAATCCTTTTATTTCCTTTTACTTGTTTTTACCTATCATAGTTTTACCTGTCATTAGGTAGGATAGGTATAGAAGATAGATATCTGTGGGTATAAATACGCGTATCTTCCAAAATTTTAACTTGCAAATTTTTGTTAATTATTACACCGGACATTTACATTTTTATCAATCCGCTTACATATTTCCAGAAAGTAGACGTGGTAAATGGATTCAGTTCGAGGCAAATGCCCCACCTTCTCAGTTATTTTTACGTGTTGCATGTGTGATACTAAAGAATTAGAAATTTGTAGATTAAAAACAATGTGTAATTGTGTAACATTGAGTGAAAATTTGATAGCAATCGGTGAAGTTGTAAAGTTATATTATCAGAAATACTTAAGATTTTTATTTTTGTAGATTTTTTTGGTTTCATTTTCAGATTCTCAATGTTCGAGTAATGCATAGAGATGAGCTGACACGTGATGATACATTGGATATTAAAGCGTCAAACAATGGATCAGATCACAGTGTTTCACTGCCTACTGGGAAGCACAAGTATACACCGTTATGGATACCTGATCCAAAAGCAACGTCGTGCATGATGGCTGGTTGTTGTACAAAATTCAATGTGCTGAATCGTCGCCATCACTGTCGGGAGTGTGGATATGTAAGTCCGTTCTTTTCTGCTTGGAAAATAGTTTTCAATATTAATTTTATATCTTTAGGAGCTTCAAGAGCAGTTCACTTAGAGAAATTAGTGAAAGTCGATTGAAAAAATACAAACTCGTTTAGAATTTATACATTAATTTGCTTTTGTAATAATGTTATAAAAAATTTATGATACATTAAATGATCGTTATCGATTGGAATAAAAAAATAGAAATTTTCAACTTCCAATGTGAAATTGGGTTCGAATAAATGAAAATTCTGCCATAGATCGTCTGGGAAAGGAATTAAGTAATTTAATTGCAGTTAATATGCCGTTCATGCGTTGGTTATGCACCTGTCAAAACTAACAGTTACTATGTACGCACGAAAGTTTGTCCGGAATGCTATGTGAAAATTATCAAAAAATGTTTGTAATTTTTTTTCAATACTTTTAGAAATTTAGCTCTTCTTTTGTGGTTGAATAATCTTAAAGTTTTTAATTCATATCTTGCGTAAGATGATAATGTAAAGCCTCATTTCAGGGAGAGGAGAATTAGGAAGCATGACTTTCATAGCTCCGGAAAATGAATCTCTTACTAAAACTAATGTTCCCAGTCGAAATGCGGAAGGAGTAGTATCTGGCACTGTATTTCTCAGGTTGCTTTTTCTATTTTGTTAGTTTTCACTGTAATAGTATGTAAGGATCTTATGTGATACTAATAATCCTTTTTTTCAGAAATCAAAAAGGTGGTGAAAATGAAAAATGGGGTCGGCTTACATCGCATGCAGATGGTGTCTTAGTGCTTTGTTTTTATGATGCGGAGTTTGTAAGTTCTTGCAAATGTGTTACTAATTCTATCCCTTGTTTCTTTTCTGGGAAAAAAGTTCATTTTGGTATGTCTCCTTTCGAAATGCAGAAAGGTATTTATAGCAAATAAATACCGAATAAATAAAGTACAGAAGTTGTGAACTAAAAGTTGTTACTACTTGAGGATGTAGATCCTGTGGCGCGCTACGTCCTTCTAGGATTTACACTTTGTGCGCAAGAATTAGATGATGGTGGTCGTTTGTTTGAGCTGCGACATGCTAATCAAGTAAATGAGAGGAATGGTATTTCACTGCATTTTCGAGTTGCACATTCGGGAAACGCCGAGAGGTTGTTTACTTGGCACTTGGTTAATTATTAATTCGTTTGTGTGGCGTTCCTTTATACTGAATCTTGATTTTGAAGGTCTTTACATATTATTTTGTTTCAGGTGGTACAGGACGCTAAAAAGAGGGTTGGGGAATGGTGGTACTGCGTTTTCGTAGTCGGTAAAACCGGAGCCCCGCTTTATATCTTTCATTTTTAACGCTGTTACCGATGGTGTCTATTGCTATAAACCCTATTTTTATTACTGATGTCTGGTGTTAGTTTTCTTCCCTCAATTGTATAGCTTTACTGCGTAGAATTCGTGTACATATTCATGTTCAATATATAATTCCATATTTCAAAATTTGTACTTATTGACTCTATTTCACTTTCAGGAATTATGTAAGTCTTAATAATGACACCACATGCTATAGAGATTTCACGGAATTTATAATAAACAGATATCACCAGTAAATTAAGTTACTCATTTTTGGGTTGTTCAAGTTAGTGCTGGTTTCTTAGATTTCGTAAAAATGATTTTGATGCAGATCTCTCAGATTAGCAAAATCTTCCGTAGGAAGAGATAATATCTGGAGGATCACATATCGGATGACCCGAAATAGGTGGTGATATAAGAGACAAACTTACTATATTCTTTCCATATACCCTCCTGTCATTCAATTAAAAGAAATTTTTCAAGGGAGAATTAAGAAAAAAGAAGGAATAAGAAAAAATAATGGAAAAATGCACATCTAGGGTATAATATTGTTCCATAATATATGCATATATGCATCCTCTACTGTAAACGCCTTTACTTCATAAAATATTGTATTTACCGTAATACAGTAGACATTAAGTAGCCACATTAATTACTTGCCAAGTTCCAATATAAATAAATGGAACTAAGAGATGAAGGACAAAGACACAGTTCGAGGACTCTGTATTATATTCAAACAATGTCACCTATTCTATGTCACTTATTAAAAAACAAGGAAGACAAGATGTGGACTTGCAATTTATCTTTCTGATATCATCTTTGTAAAAATCATAGTATAAATTGTACTATTAATGAGGCCACAATTGCGAAACTGGAACAAGGCAGAAAAACGATATAACCGCAGAACAATTGTTGAAACCAATTAAATAAAAGTTTAAGATTGCCATTCATTTAAAACCGCAATGAACTTTCGCACGCGTTAGCACTGCGTGATAGAATAACAGATGAAGAGAAAATAAATTAAAAAAAGGTCATAAACAATTACCAAACACTGGTACGGTATTATGCATTAATTTGAATCGAACAACTGAAGAAATCATGATTTTACGAGCTCCGTTTAGTTTGAAGGAATTCAGTACGTTGGATTGAGCAGGAAATTTCGAAATAGGATGAAATGATTTTAAAAAAGGTACGGCAATCTAACGTGAAGAATAACTTTTTTCCAACTGGTCTATGAACCAAGGTCGACCTGTATTTCGAGCTGTCAGTACATCACATCCCGACTCAGTTACTAACAATGTCTGTTCGAACTGCGCCGACGGTTTCCCATCACTCTAAATTCAATAACGATGAAATTGGCGGTCAAATATTTCATTTACTTCGAGAAAAAAAAACAGGTAACGTACGGTGACAGCAGTCCAATTATCTGGCCAACGTTCATTGTTATGGCTACCGGCATTAATCATTGGTTCGATGGTAAATGTATTGCCGGCTTTCATAACTCCTGTCGTTTTGTTTTCTAGAAAACATAATCAAACGCTATCGGAAACACAGTGAATGACGTTCAAAGTTCAAATAAAACTTGAAAATCATTTGCTATTGTTCTCCTTGCTGTTTTGATTCCGAAAAAGATTGGATGGTTTAATAATAAATAGAGACCATACAATAGAAGCAAAATTTCAAATATGAAGATAATCAGTAAATCAAAGCATACTTGCATAATGCGGTACATTCGGCACAGTGTGAAAAAGTCTGAAACGATTATAAAGTGAAGGCTTACAAACTTTTCCTTGAAAAATTCAGAAATTTCAGAGTTTATTTTTGAGAGTTTTGGAAAAGAAATATGTAGGAAAACCTGTGAATGCCGTGCCCACAATATGTCTTAACTACCGAGAAGCCATGAGCATTTGCATGTTTTTGTATAACATTGCCGATCTCACGGAAGCGTACACCTGGACGAACTGAAATAAACTTTTAACTTTTTACATATGAAATCAAAAAGTTGGATTCTACTGGAGGAAAAGAGAAAAACTAGCACCTAAACTTTAATACAAATCACAAAGGTGCAAAAGACTATTTTTAGATAGCTATAATCACCGAGATCGATAGCCTGCTGCAGGCATTCGTATGTAACTTTCACCAATTTCCTCGTATCTTCCTTAACATTGTCGCCGATCAGAAATGTTTCGTTTAGATCACCGTGAAAGCCACGATGATATACTGTCACATCAACTGCAAATCATTACATTCACTTAGCATTTGATATCATTCATTTCGTGCTGCAAACCCGAAAAATTATTAGAACTGGCTTGAAGATTAATTTGATGAAAAAGGGAGGAGCAACTGCACCAGAAAGTACCATTGCAAATATCGCCGTTCTCAAGTTTCCGCATATCTGGGATTCCATGACAAATGACTTCATTGACCGATGTGCAAACACTCTTTGGAAACTGATGATACCTAAATAACTCTAAATGGCACAATTCCAGAGAGCTTACTCCTGATCTGAGTTTACTCTATAACAGATCCCGACGCATAGTGTTCATCCTGCTAATTAGTGTACATGAATGAAAGGTACCTGGGGAACAAATAGGTTTTACTTTATATGAAATTTTACCCAAGTGGAGAGGGGTAACAATCTCTTTCGATACAAGCTTCATGCACAATAGCATCGATTTGATCTGTGGTTATACCGGGTTCACAGGCCTGAGCAGCTTCATCCAACACTTCTCTAGCTAGCTTACAAGCTGTTCTCATGCTCTCTATTTCGTCATCATCGAGCACCTGAAATACTCATTTCCATGAAGAAATTTATCCCTAAACACTAGCTCTTCAATATTCAATCTTCAATATTCTGTCTTCTTTTCTCCTTTCTTTCTTATTAAATCCAGCTCTTTAATAAAATATTGGGATTTTGAGCTTTAAATCCTCAGTATTTATCAAATTTTTCTAACAACTCTACGAATTAATTTGATTATTTTAAATTTACATTTAATCTTACGAAAATGAACTATCCTAGAGGAAGTTTGATAGAGAAGTTAAAAAAAATTAAGCAATTTCTCTTCTCAGCATTCTTGCACCAACCTTAATCTCATTAATATTTCGCGCAATTTGTTCGCCTTCCGAGATGCCATCTACACGAAATGCATAATCGGGTTTCGTGATAGTATCCGGAACCTCACGTTTCTGTCCCATTGGTGCTGGACGTAACGATCCGGTGAAGTTATAATATGGCCATGGATTGTATTGTTCCGGAGATCTAGTACATGCCAAATGTATCAATTTGTGAAATGTCCAGCTATTTTTGAAACATTCCTGAAGTAAACAACTTGCGAATATTTAAACGAAATATTTAGATAAAAAGTAGAAAAAATGTACAAAATGGCTGAATCCACAGCCCAAACTAGATGTTATATTACAATGGATCGCAAAGTACAGACATATATTCACCTAAAACAGCTCAAAATGCCAGCTATACTAAAGCTTAAGGGACCCAAACAGCAATAATATCCCTTATTCTGGTCAAGATTTCGCTCCTTATCATCAGTATCCCTTAGTCCGTTTAATTAGTACAATTGAGCTGGAAATATCATATATTACTCTAATATCCAGCCACCTCGTCTTTTCAAATTATATTCATTTTAAAGTAAAACACTTTCAGAATGTGAGAAATAGTTAACTGGCAAATAGCAGTAACCTGAGAGCAAAAGTAGGAATTTCTCAATTTGAGTTGGATGCACGTCGGGCAGCGTAGCCTAGCCGTATTGGTGCATTCTGGAGCGCTACAAATATTGCCATCCGTTGGTCGATCACCGCCCATCACACATGCCCACTGGTGAGCGCAAAGTGGAGGGTGCAACGACGAATCTTCCGATAAAACTCGACCAGTTACGTGCTCGCTCATACCTTTCATGAAATTTATTACGTACCACGCAGCGTACTAATGCACCAGACGTATTCCGTGACGATTATGGTTGAGAATGGAATTCCTTCCGTATCTCGCCATTGGTGGAACCTCACCTAGTGACCAAATGCAAGGATCCAAGCAAACAGGTCTCACATGATGCCAGAATACTGAAGTCTGACTTGTAGGTAGAACGGCCGAATACCTGTGGTACTCCGAACAATTGAAACACTGAGTGAGTAATCCCAAGGAATGTTGCTACCATTTAAGAAACACAGAAAATTTGACACAAAGAATCTACATAGATGGGCTCAGGAGTCACTACGCCAATGAGAAATGTGAGAAAAGTGTCAAGGCCTAAAAGCATTAGGAAATTTTCCGGACTTAATCTTCTGCAAAGTCTTCGTGAACTGATTTTTATTGTGTAATTATCAGTGTACTTGAGCTATTTGAGGAACCACGGGACGAAACGAGATGAATTACTGAGCCAGTCATTCTAAGAGTTGCTAACATCTAAGGAAAGCTTTGTCCTAAGAACCTGAATAAACCGTTTAAGAGAAAACCTCATACTACCCGCATCGCAACATCCATCAAAAAGAAATGAAGACAGCCGTTTCAACCAAACCTGTCCATTCTGACTAGCTGAAATTTTGAATATTACCATTTCCTACATTTTATTATATGCAAATTTCTTTTAAAAATTTATGTTTTCTCAGTCTCTCTGCAGTTTTTCGAAAAAAAAAATTCCCGAATTGCGTTGTCCCTAATGAATCTCAGATATTTTTGCGCATGACTCGGTGGAGTCTCTTGCCTTATTCCTGGGATTGTCATATAATAATCCGTAGCTTTCTTTATTCTCAGTTTTTTTCTATCGTTTAATGTAATTTGAATCACGCTGTATAGTTCGGCATCCATCGATAGAATCGTTTTTGTTACCGAACTACTTTCATTCCTTTTTAAATTCAGGAATTGTTTCAAGTACTAATCTTTATAGTACATTTGTTGTTGACATTTTTCCAACATAAATAGAAAGAAGAAATGTTTAAAAGTCTAATCACTGTTGTTTTTATATTTATCGCACTTCAGCTGGCCTTTCGTTTGCGAAATTTATATCTTTATATATTTAATTTTTCTATAAATAAAACTACTGTCAAATTTTGAAAAAAAAATAATAATAGCCGAATTAAATGCTAAAAGTCTTGTTGCACAATTATTTTAAAAAGTCGATTTTTTGTTGCACTCATTATTTCGTTGTGTCTGAAAATTCGAATAACTTTAAAACTACCATTGCATGAGAATAAAATTTTTGAAACATCATTTTACACTTACTAATTTTCAGAAATAAGCAAGTGTTATCTTTAATTCATTATCATTGTTAAGTAGGCATTATACTTATAGTCTGGAATACTTTTGAAAAGTATTCGAAAGCGAGGAAGACTGAGCGCTGATTACATTGTATATCAAACTGTTATGATTTAATCTCAACTCAAATCTGTTATCCACTTCCGATAGAAATAGATTATCATGAAATTACATAGGTGTTAAGTGCATGCATTGCACTTATTATTGCTGCTTTTATTTTCATTTCAAAGACTGTCAGAAACACTTGAAAAGTTGAAGGAATTATAATTTCACACAAATACACAAAAGCACACCACATAGAGACAGAAATATAAAAAGGAAGACGTGAATAAGCAGAAACATACACATATTCTTGTTGTGCAACTGGCAGGCGGAATTACAGGGATAACAGTGACGGAAGAGCGTCGACCTAGCAATTGCAAGCTTTTTCTGATATATGACAGCAGAGAAGAACTAGTTTTATGACACATTTAGTGCGAGTCGAAATATTTTTCACCTGCATGAGGACCGAAAACCAGTAAGTAGTCTCGACATGAGAAGGAGAGGGGGACGAACAAAGATCACTTACCTGCCATTCCCTTTCCCCTTTCACGTTCCCGTCCCCTGCCCCTTCCATCTGTCGCATTAGGTTTCCAACTGCTTTTTTTTCTTCCCATTCATGATTTTCATTCCGATCTATCATAAAGATATTGCGCCCTTGTTACCGTTATCGCGTATAACATCAACATATCATTGTTAACTTCATGATTAAACCACTACGAGTACATTGGTTACGAGCTTCATTGATAATAACTCTCTTCTTCCTTCATCCTCAGTTCATTTATCACTGTTTTCTGTTTTCCAAGAAGAGAAAAATTGTCTGAAATAAAGAATCTGCTACTATTTCGGGCACAGTGTTACATTCCCACCTCTTTATTTCCTTTTTGTTTTTAATCAGACAAAACTTCCGACTTCCATTCACCTTACTTTTTTATGTTTTATTTCACGTGATAATTTTCTCATTTTATCAAGTTATCACAAAATTTATGATTTCCAACGAATGATATAATTGGCTCGTTCGTTGTACAAAAGTAGTGTGTTATCTTAACATATCCTAGAGAAATGGAAAAGCTAAACTTATTAAAGGGTTTAGATTGATCTAGAAGAACGGAAAATAAGCAATTCAGGTAATAAAAGAACTAATATCCTAAACAATCCCTCTATCTTATAGATTTGAGGAAGATCCGAAATATAGACAAGTTTTGCATTTGTAAAATTAGTATTGTATAAAATTATTCAATTAAAGTTAAGATTTATTCAAGAGATTTGAAGATTTTCTAAGTCCATAATTATGGGGAATATTGCAATAAAACATTTTGCATCTTATAAAACCTAATTATTACCTCATATGTTCATTTGTTGCGGACGACAAAGATTGACGATGGTAAGTGATATTTCTTGATATAATATATATCCTGTTGTCAAATTTTCCTTCTTCATCGTTTCAAAAGCACATGGATTCTAGTCTTTTTGTGGTCTGCTGTGCTATCATAACTTTGTCGGTTTTTTTTTTTCTTCAGTGAATGATCTTTCGCGTATTTGTTTCCCAAATGACAATTTACTTCTTAAAAAACATTGTGGTATTATTTTGCCATTTATGATATTCTACATAGTAAGACTAATGTGGATGTTAGTTTTTTTTTGGAAATTCCACAACTGTACTTAATTGTAATGACTTCATCCTAGAATAAGTTATGTTGCATCATTGCAGTTGTGAAGTTATTGATATTTTTGTGTTTGTCAAAATTGTGTTGAACGGATGATGCCGCGATCTTCTGACTGATAGAATGGACAGCAATGTGCAAACAAACCACAAAGTGCTGTGCTTTTGCAACAGAAAAAAATTTGGTCCTGATAACAGAATTTAATAATAAATAATTTGGCAGCGAACAAGTGGAGCAAAAGGGAGATGTCATTCTGGACAGTTCATTTCTCTTCGCATTGGAATTAAATATTTTGTGTCGCGATTGTGAATAAATCAGCTGAAGAAAATTCATTTAAAGCAATTCTCACTCACATATCATTTCTGAATAAGTAAACAGTTAAATACAATAATTTGTCAATTTGCGGACCAAGCACTATGGAATATGTCTTGTCGGATAATTCTAAAATTCTGATTTTACAAGCGATAGTAGAAGACAGTTGGTACTCGTTTTGAGTTCAATGTCAGGATCATTGTTATAGCTGTAAACAGAAAGAATGATGGATAGTGAAAAACAATCGAGATTAGTTATCATGTTAAAAATTATGATTTAGTGCAGTACGATGAAGTTGTTAGATTTCAGAAAAAGAAAACTATCATTCGGTGCTGCACTTATATTTTCTGATTTGTTTTTATTAAGTTTATCAAATTTCAATCTTAGTCGTTACTTTTTTAAAATTAACGTTCTCAGTTTCTGATGAACAAAACTTTTTAAACTATTATGATGATGTGTGATTAATCATTGAAGATCCGTTTTTCTACTTTGGATCATTTAATGATTATTTGATTTTACTAGAGATGGTCATTTCAATTGTAACAAATATTTCTGAGCACATCATTTTTTAGCCATCATGTGCAAATAATTTAAGAGTCTTTTTTAAATAATTTTAATATTTTTGATATTTAAAATATTTTAATAAGAATTAGCCATAAAAGAATGAAAGAGTTAAGAATAAGAAGTGAAGATATGAAAGGTGTGAAGAAAAGTTGGTAGAATTTTAATATCTCATGAAGGTCAAGGATAGCAGGATTGAGCCACTTTAGATTCTCATCGACCTTCAATTTTTCATGATGTCTTTCCATCATTTGTTTGTTCATCATCGTAACAGTCTTTTAGATCTGAAACTTTTCTAGGTATGTCATCGGTATACAGAAATTTTTTGTATTACTTTTATCTGATAAATCGTTCCGCTTCAGAATTTAACAAATTTTGTCCAAAAGCAATCATGTAAATAATATGGTGTTAATTGTCCAAGAATTTCATTTTGCCGCAGCAATTGATACAACTTTCAATTATTAAATCAAACCAATTCAAAAAAGATTCAGAAAATTTCTGCAAAAATCCCAAAGAGTTTTGTTGGTAAAAGAACAATAAATTCAACAGAAAGAATGTTTACTTATTTCTATAACGGCTCCTAAGCCAAAATGATTGAAAATATGAACGTTATTAGTTTTTTCGATATTTAAATTCTATATTAAGTCGGATGTCAATTCATTTTCAGTTGCAATTTCGAACTAAATTCATATTGTATTAGCATGGAAATTTACTAAGAAAGAATATTTTTACCTGGAACGTTTCCCTCCGAATGATTGTTCTCCTCTAGATTGAACTTTTGCCTTTAAAGAACAAATAAAAAATACTTGTTCTTACAGATCTCTTCAAAAAATTTGCATTAAAAAAAGAACGTCTTCTGTAATGTAGACTTCACTTTTTACTTCACTTATGACTAATACTGCAAAAGGTCAAATGATGGTAACTTATTCTCCCTTTCTATTTTTTGACCTTTTTATTCTCAATTTTTTATTCAATTTCGTGAACATTTGTGCATAGCTTTCAGAATGCAATTTTTTGAAGTTAAGAAAGTGAAACAAGATCCTTTAAGCATTTAACTTCAAGAAATTCTAAGATTTTCTTTGCACGTAACAATCCGACAGTGAAGTTCTAATAAACTTTTCAAAACTTTCGTTCAACAGCTGTATAAACAGTTTATTTTTACATCATATTTATTTGAGCATGACGCATATAAATATGCGACTTTGAATTTATTTAATTCGTAAAATTATTGGAAATCTCTTGCAGGAGAAAAAGATCGAAAGCAAACTTCGCTCACCAATGGGATCACTGTACCGGTCGGAGCAGATGCGATTCTGTCAAATGATTGTCCAGAAAGATGCTGCATTTTCTTGCGTTGCTGAACTTGGCAAACATCCTTATGTTCAATTTAAAGATGTACTTTTTAGAAATATTTTTCAAAATTTTGGGAGTTCCAAACTTATGTTTATTCGTCAAATTATTTTCATGCAAAATTTGTTTTACAAACAGCTCTTGATAGTTTAATCTTAAATCATTACTCAATAAATTCAATTCAGTGGTGATCTGCAGGCTTTGCGAGCAAAAAATAGCTATATTAGCTAGCTTTTTTACTGAATTATGTTTCAATTTCGACATTATTTAGATTCTTTGAAAGTGCGAGGAAAAGAATTCAACTTGACCGAACTCTCAGTATGATTCCAATAAACCGGTAAAAATAAAAGAAAAAAAAATACATTTTTTAATCACTGAAAGAAGAAAGGAACAGATTAACTTAACAACCTGACAAAAAATTGCTTAAGAGGTTCATAAAATTATCACGAGAAATTACGATAGAATTTTTAGCTGAATGCTAATATGAATCCGTTTCAAAGAATGTATCTTCGTGACATTCAACGATTTGAAGAATTGGAACGGAAGTTGAGTGAGTTGCTATGAACCAAATTTCAACTCTGCTTCACATTAGTTATTCAAACGTACATAATTTTAAGATGCAATGATGAACAAAATTTGCTTTCATGATGATGCTTTTTCAGGATTCCTTGATGCACAAATACGTAAAGATGATATCGAAGTTAATGACGATGTTGGTGGGGATGAAACATATGAAGTAATGGCGCCACATCAACTCAATCAACTTGAGGTTACTTATATTTTAACCTTTTATTTTGGGTAATATTTAGAATATAGTTTCACAATAACGATATCATCATTTTGTGTATCTTCGAAATTTTCCTGTACTGCGTACAAAGATCAAATAATTCGCTATCTTTGAAGCGTTTTGTACATTTGGAAGATCTGTAAACATCTCATAGGGCAGCAAAACATTTAGTCGGTAAGCTATGGTTACAGGGCACATTGATTGATTTAGAACGTGATGTAATCAGCATGAATGAAAATAATATAATTTTGAAGCGAAATTATACAGAGTTGAAAGAATGGGAAGCAATTCTGGAGAAAACCGATCACTTTTTCGAAGAAGTTTGTTTTGCCTCTCTATTTAAGAAGAGCTAAATTATTTTTCATCATTTTTCAGAAGATATTTCTTTCTATTCATCTGTAATTCTAAATAAAAATAAAAAATTAATTATATAATACAGTGATTTATTGGACAAAAGTTAGTGAAATTCCATTTGAGAGAACCTGCGATTTGGCATTACGAAGTGTGGGGATTACCAAATTGTCGTAGTGATTACTACTTCAAAGTTAGTGGAAATAAACTGTCCACTTGCAGGGTATTAGTGATGTTGCGATGCACGAAATTGAAGCGGTGCAAGAAGATTCTGCGCTTGTTCTCAGAGGTGGAAAACAGCCTATTGGGTAATTTTCCGTTATATTGCAGAACAAATGGATTTAATACAAAGATTATAGCAAAATCAGTATTTTTGAAATTGAAATTAAAATAAATATCTTATTTTTATCCTAATTATTATTTTTGTCCCAATTACTCTACATTCCTAATTGGTGATAAGTTTGTTTGGAAAAGAATTTCCTAGGAATACCGCTGTTTAAAGTTGCTGTCTTTCTGTGCCAAATTTAGCTCACTGAAATTTTAATTCAAAATGACTCAAAATTCAAGATTCAGAAATTCAAAATTCAAAAAAAATCAAAAAATTTTAACTCAAAATTCAAAATGAATTTGCCTAAATAAATTACAAATACTAGTTTACAGAGATTTTGCCACTTCGATTTTAGATTTTTGGCAGGTGTCATTAATCGTGATCGTGTGAATGCTTTCGAAAAGGTTTTGTGGCGAGCTTCCCATAAAACCGCATTTGTACGTACTACCGATATTGAAGAAGAATTGGAAAATGCAGATAGTGTATGTTTCTAAATACATGTTCTGGTTACAATGACATGGTGCATTTCCATTTCTTAATTTCTGGCTAGGTTTACAAAAGCGAAATCTTTTCAGCTTTTTACAATCGATATTGTATTCAATTTCCTTGTCTATTATATTTAAGTTTCATATGAAATAAATTCAAGCTTATATGATTTATGTGGGATTCCATATAATTTTATCCTTATTCATTTCCTTTTCCTTCAAATTCTCCAATTATTAATAAACTTATAATTACAGGGTGAAATGTGCTCCAAGTCAGTCTTTTTAATTTTCTACAAAGGTGATCGTTTACGGATTATCATCGAGAAAGTTTGCGAAGGATTCAAAGCTAAACTCTATAACAGTTGTCCGAAGAACAGTAAGGTCTGACTGCTTTGCATATTAGGTACTGAAACACAAAAGTTTGATGCATAATTTGTACTAATTTATCTTTCGCGTTGTTTAAGGATCGTCATGCAGCAGCACGTGATGTGAAAGCCCGCATATCGGATATGCGTACTGTCCTGGGCCAAACTCAAGAGCATCGGTACAAAGTGCTTCAGGCTGCTTCCAATTCTGTCAGACAATGGCAAAAAGAGGTCCTTGAAATCCTGCAAATTTGAGTTAAGAATAGTACTCACATGATTCTCATAGTAAGAGTTCTAACTTCCAGTATAGTTAATGTGATTATTTCTAGGTTCGCATGCAAAAGTCGGTTTACTACACATTGAACCTTTTTACATTTGACGCTATCGGTAAATTTTTCGTCGCTGAATGTTGGGTACCATACGCTGACCTGGAAAATGTTCGTTTAGCACTTGAAGAAGGAGTGGTAAGAAGCTTCAAATATCGATATTTTTATCGTCTATATTGACTTCGAAGTTTTTGGAAAATTGGCTAGGCTGACATTTGGAATTTTGTGATAAAAGTTCAGTTATAAAATAGTTAGAAATTTAGAAAGTTAGAAAATAAACTTAGTGACTAGTAATAAAACAATTCAGATACTAATCTTTGATTGCAGAAAAAAAGTGGTAGTAGTGTGAGACCTGCTTTGAATCTTTTGGAGACCACCGAAGAACCACCGACCTATAACCGAGTTAATAAATTTACGAGAGTCTTTCAGACGATCGTTGACTCTTACGGTACTGCTTCTTATCTGGAAATTAATCCCGGTATGTTTGGTTTTGTCATCAATAAAAATTGACAACGTTTGAAGTTAACAGATTCTAATCAACTTCATAAATTTAACTTCATTTTCAGCTCCTTATACTATTATAACATTCCCATTTATCTTTTCCTGCATGTTTGGTGATCTCGGACATGGTATTATAATGTTTCTTGTTGGTTTGTGGATGGTCATGCGCGAGAAGAATCTTGCAGCACGCAATATTAAGGATGAGGTAATAATACTATGATCAAGAATATTATCATTAATAGAGTGGTTTTGATTATTAAATCATGATCAGTCCATGACTGCTTTGAAAAGTCATGATTGCAATATATTTATATTCAATTAAAATTTGCAGATTTTTAACATGTTTTATGGTGGCCGTTATATTGTTTTGCTTATGGGCATTTTTTCGATTCATGCAGGTTTCCTCTATAACGACCTCTTTGCCAAATCATTTAATCTATTCGGTTCAAAGTGGCGTAATCCGTTCTCGTAAGTTATAGCATCGGTTTAATTTAAATGGGATTAAACTTGTCGAAATTTGAAATTTCACAACAACAAAATATTTCTGCTTGTATAAAAAGGAAATTCGGATTGATATCTGAAAATCGAAATATTGATGGTAACCTATACTTGATGCACACTTTTCAAGCTTAATCCAATGAATCATCTCGTATAAATTCTTAGCACTTTTTCTAGTAATGCAGAGATTGAATCCTGGAATAGTCAGTCGGTACTTATGCATAAAGAAATACTGATCGATTTACCACCATCGCAATCTTACATGCATGATAGTGGGCCTTACTGGTTTGGTGTAGATCCAATATGGAATTTAGCGGAGAATCGACTGAATTTTTCAAACTCATTGAAAATGAAATTATCCATCATACTTGGTATTGCTCAGATGACGTTTGGAGTATTCTTATCGCTGCTAAATTATATGTACGTCTCCACCGAGATTTTTCCATTTATTTGACAGTATTATTGATATTAGAATTCTATCAGCAAGTGATAATGTTTTGCAAAATATGATTATTCAACAACTGTTCATGATTGTTTCATCGTTCAATACTGTGGATAATGTCAACTGAAAACGAGACAAATTCTTATATTATCTTAGTTTGAATTTGTTCATTTCTTGTTTAGACTCTAGCTATTTGAACATTTCAATTTACTAATTTATTTATTTACAAAACATCTATTTTACCTGAACTTTCGACATACTTGACAAATTTCAGATATTTCAAATCGAAAATTGAAATATACACGGTGTTTGTCCCTCAAATTTTATTCATGTTCTGTATATTTATCTATTTGTGTGTTCAAATCGTTATCAAATGGTTATTCTTTTGGGTTCGAGAGGAATACATCTTTGGATTGCTTTATCCAGGGTCAAATTGTGCTCCTTCATTGTTGGTAACTCTTATTTGTAGAACTGAAGTTTCTGAAAATTAAACTTTTGAAATGAAATTCTATGGCATATTTTAGATTGGTCTGATCAATATGTTCATGTTTAAAGATCGTCGACTTGGTTTTCTCAATGAGTCAAAAATTGTTGCTCAAAATGGTGATCATGTTACGTACGAAAAGTGGCCAAACTGCTATCTTAGCCAATGGTATCCTGGACAGGTAAGTAGCTTTCGATAATGTGGTAACGTTGACTTTCAAGTTTTATTCATTTATGAAAATTTCTTCAAAATGAAAAGAAATTTCAGTCAACTTTTGAAGCAATTCTGGTTATAATAGCCATAATTTGCGTGCCAGTCATGTTATTTGGTAAACCGATTTATTTCCTGGTACATCGTAAGAAGAGGAATGCCGTTAGTGATAATGCTGTAAGTTCAGAAACAAATTAAATATAAAAAAGTCCAAAAGATATAATGATCAAATGTCACCTGATTTCGGTTCTCTTGTCCTTCTCTGGAAGAAAAAGTACCTTCCAAAAATTTCTTTAATCACCTAATTTTCAAGCCACTTAATTGCCCGTATGATCTATTTAATATCAGTGGGAAAACTTATTTCTGAATAACCGGCTTAAAAATTATATTTCTCTTTTTTGGTATTTCTGAAAATTATCGTTTTCTTTCAAGTTTTCGCAACAAATTTCTCCCACCATTAGGTAGTGTGGATGAATCAGGAAAACGAAAAGGCTGAGATAACTTTGAACGAAAATGGAAGTGGTTTAAATAAAAAAAGTTGGGAAGAAACGACATCTGATGATGAATGTGAAGAAGAGGTGAGTTTTCGATTAAAAAAAAAGAAAAATCCGTTTCAGTTGGTTATTTATCCTTTCATTGATTCACAACTCAATAGTGAAAATATAAACCAAAATAATGGCTGTGTTTTGACAAGTTTCGAAAATACAGTGAATATGAAGGGATCAAAATGTATTTTGATATTACAAAATGTATTTTGAGTCTTTTGCGGACGTTATGGTCCATCAAGCTATCCACACGATCGAATATGTTCTTGGTTGTGTGTCCCATACAGCATCGTACCTTCGATTATGGGCTTTATCACTAGCACATGCTCGTAAGTTACTCCTAATCACTTTTTTTTTCATACCTTTTTTGTTATAAAACTTAACATTCATCAATGAAGAATAGTTGTATTCAAAATTTCCATTAGAAGTACTAAACAGTTTTTAAAAAGATACTGATTTCTTGACGGTTGCACTATTAATGAAAAATTACGCTCGTAGATAGTTTACTAAAATTTCTAGGATGCAGATAATAATTAGAAGTGGATTGATCATTGATTTTATATTCTCTAAGAATTTCCAGAGATCTTAAAAGCTGCTTTTTTTAATGTAATATTCTATTAATTCTATCAGCATTAAGTAATGAAAAAGAAGAATGCTGCAATAACTACTTGAGTGTTAGACCGATTTTACTTGTTTACTTGATTTGGAAGAAATGCCAAATTTGTTTTTATTGTAGAACTTTTTGAGTATTGCAGAATTATCAGAAGTATTGTGGGAAATGGTACTCGTGCAAGCTTTTGGTATTTCTGGCAGTGCTGGTTATATTGCTGCTTACTTTATATTTTTTGCATTTGGTGTCCTGACGGTTTCAATTTTGGTACTTATGGAGGGACTTTCTGCCTTTCTACACGCACTTCGACTGCATTGGTTAGTTTTTATTAATTCACTTAGATTCTATGAATTGAAACAAACCATGGATAGGTTGACATTTGCATCATGTGGTACAAATTCATTATATCTCAGAAAATTTGATTTGTAAACAATCCCCGTCCTAGTTAAAATATTGAAAATCAAAAGAAAAAATTATTCCAGGGTTGAGTTCCAGTCCAAATTTTACCTCGGACTTGGTTATCCCTTTGTGCCTTTCTACTTCAAGGATGTGTTATTGAAAGCAAATGTTGGTGAAAAGTAAACTGATATCAGGTGAAATCAACTCATTATGCTTATTAGTGATAAATAATCCTACTCCTAATATCATTTTATATTGCTATTAAAAAAGATGGCACTTTAATGATTATTACTGACAAAATTTAATGAATTTCTTCCTCTGATGGTTAAACACTGAAATACTCTGATAACATAACTATACACGGACAAGACTCTGCTTTACATATATTACAGTGATGGTAAGCAAAGGCACACATCTATGTTCCTCCAAGTGCTACAACCATACCATCTTTAATCCAAAACCTAATTTAATCTCTTCCGTTATCGCTTACATTATTTTCGTTACCGGAATTGACTGATTCCCATTTCGGACTCATATTTCCTAATAATCTTAAATATTTGAGTGGAAAGAATCTTGTGTTATATCGTGAAAACAGTACGATACAAGATTCTTTCAACTCAAATAGCATTTAAAGTCATCGGACTGCACGATTTATTGCTCAGAAATATCGACTAAAGATAGTGTGATAATATAAATATGTATTAAAAATTTTAGAGGAGGTTTAAACATTAGACGACCAAGGAGTGATCAGATTTTTATCAGATAAAATCACCAGTTCTATAACAGTGTAGCAATATACAGAACTGTAAGGCAAGAGCCTCATTTGACATTTGTAACCCGTTCCCAGGATCACTGGGATTGCTGATCCTCAGTGAATTTAACTTATGTATGCCTTTCTTTATTAATTAATTCTAGATCAGTTATCTCCACTCTGCGCTTAATGTATGTAAATCATTTTTTTAATTCATAGTTCTTGGCAAAAAAAGGTACATTCAAAAGTGGGTGACGTGGTACATGTGTACGATAAAGGTATGCATGTATAGAAAACAGTGGGGAGTGACGTATTATAAGCACCGAGAGTTGAAGTTTGAGCATGATAAATTACGAAAATGGAAAAATATACAAATAAGAGAAAATATGATTTCTAAGCAACAAAGTAGATAAAAAAAATAAACAATCTGTAATAATGCAATAGAGAAGGCGCTGATGGACAATATAACCATTTCACATGACCGTTACAATTCAAAATTCAATAGCAAGGCTACAGAAGTAATCTCCGAAATTGTGCACATCTTGCTTATAATTAACTGGAGATCCCAGAATCATGCCTGTAAAGATCGGTTCCAGAAATAGTATTCTAGTTTAATTCAGGTCTGGCAATATTTATCAGTTACTGGTTCCAAAGATACTAAAGATAGTCCATAGAAAACCATACATATAAAAATGATTAAATTTACAACCTGGAAAGCATCTAATAAAAAACAAATGCAAGTAATCAGCTTCTAAGATAACAAAAACGAAAAAGTGACTCATTCAGTGGAAAGTTATCTTTCCAAAGGAGTTGTCAACAACCTTTGAAAATAAGATAACAAATTTAAGAAACATAAAATATGCGAAACATAGAATTTAAAATTAGATTTGGAATTTATATTACAGTCTCTAGTTACCTTTTTTCCCTTCAACTAATCCAGGCAGAAAATTTCAATTTTCTAGCAGAGAGACAAATTAGATGGAAAACAATTAGGAACAATAATATAAGATATTTTTGTGATATGTGTAAAAAGATACCCGAATCATACAAATAATAACTGCAGCAATATATATATATATATATATATATATGCCTTATTTTAGTCAAATTATTGTTCAATTATAACAATACTTTTAGTTTTTTTAATCATTAAGAAAGAAAAAGATATTCACAACGCGCGTAAAAACAACTAAAAACGGACATAGCATTCAGGTCGCGCGCATCACGCGTTGTCCAAATATGAAGGGTGCTTCTTACATCAATATGATAATCAGGATTCAGGAAGATGTCGTTATTACACAGCTTCTCTACCTACTAATATCCCGTATTCATCAAATTAAGCAAATAAATATTCATAACTCATGACAAAACTGGAAGCCCTAAGATTTAAGTGAGTAATCAATCACTAAGCAGTCCTTGAGGAACAATTACAAATAATACAAGAAGAAGAATACGCGGAGTTTTGGACCGGCGAAGAAATTGGGAAATCAACAAAAACAATCGGAGGGCGGTTTTTACGTACCTATTACAAATTGAGTTTGTCATAATTCCAACATCAAAGCGGTCAATTTGAGTTTTAATCCCCACTGCCTATATTTATATGGAACCAAAAAATAAGTATTTTCCATATAAAGAAATGAAAATGCAAACGCATTTCTTGCAAAAAAATAATACATCCGCCATTCCGCCTAAAACAAACATCACAATCCACAATATAATTTCAGCAATATCTATCACAGAAGAAATCAAAAAAAAAAAAAAATTCGTAGGAATGAATGGTAACTTGGTGACTCCACTTTAGGGTATGCAGTTATCGAAAAGCTGTAGATCACCTAACACTTACAGAAAAGCTAAGAAAAAAGAGAGGAATGATAACAAACAAAATGAAAGAAGCTCACAATTACTTCACTGGACAAACTTTAGCTATACACATAAATGTAGATAATACAAATAATTTAAATCCTTTCGTAAAGAATCAAGCTTAAGTAAAATACTGCAAAGCTTACTAGATAATAGAGCAGTGCTCCAGTATACGAAGGTCTAAAACTATTATTCCTTCATTACCATTGCCTTGATTTCACCTTTGCTGCTGCTTTAGCTCCTTAACTGCACGTATGTAAGCAATGAGTGAACTTAATGGCTTTGCCGTTTGGATGAACGGATGTCGCAACAATTCTTCAGCATCAGCTCGTTCTTCCTGCTTTACACATAGGCAGCGGTCCAGAAAATCGTTAAATTCTGGAGATAAAGAATTCTTTTTCTTAACTTCTGGTTTTCCATTTTGAGCTATTAAATATATTGCCTGAAAGAACGGATAATGTCAAAAGAAGAAAAAGCAGTAATACTATTACACACTGGAATTATCAATCTCTGTGATGACAAAAGCTATCAGATGTAAACCTCTACTATCTTGAAATCTAATAGAAAATTGTTACCTCCACATCTCACTCTTGACCGAATGTTCGCAAGCTTCAAATTTTTTAATTCTAATTATGTATTCTACCAAGATACAGATAAACAATATTAAATTACATTCATACATAATTGCAAACAAACTTTGATGGGAGTTTCGTAAAGATATGGTGGTTCTCCATCGAGCATTTCCAAGGCCATTATTCCAAGCGACCAGATGTCTACTTTATAATTGTATTTCACTTTATTTACGATTTCAGGAGCCATCCAATACGGTGTCCCTACCATTGTTGCCCTTAACTTTCGAAAATGATTATTTATACTCATTATCAACAACGACTTCAGACGACATCTACACTACCTTTTTGATCCAGGTTGAATTTGAGCACAGAAGCCAAAATCTGTCAATTTCACGGCACCTTGCATTCCCAGTAAAACGTTGTCTGATTTTATATCTCGATGTATAATGCTATGACTGAAAAGATGAAATAATTTCAAAAGCCTGAAAATCAAGTAAAATACATTAAATAATAACTAATTTAAGGAGGATATGTAATCATTATAAGTTGAAAATTCACAACTTTATTTTTAAGATTCCCCTTTTTTACTTTCATTACTATTCCTGGATCTTGGGATATTGATCGTAACTGGTTATTTCTTCACCTGTACTTGCTAAAACAAAAAATAGCTGATAAAACTGCAACACTTCTTCGGTGGAAACAATTACTTGCCTGTGTAAAAATTGAAGAGCATTCAAACATTCTTTTAAAATTGCTGCAATTTGTCCTTCATCCAATTCAGTTTTTACAACAACGTCTGTTAAATTACCGCCCTCCAAATAATCCATGACAACCCATAAGTCGTCCGCATCCACCAAAAAACTATCAATGTAGTTGACAAGATTCTACAAAAGAAATGCGAATTCTCTTTGTTTGCGCAAAAAAGAAACCAAATTATACGGAGCTTTTTCATAGATACATAAGCATCTGAACTTACTTCGTGTTTGTATTTCTGCATAACTTTAATTTCCGTGAGCAACAACTCCTTCTTTGGTTGGCTTTTGAATGCCATACGCTTTACGGCAACCACTTCACCCGTAACTTTATCACGTGCGGTATAAACATGACCCGATGCACTAAAAACATGAAGGTGCAGTGGTAATACACAGATTTTAATATAAAAGAAAGGTTATAACAGCAAAACCTACACAACAGACTTTGATTTAATATTAAAACCGACCAATTTTATACTTTTCTTTGAAAAAATTTCTATCGCTATTTATATTTCCACCCCAATTCATTTTTGAACGAAATTTAGAGAAAGTTATTGAATTGGATCTAAATTTTCGTGAATCTTTCGAATATTCCATGGCGTCCTGTAAGACAAGTGGACAAACCATCTATTTTTAATGAATTGTCTTTTCTATTTTCAAAAAGCCAAAAATTACCCTATGCCAATCTTTTGAAGCAAATCGTATCGGTCCGTTGGATTACCCTCATTAACTATTTGTTTCAATTCTTCCAATATCTGGAATGAAGATACCAAGTGAAAATTTGCAGAAATATGAAACGACTCATCGCTACTGGGTTCTATAGCCATGGATATGGCTCACTGAGCTCAGCAATAAGAAAAATAGATATATTATACTTACTTCTTGATCATTAAGCTTCTGTCGCTGAGATTTATTCGTAGCTTCATCCGTTCCCTTATCATTTGCTTGCGCCCTTTTCCTGACTTGTACCTGAAACACATACATTACTAAGCGCACACACATTTATCTCAATCTACATTAATAAATTTCAAAAACAATTCTAATTCCAAACACGAAATCTCAAAGAATTGAAGATCTACCATACACACTGCCCAAAACATAGTAAAGATAAATCCATCAAAACGCACATTATCACAAATTCCATTCGTTGCTTCTTTACTGCAGACATCAGTCCTAGTATTTGCATTTGTCGTCTTACTTTCCGATGTGACGTATTCCGAACACTGCGTTTTTACCATTACCAATTCATTTCCGGTGTTTAATTCAAGAACCATACTCGAATCAACATCATCAGAAATCTTGGAAGATGACTCGGATCCCAGACTATCTCGACCATCTTGCTGTATTGTCAATTGCTCACTAAGTGAACATGATGGTTTCAAATGCTGAAAACAAACTAGATTGATGAAAATTGAAATCAGATTAATTCCTAAAAAGGTAAGCTCATTTCCGGCTAAGATATAGTATTGATTAAGAATTCTACGAATTTCATTTGTTTTTTTGAAAGACTTCTACATTGCAACCCCGCATGCCCTTTCCTAGGTATACAAGATCACTTAAGGATGAAGGCCGCTCTATAAACGTAAAACAGACTAAAAATAAATTATTCACTACAGTAAATAACTGAATCTGGAAACTCAACACATGCCTAATATAGAAATTCCCGAGCTACTTTTCTTCACTTGAAATTTAGGAGAAATGTTATTAAAACAATACGTGCATTTCTTTAACCATCGCAGATTGCTAATCTTACCGCTAACTCGTTCCCAATGAAGTCGATGTAGGCCGAAAGTGGTGACATAACGCCAAAAGTAATTCGAGGAATAAATGGATTGCACATTTCCTAATTCTTTGTGAGTGACTGATGTAAATAACCTACCACCGAGAGGAAGCACAATCTCAATTGACGAGAACAAACAACTTTAATGCCAGTGGGATGAAGTGTTTCGTGGTGACGATTAGTTAATTAAATAAATCAGTCTGGACAAAAATGACAAATGATTTGTCCTATCGCTGGTTTCGAAATAACATGAAATTCAAAAAACAATTGCCAAAACAGGAAAAATTCTTCCAAATAGCTGGATATCACAGCCGATCCGCCACACACCAATGAGATAAATAACACACCAAACAAGTATGCAGACCTTATCATTTGAAGTGATATGTCGTGGGTATTGGCGAGCGCTAGTTAAGGAGCACATATGAACAAGTGATTAATTTTAGAACAAGCATGTGATTTTTTTCCTTTGAAATTATATGCAAAAATTACTGCCTTTAAAATAACATTAATACACAAAAAAGGATATGCATAATCATTGAAATGTTAACGATATTGGTACCACACCTTTGTGGTGTGATATTAAAAAATTTTTCCCCTCTTCTTTCTGTTCCTTTACTAGCCTTTCCAGTTCAATTTTCACTTTTTTCTTCCTCCTTTCCTTATCTTTGCTCGAAATCTGTGGAGCTGACGAAGCAAAATTTAGTGTCACGCATTTTTGTTCAAAATAAAAAAAATTTTGTTCTCACACCAATATTCCATCTGTTGTCCCACTAAAATTTTTGAGAAAATAAATGGGCAATTTAGACGTTATTATTTCGAATTACATAATATCAAATGCAACTGCTGCAAACCATGTTTTTTAATTTATACAAAAAAGGATTTTGAGAGAGACGATCTTTTCCCTCTTCTGTTTTTTTAACAAATCAGACTTCGACAGAAAAAACGTTTTGATGCGGAGCGAACAAGGATGGTGTCATGCATGTAGCTATCTACCATGAAGCTATAAATACTAGAAAAGGAGCTATAATTAACAACTAGATCTTTTTTTGTTTATTAACAATTATCTCCAATTAATTCATTTATTTCTTGAGCAAAATATTATGCAAAAATCCACACTATACTCACATATATTAAATTTATTGGATTTTTCGGATGGTGATGACATCAAATTATTAATAGAAGTCGCTTAATGGAGAATGTTAGCAGACTATGATTTTTCTATCAATTATTTTATTTCTGAGTTTTTTTTACATCATGACTTGAATGAGATCTGTGATAAGCCGAGAACAGTTGGAGATATTATTTCTCGCTTTCTGGACAGTACTATCTCTCCGTTTCCTGAATACTCGCTACCCACTTTTTTCTCAGCAAAAAATTTAAGTCGTAATGCGTTTTTGCTTCGTTATCGAATGATAAAGTTGTTTTTTATCAGGATACTATAACTAATAATAGACCAAAAATGGTTACAAACCGCTGGTTTCGGTGGTAGTGGAGGTGGTGTTTTCCGAGCACCGCTTTTCACTGCAGATTTGGTAAACACTTCGTTTGACGATATTTCAACACTTCCTTCACTGTTTATTGCAATGCTGCAAAGTGATAAAAGAAACAGCTCAAAACAGAAAATAAAGAACAGTGAGTACAACATAAAATTTTTAAACAGATACGAAGTAATTCATTTTAAAAACTACTATGGTAAGATATAATTTACCTATTTGAATTTCGCAACGGTGGTAATGGTGGTGCAGCAGGATGCTGTGAATGTCGAGGAGGTATTATAGGTGCGGCGGTAATTGGAAATTCACTAGTTGCAATGGATAGTGTTGTAGTGGAGATCTCCGCTGAACCATCAATCTCTATATCTCGAGACTCTTTTACTATAAATGGATTCGTTTTTCCCCATAAACGAAATTGTTTTTCTAATACGAGCTTTCCTTTCGAATAAATTAATAATATGTAGAGATTTATATCATTTCGATGAAATTTATGAATTATAACGCAAAATGTTGATATTGCCCATATCACCTGTTTTTGCAACTGGCTGCGCAGGCGCCGTAAGTTCCTCATCATTTTCGTCGTCAAATGGTAACTGAGAATTTGTAATCATAAACTTTTGTTTATCAGCTTCCTGCGCCATAACAGTTTTTGCATAAAATTTTAATGCAGAAACAACTGCTGAAGGATTCTTTTTCTGGTCAGCTTCACTGTAAGTGAATGACAATAAATTTTACAAATCAATTAGTCACATTCTAGTGCATTTCCGATAAACAATCCTGAGTATTTCGAGAGAGATCTAATACTAACCTAATATCACGAAGCAATGTGTCCATCCAAGGTTGCGGCAATCCCGTGAATTTCTTACCATCGTAGCCGACATGTATTCGATGAACTGTGTTATAAGGAGAACTGATTTCTCCTGGGCCGGAATAGTATGAAGATGACGACGAATTGACCTCGTTGTTATTCGAGTTGAAAAAACGCCCTAATATGTTTCTTAGCCTGACCTAAATAAAATCTTAGCAATTTATTAATTATTACTTTTTAATAAACTTCTTTCATTAGACAAGTTGCACAAATTACAAAACCAAATAAAATACCAAGAAAAGGATGTCAATGCGAACGCGACTTACCTTCGATTTATCTTTCTCACGTGGCGCAGACATAATCGTGACGATGTTTCACGATTTGCCTAAACTGAAATAAACAAAGCAGTTACTACAGAAATGTTTTCGATTGTTTGATTAATGCTGGAGAAATTTTGTTTCAAGCATCTAGACCAACTGAATGAAACAAATAGCAGCGAGTCATATCAGCAAACGATACTTTATTCTTACTTATTTGACTGTTCATATCATTTTTTTTTTAAACGAAGCAAATGTTCAGAAGATAAATGAATGCATTATAACGATCTGAATTGGCAGCATTTTATGAGGACCAAAAAATTACACTTCAAGTATAAAAAGACACTCAAAAGACTAAATCCGAAATCTATTTAATCTGAACCCCAACTCTCTCATTAAGTGATCAACACTGCAGCAGAACGTAGCTAAAAAAGAACACTACACCCAACGCCTACCAGAAAACCCGAAGTCCAAATCGTTGATATGCGGCCGTAGGAATGAGTCACAGTGCTCAATGCAATATGTATGAATCATCGCACTTTTCATTCTTTCCCTTCAGACTATAACAAATTATCAAAAAAGAGTCAGATTTTCATTATTCATAAAGATGTACTTTAATCTTTTCAAATCAATTAAGGTCATTCTTAGTATTATGCTGAGATCCGATTTCCTGATCCAGCCAACAAGGAAAAAACATTTTAGCCTTTCCCCTGAAATTATGTAAAATTTTTTAGCGCTGCATGTTTTACTTAGTTATCATATTGTTCAACTGCTTTAAAGGTAAACAAATGACAGCAGTATTCTAAACTCTTTTTTTTAGTTAAGTTCCAAGATATAAGGAAACAGTTATTTCTTTATGACAGAGATATGATTGTCTGGAACTGTAGGATTTTTGCATGAATCCAGTGGAGTCTTTTTCGAAAACATCGTCGTAAATGAGGACAGTTTTTGATTATCTAAAATTTCCTTTTCATTACTCGATACTACAGGATGTGTTCACGGGATAACTGAAATGAACACCCAACGAGAAGACTGTATTGTAGTGTTTTTGATAATGATTTTGTTGTAGACTTCTATATCTTCTAACACCTTTATGGCATCTCTGTTTTTCGCTATAAACTTTTTTTTCCATTAACAAAAATACTCACCATTCAATATTATGAACACAACAATATTCGTCCATCTACTGAAGCAATAATTTCTGCTTCTCAATGATTTACCTCTCTAAGATGTTAATTGATTGCCGATAAGTCGGAGAATCTAATTAAATATTAATAAGATTTTCCGACAAACAAAAAAAGGAACATTATGAATAAAAGAGAGAGAGAGAGGTAGAAATAAGTTTGCTACTATGCTGCAAATTTAGGTTTTCAATACAATAAAATTTATAGGCACAGTGATTCTGAAATTGTTGGATCTAGCGAGAGAAGAAAGTTCTCTTTTTCTTTCTGTCGTTTAATTTCTCTTTCTAACCTATTTCATCCTTATCTTTCAAGTCAATAAGTTATCATACTCTTTTTGGCTTGTTGAAAAGTAAAAAAAATGAGATTGGTAACGAAGAGGATAAGTGATAGCCGAAGTGAAAGCTTAATTCCTTTGAAATTTGAAAAGGAGGATGGGAAAGAGTAAGAGGAGGGAAGGGAATGGTATTTTGATCAATATGATGATTATTTGGGTCTTCCCCACCCCTCCAAAGCCCACCTTAGGCCTAAGGCTTTGTTCAAACCTCCTCCGCCTTCCTCTTCTCTTTTCACAACTTAAACGGAAATGGGCCTATCGTTAAAAAACGAAATTGCCCCGAAAATGCCTTAAGCAGCAAAGAAACACTCTTTCCGTCAACCTTATGCTTCTTCGTGCTAACTTTTGCTCCATTCCCTTCTTTACTCCCACTTTGATTTTTCGCTTCTGTCACCTTTTTTCACGATATTTTTAGCTACTGGATGAGAAAGTTTTTTTTTTAATAAATAAAGCGAATGCTTCTATTAGATATCGGAAGAAATTTTTTAAGTCCAGCGAGTGGACCACAAATCATGCTTGACGTATAAGAGAAAAGTATACGGAACCGGCTAATGGTTAAGGTTTCATTCTTAAATCTGTCTGCCATACGATAAAAGTCCCCTTGTTAATAAGAATGAAGCAAAAATAGGAAGAAGAATGAAAGTTGATATTATCTGTTCAAAGAACAATGAGTTCCTTAAATTCGCTAGATTTGTCTTCATAAAAACATGTAGTATTTTCATAGAGACAAATTATCCATTTGATTTATTGAACTGTCCAACATCGTTCCGATATTTTAAACGTTAATCCGCTCAGACTAAGGAAAACATTTGTGTGTGCAGCACAGAATTTCATTTCTTTTAATTTCTCTACTTGAATAATATGTCAAAATTAGAATTTAAAGCCAACTATCACATGAAGAATTGATTTGTTCAAATCTTCTATAGATTAGTCACTGCAATTCAAAATACATTGCAGCCTCAGAAGATTCAAAAAAAATAGTTCTGTCATAAAAAAATCTTCCATTAAATATGACAGGAATTTCTGTCATATTTAGTACTTTCAAGGTGTGCAGTTGTTGGCGTTAAATACCAGAAACTTGAAATATAAAATAAAAGTTGAGAAATCGAGATCTGTGAAGGAATGGAAGATGGTTTTAAAAAGAAATTTAGAATAAAAGTGATTAAAGCAAAATGAAAGAGTTGCAGCGGAAGAATATGAGTAAAATTCAGCATTTAAATTTCCAAATTTTAGATTTACAGGAAATTTCAAATTTACATCGAACCAAATATCCAATATTATTAGATTAATATCATTAATTTAATCAATTGATTCAATACTATTATGGCTTTAAATGCTAAAGCAAAAATGTGCTCTCCGGATAAAATATGTCATTTTGAAAAACTCAATTATACAGTATTTTCTTGTTCTGAGGACAAAACGGCATCCTTGAGTCCGTGTAACGTTTTCTTACTTTCAAGTTCGGAATATATATATATTCTGGAATCTTTCTGTATCTCATTTGTTTCAGTAATATTTCGAAAATTTTGTCTTTTTAACCCGACAGATTATTTAAGAGGAGTTGTTTGTTCCCAGCTGAATTTAAAAAATTAAAGAAATCCAAATTAATTAAAGAAATTTTTAGCATTTCTAGACTTAAAATCTAAGATTATCTCGATATTTTACAAAATGGCACTTTTTTCATCAATTTTTCCAGCTTAATTTTTGTTTTTTCTTCCTTTTTAGTTTATCATCTATTATTTCAAGGTTTTCGAAGCTTTAAAAAAGTCTTGTTTACAGCCTATTATCTTATTAATAAAAAAAAGAAGTTAAAAATTACATATAAAGGAAAAAATCCAAAAATAAGTATGCGGAAACAAGTTTTTACAGCTTATTTGTGCATATTAAACATCAAAAGTTCACATCGCTGAACCAATCGTATATCGTTATCAGTGAATCGTTGTCATCTGAATAAGATTTTCTTATCACAAAGCGGAAAAGACTATCATTGTACTTTCCTTCTACGCATCTTGTCCAGCAGAGCTCTCTCGTTATTCACTAGTGATAAATTATTTAATACTTCTCGAAGTAAAACAAATGAAGCTAACTGAAGACATTAATTAAGGAAAATAATGTGTTATCTTATTGTTGGAATTACTTGGTCTTTGAGCAATGCAAATCTCTGAAAACTACTGAATTTCGTCCACTTGAGCATTCCACTTGTTCGATCCGCTCAAACTAATTATTATGATTCTGACAGGTCCCAACTATTCCAGTTGCCTTTTACCTTCTGGTAAAAAACATTGATATTCCAAGCCAAATTTAGATGTGACAAAAAAGAAGGAAGTAAACTTTCTACTGTTTAATTATTTGATCACTTACTTCAAGCACCACTTGTTTTAATGTAGATTCTAATTTTTTCCTGAGGGAGAAAGTTCGCTAGTTTCGCTACGCTGTAGGTTAAGATGAACATTTAATAGACGTAGTGTCTACCTCAGCAAATAATCAAAAAAGTAAACGATAAAGAAATCCTAGATCTCAAATCTTTAAAAAGCTAATGACAAAACAGAAAAAAAGCATCTGAAGATGCTCTGACTTCTAAAAGCTTCCGAAATGCAAAAGAAAAAGGAATATTGATTTCATGATTGAATTAATGATTTGAAATATAACAAACAGAAATATAACAAATTTTTAAATTAATTATCACAAAAGTATCAACAAAAAGAAATCGTGGATATAAAGGATGAGAAATGTTAAATAAAAACTAGTGATTTCAACAAGCATATTTATGCTGCAATTTTCAAAATCTGTTTTCCTTTTTCCTCCCTTTTGAATTTCTTATGTTTATTTATATTTATTCATATTATTATTATTCGTTGTTATTTTTATTTATTCATTATTTATTATTCATTTACTTATTATTTATTTATTTAATGGCTTACTATTATTGTTATTATCAATTGCTGTAGTCGTTATTTATTATTATTGTTATTGTTATTATTATTATTATTATTATTCACTGGTGCTATGATTAGTTGTCATTCATAACCAATAATTATTATTGATAATAATAATCATCATCAATCATATCATTAAATAGATTATCACATTATTGAGATTATTAACGCATAGCTTACTTTTATGCTTGCCAATATTGGGAAAACTGAAAGGGAAGTTTTAGAAAGCTGGCAATTTTATGTAGTCACAATACTCAGTACTGTCAACTTTTCCAATCTCACTTGCTCATTGTCTATCTCTCTTCATTACACATTTTTTTCTCTTTCTCGAAAACACTTCTTTTGTTCGAGCTTTTGAAATTGGAACAGAAGCAAAAATGAAAGCATCCGTCCAGAACATCAGTTTGTTTGCTCTTTGAAAATTGCCCCGTAAAGGTATAGTTCTACGTAACTGAATGCCTTAAGACCAAACTGCTTCACATATAATCACACAAACACACACACACACACACACACACACACATACATACACACACATACACACACATATACATACACATACACACACACACACACACACACACACACACACAAACACATATATATATATATATACACAGACATAAAATATAATACCTGAACTAGTCAAGCAGAATAAGCTTTAGATGCAGTTACCCATCAGTTAGCTAGTTAGTTGAGAGTTTGGGGATATTAAACGGCCAAGGCGGCTTGCTAAATAGCTATTTCGTTAGTGTGCCTCAGCGCCAATGGAGTAGCATATTGTCGAGCGCGTGCAGCCAAGTACTTCCCGTGACATTCATTCTTGCTTTCTGCATGCTCTGCACGTGCTTCTTGTGCTTGCTTTTCCATTGCTGCTAATTGTTATGTCAACATGTCTTCTGGCGGTGTAAGCTTACGCGTATCAACGCGGTCAGAAATATTATTTATCGATTGGCGTGAATCTTTTCTTGTTAAATACTGAAAAAGAAATAGAACAACTGTAATGAGTAGCCAGAACAAGATAAACAGTTATAAGTGAACAACAATAACAGCGGCAACAGTAATGATTTGTATTGCAGCAGCAAAAGTTGCTCCTGCTACTGTTGTTACTGACAATACGATCGCTGCTGTAATTGTATGCATGACCGATGAGAATATGTTGATATCCTTCAAACAAAAAACGATATAAAGGATTGAGCGGACAGTGGCAAGACAACATATTCACTTGGCTTTTTCTAGCTGCTGCCGCTGCTGCTACTGCTACTGCTGCTGGCCAAGCAGAATATGGCAAGGCCTATCAAGTTTTCCTCTTGTTACCTCATCTAACCACAAACCATCAATAATATTCAGTTCATTGAAAAAAAGGAGAAAAAGGAATATTGGTTGTGTTGAGTAAGAATCATAGTAGGTTTTGAGACCAGTTTGCAGCTAAAGCTAAGGCTGCAAGTGGCATCAAAGCGGCTGCAATCTTATCTCTGTTAGGTTATCAAACAGCTTACGAACTACAGAATCTGCCAGCTATCGGAGATTGCAAAGAGAGGCTCTGCGAGCTCTGTAGATGTCATTGATGGGCTGTTGGTGGAGTGATGGTGGTAGCGTGGGGGCGTTGAGATAAGCACAAGGGTAGAGGTGCTGGTGTGAGCTTCTCCATCCATCTAAGTATCCACTATGCTCCGAGGACCAGCTAATGTCCGAGACCCGTAGCCACCACCATCCCATAGAATTCTGACCGCCACCGCTCGCTACAACGCACTTCTATTTTCCCGATGCTACTTCAGCTTGAAGCTTATCCTCAAAGACAACCGATAGATGCACCACAATCTTACACTTTTCATTTATCTGTTTGTTTCAAAAACCTTAACACGACTCCTCTCCCAACGAGAAATCCTACCCTACCAGTAGTAACACCCCCTGGTGCTTATGATAATTCCAACCTATCACATTAATTCCTCTCTTTACCACCATTATTTTGTGCTGCAGTTGTAGTTATTGTTATTATGGTTAGCATCATGTTATCAGCATAAAAAATTATTCAAAATTACTATTCATTTCATTGCCGAACACCTTCTGTGATTTATTTTGAACAAACAAATGTTTTTTCTTCTCGTCTTTTGTACATTTTATTGGTGTCATTGACATCGTTTGTTTTGAGAAATTCAGAAGTTAACTGTATGAAGTGTTCTGTAGATTCTGATCCATTGCTGATCCATTTTCGATAAGTATAAAAGGACGAGATAATGTCATGGTAAGGCTGGATTAATTACCTAAGAAAGCCAAAAGTGATTAGATTAGGATCGGATTATGATGTGATAACTGAAGCTAGGTCAAGACTTGACTGGATCGGATCCTTATGAGGTCATTTCATTTCGAAGGCATGTTGTTTAGGGATCTTAAGAATGCTAACATTATCATACTACCTTTTTTCCGTTCTGATGTGTCTCGTTATACTTGCCGGAAATGAAAATAGAATTCGTTCGATTATCGATTAATTTATAAAAGATAATGCCGAAACGAGCATCGATAAAGTGTGCTGCTTTACGTATTGATTACAAGTGATTGTCGTTTCGTATTTATTCTTGTTCACAGCACCATCTTATTTTATTACAATTTTCGAAATTTAACAATTAATAGTGATGGAGGCGAATATCGGAAATGATATTATCGCAGTGATTTTTCTCTTCTCCAAGACACTACTGGTTCCATTTTCCAAAAAGCAGAATTCGTATGTCTAAAAGAATTCGAATTAGTTATTCCAAAAATTCGATCCTCTTCATTTTTATTCCTATAAATATTAGATGTAGTATTTTCCTGTTTGTTCCATTTTAGTAAGATGTGAATATCTCCACTAATACGGTAGAAATAAATCAGGAAATGTTCCCGTTAATTTAACCGTCAAAGTGAAGCGGAAGATTACGGGTTCATAGTGTTCTGACTGTAGGATAATTAAAAGCTTCCGATGGAAAGTTACATTATTATGTGGCGACTTCTTTTGGAATCGGATTCGTTGTAGAAATGGCCTTTAATTCATTCTTTGTATCGATGATTCTAGGAATAATTGTATCATTTCTGTAAACGAACTTTATGTTTGCCTTCTTTTTAAGCGGAAGATGGATTATTCAGTGATAGTCTTAGGATGTTCTACTGATTCTCACTGAACGTGTTGGCTTGTTGCCGAATGGTACTTTGAATGTTTCTGGTGTATACCATTCATTAACCAATAGTTGACATGACGATCAACGATTTTTCCTTTACTTTATGAGTATTACATGTTTCTCCAACATTATCAGCCTTTTTCAGCTTATATCAAACTAAATGATTGAAATTTCACCTCTGATTTATTTGAATAAAAGATCACCTAACCGTTATATATTTATCTTCTTGAGATCTTCCTTTTGTATCTATTGTTCAATGTGCTAAATGCTCTAAACTTCAGCTCTATTCATACCAAGAAATAAATTATTAACGATCAGAAGCAATGGCTGAATTTTTAAAGTATAACTTAGAGTAATATTTATCTTGTATCATAACACTAGTCGTGTTATTTCTTTTTTCGTAACGTCAGTTTAACTAAAAACATGGAGTAGATTTACCAACGAAGTACGAGGAGATATCCTTAGATTTATCGCTTTATAAATCGACATGGAAATAAGAAACTGTAATGAAAAATGCATACGGAATAGAATTCCGTATGCATTTTTTATTCTCGAGATAAGTGCAGAAATCGCTGCAAAATAGGTGTGATGAAATTTTGCAAAGCATATATTATCAGCTAGGTAAGAAGCATGAACAGCACTTCTGATTTCCGAAACGGTAAAATACTTGTCATTCGCCTGCAATACATTATCGGTTTAGGTATATCCTCCGGAGATTAGCTTCACTGGCCTCTTCAAAGATATCGCTTCGTTAAAAGGGCATTAGAATTTTCGAAGGGTGAAAAGGAGAGGAGTGAACGGAAGTAAACTATCATGGATATCTGATGGAATTTGTTGGCCGGATGAATTTGATAGATGTTTTGCTGGAAAGGATCGTCGTCACCGCGTCTCCCTCCGTTCCTCTCTTCATTGCTTCCATTTTTCTTCCGATAGCCCTTCTTCCTCTTCCATTATCTTTAACCTTCTCTTTTTCTTTCATATTTGCAGTTTTGCAAAGTCTAAAACTGCAAGCATTCTGCAAAATTTCTTCTTCCCAAACATTGACGGTTTTTTAGTCCAAAACCAATTCTGCTACTTTCTCATGATTAAAATAACCAAAATTAACGTGTTAAAATAAATTCGTATGGAAAGTTAGAAGAGGCGAACATGAAAGAGGCTGATACTTAACATGGCTTTTTACCCAAGATCCAAGTAATTTCTCTCTTTTTTACTCGATTATCCTTTGCTCATCATCGTAAATTTAGATCTCTCTGTACTCTTTATATCAAGGAACTAAAGCTAGCTATGAATTTATTCGAAAGTTTTACATTACGGGAGAGTTTACGGTGCAATAATATTTACTAAAAAAGTATCATTTAATTGCGAGATGCATTCCTCACCTGCTGCCACCTTTTACAATCATCGGAACAGTTAGCATATCGCCGAGAAATATAAAAAGCCTTGAAAGCCGAGAAAATACACCATGTGCTTCTGAGCCTACCCTATTTCACTGCTCATCGGGGTTGCGTGTCACTCCTTGGCACTTTTACTAGCATTGAAACAAAATCGATATTTCAGTCACTTCAACGTTATTTCAGTTTTTCGGAAGCGATTTCTTTTGTATGCTAATTAATAAAGACCTGAAATATGGTGAAAATAAGGGTCGCTATATGGAAGGGAGGTGGAGAAGAAGTGCAGAAGGAGGGGAGAATAGTAGGAAGGTAGACATTGAGGCACTTGTGACAGTTGACAGGCAAAATGCAAAGCTGAATTGTTGAAAGCTTCAAAGCTCAGTTTAATAGTAAGCTTATAGAAGACAAAGAAGAGAGTCCCCCTCCCGCATCCCCCTTTCAACCACATTACACATTATTTTTCTGCAGTACTTGCCCTTCCTTCCTCGAGCCTTCTCCTCTTCCTTTTCTCTCTATTATCCACTCTTTCTACATTGAATTGCTGAATTCATAAGTTGTTTCTTCTAATAATTCTTTTGTACACAAATCCTCCATCTCATCTCATCTCTATCTTTTTCCACCTTTTACTTCAACTTACTTGCTTCATTTCTAGATTCCATTTCCACAAAAAAGAACGAACGAATATTTCTTCCGTATTAGAAATCACTCTCTTAATCTGACGTATTTATCAAATCCACCAACGTCAACTTTGTTCGTAACTAATTTGGAAAACTTATTTAGAGGAATGGTTCTCTCTTTTCCTGCTCAAGGGAATTATCATGTATTCTTCTGTAGGAAATATTACCCGGAAAATGGTGTAAATATTCGAGATGTTGTTATAAATAATCACTGCAATGAAAGCATGTAGGAATTCTTCTTCTCAATCCACTTCACTGTACGGCACTTCTCTCTTCTAAGCTTCTAGTAATTTTACGCATATTTTTACTACATTCTTTAAATACGTAATATATGTTTACATACACGACCATTTACATTTGTCTTTATCGACTAAGCAAACATTTTTTGTTCATACGATGCTTATGTTTACTTCATTTCGGCTTATTATTATCAGAACGATTGATAAAAAAGCCCTAAGAAAGCATTAGATATCCCTAGTCCATTTATTACAGCTTCAACTTTATCCATTCATACAATTGTGAGCATCCTTAGAAAAATATCTAAAAAAAAAGGAAAAGTTTAAGTATGAAATTAGTAACGATAAGAGCTGAAAGATGTGTTTTAAATAATTAACAGTTAGCAGTAGCTCTGTCTGCATGGGCAGTTTAGCTTTTTAGTAAGCGGTCAGTTTTTACACTTCTACAATGGTATACAAATCAAATGTTTTTTTACTAAACACTTTCGAGAATGCTTCCATGCATCGCTACTATGACTATCAAATTATGTCTAGCATTTCCAGAACTTTTCCGATATCTCCCACTGACCCATATATTTCTGCTAGACACGTGTTTGCTCTTCCTTGTGTCTCAGTGTTTCACAAACTTCGAGGAACATTCTCCCAAACTTTATATATATGATAAAGGATTACATACTTTCACATATTGTGTATTCGAATTTTTTAACTTCTTTTTTTCAAAGTCAAAGTTTCATAATTTTTGATGGAAGAAAGCAAGTTAGGAAGAATGCGGAAAAATTTCGTGTTGGCTGATAGGGCATTTGGAACATTTATTGCCTTCAAAACATCTGTTTCGATCACTTTGAGTAGTACATTTAGCTTGAAGGAGCACTAATGCTCTACATCCCATACTTTCACTGCTTACCTATCAGCTCAACTACTTTGTACATTTCATTTCAAAACTTCCTATTTCCGAGTATTGGTTTCCTTATTTGTTTCTCCTCACCGAAGACTTCATTTTGACACTCATTTATCATAACTAACAGGTATCAGCTAAGGATCCGGACAAACACAATGCTGTCTATGATCTGACTGCGTATCTTTTAACATCAACGAAGTACTCTGTCATTAATAGTTGATAATGCGAGATGTTAAATCGTTCCGTTTTATTTATCCATTGATTAGGCAGTTAGTAACTGTTTTTTCTTAAAATTATTTCATTTTTCCTAGGATTTCATTTGAACCAGATATGAAGCATTCAGTTAAATTTAGCTTCAAGATAATGATAATGGATCCTATGTGTTTCATCGATTTTGTGTGCTTGATATACTTAAAAATTGATGCCTTCGTTATCGTTTAATTGAAAATTCTTTTTTCTTCCTTCAGATAATTAATTATTGTCACGGATAGGCAAAACTAGCAGGTGAAAAAAAAAGGAAAGTTTAACGGCCAGTATTATAAACATCTTCAGCGTGTTGTGGGAAAGATTATTGAGATCATTGAGCTAAACTTCGCTGAATTAATTTGTAGCAATTTCGAGAAACTAATAGATGTTTGCTGCCTAGTGTTTGGAAATTTTTTCGAAATTAGTTTTAAGATTCTTGGTTTTAAATATCCAATATTTAGACACATATAATTAACTAATATTGTAAATTATCAGCTTTGTGTTGAACAAATTAGACTCTTTTGAGAAATATTTTGTAACTTCCGAGAATTTTAGGATTGCTCACAATCATTAAGCAACTTCATTTATCCTTGATTTGAAGTAAATTGGCGAATTTGAAATCTTATTAGGGAAAGCGGAAAACTCTGCTTCTTTGCTTGAGTATGTTATTTCAAACCTTGTTTTTTTCGGTTTCGTCTTCCATATCTTAGTTTGAACTTGTCGAAAGATTATTATCCGGAATAAGGTCATGATGAGTGCAAGGTGTTGCTATGGCAAACTACCGCAGATTTTGCAAAAACGATTTTGGTTTCATAGATATAATGAACAGTAATGCGCATTAAAATATTATGTATATTTCTGTGGTTGAACATAATGATGAATTCAGCTCCATTATGCTCCTATACAACAACATATAATTAGGTCATTAACTAATTGACATTTTCTCAAGAGTTTGATTAGGCTATTCTCTCAACGTATATCGACCTCTTGCAGGAGAAAAATGAAAACTATTCCTTTTTCCATTACTGCTTGTTCAAAAATAGCTTTGTTATGGGTGCTTAACGAAATCGTATTTTGGAAAGTTTTTCCTCTTTTTTGGCTGTTCGTTAATTGACGAAAGAAGCAGAATAATGAGGCTCCTTTTTTGACACATGTCATTAAGTCTTTTCATTTTTCTGTAATGTTTACAGATATGTTTTCGGAAGCTATCATTAAAGACAGTTCGAGAAAATACCATGTAACGTGCAATGTGTAACTGACGTATTGAGAAATATCGTTTACAGTGATTGCGAGAGCTGTGTGACAATTCAGTGCAACTTCGTCAGCCATATTGTCACTACTCACTTCCCTTCTCCTTCCCGAACATCATTATTAATGACGATGTTGTTATTTTGTTGGTAATTTCAACTTGTGATTAATGATCTATGTCATTTCATCTAATAGCTTCTCTGCCGAAAGATGCCCCCTAATACTCAGTTTATGAAATTGCTTAGTCTTCAGTTACATGAACTATCCAAGTATGAAGGGAATAGGAATGAGTGTTATTCGGAAATCGTCATTCATTCTTGATTTATAAATTTATAGATATAAATTACGGCGAGCATCATTCACGTCGTAAGCGTGAATGATGTTTTCAGCTCTTGTAGTAAGTAGGAAAATGAACCCCAAAATGGATCACGGCGAAAATAAAAGTGCTTGTAAGTGATTGCTTGCCTCTTTTTATATTAGATAATGTTGGCATTAAAAATGAAGATGGGATTGATGAGGGAAAGAGGAAACGGAAGGAAGAAGGAGGTGACAGGAAAGGACAGGTGGAAGTTATCCCAAAAAATTGATCATTGTTTAAATGGGTGTTTCTCTATTTATTCTCCCATTCATATAATTCCTATAATCATCCATATCAATCCATATACATCTCATAATGCAACGCAAACCACACTCATCACTCGAACGCATGCATTCGCGGCCATGCACGCACTCACGCAGACGTTCATCCGAATTTTCATCACTTTCATGCCATCCATGCTAGCAGTGTTGACACCCATTCTTACACTTATCTCTATTTATCCTTAATAAAAGGAAAATTGTTTTTTTTTTGTCTGATTGAGCCAAGAGTCTTTGTAAGTTACGCTGATGAGGCTTGAGTATATTTCAAAATTAATAATCAGCACTTGTCAAGTTTTCTAGTTGTTATTGAAGGATTAAGAAATTGTTGGTGGAAGTGATTCTATCCGTTAAGCCATTCTTCGCAATCATCTCACTCCCGGTCAGTTAATCAGAATTTTAAAAATCCGCTGATTACAATTTTATATTGGCTTAATTTACCATGTGCTGCGCAAATGAAGCTTATGGAATATTTGAAAGATTTCGAATAGTGGCCTGAATCTTCAGAATGAAATGTTACAAATAATACACCATTAACTTAATCACTGTAAGGTATTTATCTCTAACATCGTAACTAATCAAACTCCCATATCACGCGTTATGACAGGTTTGTGACTGAATTGCAAAGGTCGGTAAACTTTTATGGGAGAATGCACAAATGTATTTGTGGGTTCTAATTAGTGCTGTGTTAATTACCATTCTGTATTACTGGGTTACATCATTTTCAAGCGTCTTTCTATTAAGCAGTGCGACTTCACTAATAATGGCTGGATAGGTTCTTCTGAAAATGAGTTATTTTCCAACTGTCATTCAGTCACATTTCCAACGATTAATTAATTGAATAATTAATAATCATATTTTTGGTGGATAGTAGAGCTCAATTCGCATTTTCTTTTCACTTTACGTGAACTTTTCAGAAGATAAACGCCAAAAAAAAATGACGAAGACAAGAGGAAGGACAGGGAAGGAATAATGGCTTGGAGGAATAACCCTTTCACTAATCGTTTCAAATAAAAACATGTCATTATTTGAAACATTTTGTGGTGAAACGCCCATTACACATCATTTCAGATATTTTGAACTTGGGATTTAGAAAGGTTGTCTCATTGATATGTTTCTAACACAATCGGATCTCTGGATTTGCAGAATTCTCTTACGATGTATTATATATATTTCTTCTCTTACTGTAGTTTTTGGAATATTTTTTAAGAATCACCTTTACGTTATATAAATGATGTTAAAAGGAAATCACTATATTTTTTCATTCTCATCTATTGTTATACGTTACACGCACGTTGATCTTTGCATAACAAATTATTCGGGAATTCCAGAAGCTTTCAGAATTTATCTAATTTCAGTTTTTCTCGAAGCAATAGTAGAAAGAAATATTTGTTATAGATTGGATGTATTGGAAAGGAATCGTTTGCAGCTCAACAAAATCATAGTATCGATTATTAAACTTACTCTACGCTAAATGCGTGTCTAATAAGCACGCAGTGAGGGTTGTGCCTTTTGCTATACATAAATGGCAACAACTTCAGCTGGCAGCGATAGTGCTGCCGTGGTCAACGCCAACAGTACCAAGACGTCAAATAGGGCTACTATGGAGCGAGCCATTAAAAGTACGTTTATTTCTCCGTATTCTTGAGGATTAGTGGGAAATATAAAAAAATTTCATCAGTTGAACTGATATTTCCGAAGTATTGCTAAGAAGTTAGATTTTCAAGGAAATTTATCAAAGATGTAATGCTGTCTTTTTTTATCTGATGGAAGAGATAAAAATCTTCCTTTCTTTATATTATCTCCACTAAATCTCACGTATTGTCTTCTGAGTATTTTCTAATGAAATATAAAAGAACGTTTATGACTAAAAATTTTTGATGTCATTCCACTATATGGATGTTCTTTCTTTTTCGAAATACCACATCCTGTTGATTCGCAGGCGTCCAATTTCCAATTAGCGAAAAATTAAGTATGGAGGATGTTTACGATAGGCGGACATCGAAACCACGTTCCGATATTTTAAAGGAGCATTTTACCAAGGAAGGTCGCATACAGGAAGAGGTAATTATTTCATATGTGCAATGAGTCATTCGCCATCAGAATTGTGAATATCGATCTTTTAATTAAATATCTCTGTTTCATTGTATATTATTTATACGGTATAATGTCTAACTAACAATGAAAAATAAGGATCAGAAATTCCAGAATGGATGGAATTTTCATTCATTTAAGTTCTGGAATTTTAGGATGCAATTTAAGACACAATAATACACTAACTGTCTACTCAGAACAGTTAATATATTATTCTATTCTAAATTTTCAGCAAAAGTGGTTATAAAGTTTGCTACTATTTAATGCATTATTCAGGTTGCATTACGGATAATTTCGGAATGCACAACTCTTTTTCGTCAGGAAAAAACAATGCTTGACGTCGAAGCACCGGTTACCGTATGCGGTGATATACATGGACAGTTTTATGATTTAATGAAACTTTTTGAGGTTTGTTAATTCTCGATAATATTCCCTGGAAAAAATTTTGATGAAGGAATTCGATTAATTCTGTCATTCATGTTTAAGAAGATTTCATTATAGTTAAGATATATGGTTAATACATATAGCAAAGTTATCAAATTTTTTTTAATTTGTTATTAGATTTAGATTAATCTTAGGTACTTTTTAAAAGTTAATTTAAATGACTGCTCTTGGCTTTGTTAACTCGTTATAACCCAATTAGATGAAGTTATCCAAAATACAATACAGTTTCTAAGATATATTTCCGTACTTCGTTTAATTCTGACTTAATTTTAAAATCCAGTAAGTTAATTTGAGGACTACTGAAGATGAAAATATAGTAGTCGCTGCTCTCTATAATTTTTGTTAACGGAGAGGTTGATTAGTTTTTTCGTTTCTGTCTACTGAATTCTTTGTGGTTTAGAAAAATGATTCGTTTGACCATTGTTTATAACTTATAATTCTTCATAATTTAGGTGGGAGGATCGCCTGCATCCACTAAATATCTTTTTTTGGGAGATTACGTTGATCGAGGTTATTTTTCGATCGAATGCGTATTGTATTTGTGGGCACTTAAAATTTGTTATCCAACAACTTTGTTTTTACTTCGTGGAAATCACGAGTGCCGTCATCTTACGGAATATTTCACTTTTAAGCAAGAGTGTAAGTTAGATTTATCGTTTTGAATTTAAATTAAATAATTCCTGTTGAATTCGAAATTGTCAGTCTTTTTAGATATAAAAATTTCTGCAAAAGAAAACTTTTTTTTAGGTAAAATCAAATATTCAGAAAAGGTGTACGATGCTTGTATGGATTCGTTTGATGCTCTTCCTCTTGCAGCACTTATGAATCAGCAGTTCCTTTGTGTCCACGGCGGCCTTTCTCCCGAGATCCATACCTTAGAAGACATCAAAAAGGTGCAAACTTACATAAACATTAAAACAAATTTATTTTAGAAATAACTGGTGCTTTTCCTGTCATTTACTGACGCTTTTTTCTGCCAAAATTAACGTATAGAATAGGTTAAATTTTGTTAAGCTGGATCGATTCAAAGAACCACCAGCTTTCGGACCCATGTGTGATTTACTGTGGTCTGATCCGCTGGAAGATTTTGGCAGTGAAAGGAATTCGGAGCAGTTTTCACACAATTCCGTTCGTGGATGTTCTTATTTTTATAGGTTTGTTTTGTTCAAGAATTTCAGGGCTAATTAGATTGCATACCTTTTACATTACATAGTTTTTACTCAGTTGCAAGAGCTTTGTAGATCGTTCGTATGTTTTATATAAAATTCTTTTTATGTATGAGAAGGATAAAAAGGAGAAGAAAATAAGCTAATATAATTGACTGGTCTGAGATTCTGGTAAAATGTATCGAAAATGTGTTTGTAAATTGTTGAGGTATGTAAGTCATTTGTCAATTATTCCAGAAATTTAATGTAAGAGAAGAGAGTCAACAAAAGTGTGCACAGGTACTGGGAAACCAGGTTCAGGTTTTTTCAACACTTTTTGGTTACGGGCCGTCATCATGAGTAGGATAGAATTCTTGGAATGAAAAGATATAAGGTTACTTGGAAACATACTGGGAGCAGAATACTCCAGCTATTGTGTATTTCTTTTGCAGCTATGCAGCATGTTGTGATTTCTTGCAGCATAATAACCTCCTGTCAATTATCCGTGCTCACGAAGCCCAAGATGCCGGGTAATGTTTTTTATTGATTTTATAATACATGTTCAGTTATATTCCTGGATTATAAGTGAAATTATTGATAAAGATTTTTTCTGAAGATTTTTCCCTTTTTTTAGGTATCGAATGTATCGAAAATCGCAAGCAACCGGGTTCCCTTCTCTAATAACTATATTTAGTGCTCCAAATTATCTTGATGTATATAACAACAAAGGTTGTTCTCTTTGTTCCTTTTCCTATTCCTTCTTTCGGCTATGATTTTTTAACAATAGTTATTATCGGTATATTTAGCAAATATTCATGATTATAAAGATTGTGCGAACATTGTTGTTTTTTATAATTATTATTAGGTTTATACAATAGCTTCTAATGAAAAAAATTGTAGCTGCGATACTGAAGTACGAAAATAATGTGATGAATATACGGCAGTTCAATTGTTCGCCGCATCCATATTGGCTGCCTAATTTTATGGACGTGTTTACATGGTCTCTTCCTTTTGTTGGAGAAAAAGGTTGTCTCAAGTGATAAATGTAATTAAATATTCAAAGATATAACGGATAATATGGCATGATCTTGCATCATTCAGTGTTAAGTACTTCCTTAAAGAAGCTGATTTCATATTACAGTTTGGGTTTACACTCTTGCTTGGTTGAAAATAAAAAGAAATCTACAACACCTTTCATAGAATAGTTAAAAGTTACAAGTCGAAATGATTTCAGTGACCGAAATGCTCGTTCATATATTAAACATTTGTTCGGATGATGAACTTATGGCCGATTCGGACGATACTTTCGAAGGTATGCTTAGTTGTAGCAGTTTATTTTATTCCGTTAAATATTTGTTTTTATGAATTTTATAAATATTTATTAATACTTATTTTGATAGACTTCTGTGTCGTTGTCTTTATCACAGCTGCATATCTTTTTCTAAAAAGTTTCAAGTCAAAAAGACGTCTTTTTTTTCTGTGTCATTTTGAATGAAGTAATCTAGCATGTTCACTGCTTGTTAATAACTCACACATGAGCCTTGACCTTTTTGAAATCTATCCAAGAAAGAGACAATGTTATCGTCAGTTCTAATACAATGCACTAGTAAAGCTCGATACTTTATTCTCACGAGAATCTTCGCGAATTAATAAGAAATACTCTCTTGTTAACTCGTGAAGATTAAAACCATTTTTCTCATGTTGGTTTATTGCACATATGTGTCATTCAAATTTTAACTTCTTTGAATCCAAAAGAAAATAGTATTGTACAGCACTGCAACGATGGAACAGCGACAAAGACAGTATAAGCCGTTCTTGTTTATCATTTGACCTATTAGATGAGTCAAATTTGTTCCTTACCATTATTTGTCGTTATGCTTATTTCAATGTTTCAATCGACGTTAATGCTTAATGGGTATGATTTTCATGTCGTATCTTTTGATTTCGAACTAACACTTTAAGTCTGCCTCATAGTTGGTTTTGTCCTCTACCTTTTCATTATGTCACCTTGTCATTATTTCTCCAGTTTTAATTTAGAAAATGAAGTTTATGAATTGAGACGATTTAATTTACAAAAGTACCATGGATCGTAAGTCTAAATAACGTAGCTTTCATTTCCACACCTATTCTCAGATAGCTAGGGTAAGTTCTGACATTTTTCTTGCACGTATTGAAATATCTCTTTTATATAGCGTAGAGTTCTTTGGATTTAGTTTTCCCCTATCTCGAAATGAAAACTTATCAGTTTATTTTTTTCCACTCTTTTTATGCTATACAAATAGAATAATGTTGTTCATAAAATAGCGTTAGACGGTGTGTACACATTTTGTGCCCGAAATTTATGTTTCCTGAAAAGTTTTTGGAGCCTGATAAGATACTCAGAAAAACAATGATGAACGTTTTCTGCCATAACCGTTGTTTGTGAAGCTTTAATTAATTTTTATTTGCCACTTGAATAAAACTCTCTGCTTACTTACAACTGCTTTTTTCTTCTCTTACTTTGGTTAAGGAACATTCATTGCATGCAATCTTGGTATCCTTATCGTTTGCTTATTTCCTTTAACCCATTCGAAATATTTGAAGTTTTGTTATAGCGAATGGTATTTTTTAATATTTATTTATAGTTTAATCATCCTTAATTATTGATGAAGAAAAGATTGGTTTGTATACACATGTATTTCCTCTCCTTGACTTCAGGTGGTGTTCCGTCGGCTCGGAAGGAAGTAATTCGGCATAAAATCCGAGCAATCGGTAAAATGGCTCGAGCCTTCTCAATATTAAGGTTTTTTTCTGTTTATAACTCATTTGATTCTTTAAAATATTTTCTATGCACTTATCCATTTTAAAACAAGGAACAGCTTTGTTTTGATATTTTTGTAGTAAATTTCGTGTGCATTTTTATACTAGTTACTAATTTTTCCTATGCTTTTCATCAGCTCAAATTATTTTGTTTCATAATTTTCTTCTTAATTTTGCGTGGTAGGCACACGCTTCGTTGTGGCTTATCAAGATGGATTATTTGTGGTTTTAAACGGTGAACTGTGTTTTTTGTGAGATTGTTTGTTACACTTGGAAAATATGCAGTCTTTTCTCATTTTTTCTTATTTGGGAAGCAAGATTTTATGGATCAGATATTTCAAGTTCCTTAATGCTGAGTCATGTTAAAGATTTTATTACCTATCAGTTTTAAATTTCGTGGGTATGTATGAGTATTGTCGATTATGTACCAAAACTAGAAATTAGGATCCCTATTTGAGTTTAATTGTTAGAAATCCTTAAACCATTGCAAGTCCAAATCACTTTTAAGATCGGCGGAAAATAAGCAAATCTTGAACTATTTGATAAGTTAAATCAAAAGACAGTTTGAAATCTCTCTTTTAATTGATGTGCTGATATACGGATTTGTTGTTAATTTTTAATTTAATAGGTTCTTTTTCATTTTATTTGTCGTTATGATACTAAAATGTCTCAGTTTGCATGTAAATTTGTTTTCAGAGAAGAAAGTGAGTCTGTATTACAACTGAAGGGACTTACACCAACCGGCAATTTACCGTTGTTCACACTTCAGGAAGGCAGACGTGGAATTCAAGAGGGTACCTTATTTTTTACTTGTTTTTCTAGTAGAAATTTGTGACCATTTTATAAGTGCGAAAAACTGGATCATTAATGATTTTTGAGGCGATCAAGAAAAACTACTGGAACCATTGCAATCACCTAATAATATCGCAGTCTGTGGTGCATTGTTTTCTTCTATTCTGAGATTAGAAAATTGGGGAAGAAAATGCTTAATTGTTTAATTATCGATTATGTTCTTATACGCAATTTATAAATTGTATTGATCTCTAATTATTTAGTTACAATAGAATTTGAAGAATTACTTTTGAAATTCTACTAGTACAATAAAATGGATGTTCTTTCCTATCAACGATTCCTAATGATTTAGAGTAGTATAATAAACGAGAAGAGAATTTTCGATATATATATTATGGAAGATAGGTTGAAAACGAGAAAACACTTTATTAAAATTTCTGATTTTACTGAAATACTTTTTTCTTATGGAACTTTCATTAGTAATACCATTTTTACTATCCTTTCTAGACTCATTTTATTCTAAGCGAAGCAAATGTTAAATGTGCCGTTGTGGATTTACTGCTTGTATATTTTTGTTAAACCGATTTTTTTTAGTGTAAGAAGTTAGTGCCTCGTTCATGGTATAACGAAGAGCAGAAAAGAAATTCTAGAGCATGAATTGAAAAAGTGGTTTGAAGATGCATTCAATTTTTTAGTCTTTAAATTTCTGTGCTTTTTGCAGAGCTGCAAAAGCTATTTCGCTCTAAAATTGGAAAAATTTAGTTTTTTAACTAAATTTGATTCTAGAAGATTATCAGTATAGCTGTGGAAAAAGAAACAGTTGTGACTTCTTTGTAGGACTATTTTTAATTTTAATTTTTTTAATTTCTAATTGTAGTGAAGGTTTTATAAATGATAGAGAATTTTGTTATGATACAATTATCGGGAATTATCAAGGGTGCGAATGGTTATGCCATTGATCAGGGAGCGTAATTTGCGACTGTTCGTTGAGATGGTTGTTTAGACGAGTGTGGATAGTAAGAGCGTTTTGTTCCAGTGTAGTAAGTTACACTGGAATAATTCCCTTTTGAGTTGATTGTGCTGATGAGCACTATTTATAGTAGAAGACGGTCATCTGTGTTATAGTAAACGAATTATAGTAGGTAAAAAATTATGGTAAACAAAAAATTACTTGGTCATTTGAAAATGAAACTAATGGTAAACTCTAGATTATTAAAGAATATGCTAATCAAGTAAATCAAAGAAATATGCAAAGCACTTTTTATCATTTAGCTGAGAATATATGATTTCTATAACACAGATGATAAGAACACAAAAACATACTGATTATTTAAAATCTTTTTATTATTATTTCGAGTTTCCGGCAGATACACTGGAAAAATCTCAACTCTGGTAGGTGGTTATCGCTTAGTGTCTTGCCATATTTTGGTGGGTTGTAGTCTGGTCTTCGAAGTCAAGGTGTTTTAGCGATTTTTCATTTTCATATTATCTCTGTTTATGGTAAGATTTTGTTGAAAAAAGCAGGTTATGTACTGAGTTGGATTTCGTAACTTCGATCATCGAATGAGAGGACGATTAGTCAAGTTGACGAATCATCAAATTGTAAAATTATTTTATTTTTTAATCTTTTGGAAGATCCCTTCGTTCCTTATTAGTTATGGGGACATCTGCCCTACAGATTGCGATATTACTTTTGTCGTTACTGTTGTCTATTATTATTATTGCTGGCTTCAATATATGTTTCAATAGTATTTTTTCAAGATTATCAGTAGTTAAATAATTATCAATTATCAATAAATCAATAATACCAAAATTTCTACCGAATAGGTTTGGTCCCTTAAACCAACTATATTGACAACATGCATGACAGTTATTGAATTATGTATGCTTGTTTACATATTTTAAATGCTGATGTTATTTACGGAACTTTTGGGTTGGAAGAAGATTCAAAGGTGGTTCATAGGTTGGAGAAATCCATTTGTAGAGTAGCTGTCATTCGCGGAAGATGTAATTACCGAATTATATACAGTATTTGTAGCATTATCTGGGTTGGGACCTGGTCATCGGATTCAGTCTTTCGATGAAGCAAAGCGGTTAGATAAAATCAACGAACGTATGCCTCCGTCAATGGCAACCCCAACACAATCACCAATGGCCAGTCCATCGGCTCGTCGCGCCAGTCCAAATGTCAGCAACAGTACAACAGCTATACCACCAGCAACAACTGCAACGATTTAAAAACAAATAACTATACGTACCGGTTTTCCTTTGGTTCACCCTGCTGGGAAATTATATTCAAAGTCATTTTCGATTGATATATTTTCTTTTTTCTTTTTTTTGGATATGATCATTGTGAACTTTATTTTATGTTTATTGTGCACCTTTCGAACTTTACGTTTTGAAAGAAAGAGATTTTTTTATTTGATTCTCATTCTTAGAAGCCGAAAACTTTTTTTCTCATCTTTTCATTCATGAAAACTGGTCAAATCGAGTTATATTTGAGACTATTTCAATCATTTAATAAAGAAATTTCCAAACTACTGATGATTCCTTAAAGCATCTAGTTCCAAAGCTGTGAATGACGGTTGAATTGTGATAAATTTAATTTTTATTTGGAAGTTTTTTTAGTTTAATTTCAAAGTTAACCTTGCCATTCGTTACTTTTTTAATTCAAATATTTCTTCGCAGCTCACAGTTTGCAACCTTTCTGTGTCGCTTGTCTGTTTTCCTGTTCTTAAGAATTTGGTTGTATTATGCGTTTTATGCATATTCTGTTTATTTTTGTAATTGTAATTCAGAGGCAGGTTTTTCGTATCACATTTTAGGGGCATCCTTATTTTATTTGATATCGCGTAAGTGAGAAGAGGGGACGGAAAATTGGAGAAAAGAAAGTAATACAGCAGATTATCCTTTTTGCCGTCAATTGAAAAGTTTTAGGGAAAGGGAAATTATTTTTTCACTTTATGACCCTGCCTCCGGAAAGTTTTATTAATTTACCGAACTGGTGTTGTTTTAGTTAATCGATGACCGGTATCATTATCATAATTTATATCGACAGTGTATGAGAGGGGTTTGATCAGATTTCTTTATCTGCTTTTGTTCTGTAATTCGTTTTATTGTCCTGCTGGTGACTACTATCGCTTTCTATTTTACATTTCGTTGTTAGGTTAGGATAACCAACGCACTTCCTAAATATGCTATGAAATCGAATATTGCTAATAGTATCATAGATTCCAAGCTTGAAATTATGATGAAATTATAAGCAAGCTGTTATATGTCCTAGTAAAAAGTTTTTCTCACGAGGAGGGAAACTGACATGTTTTTTGAAGTGTTACATGGGTGGTGAAGTATTTATAGACCAGAAAAAAAATCTTTGAATTTGAAATACGCTAAAGCATTGTTAATGCATTGTTGAATGCATTTTCTATTAACAAAAAGCCGTATAAGTTATAACGTTTGTATGTCATATTTGGATCTGTCCTGACTGTTTGCTCAGGATATTTTCAGGGTACAAATCAAGTTTTGAAAACAGTACATTATGATAGTTTACATTTCTTTTTGTCCAAAAAATAATGAAGTCGGTTAAATTTTATGTTCTCTAATGTAATTGGTGCAGTCCATTAATCCCGATATTTCAATGATATGTTCATTATTTCTATGTGTTTTGTAAACGTATCTTAATCTTTGCTGTTGCTGACATATGTTTTGAAGTGTAGTAAATCGCTTGTAAATCTCAATACAGAGAGTTATACGATAATATAGCTCATAAGTTATAACTTTCAATTCTTCTTAAACTATAAATTGACGAAGAAATATGAAACGGTGGAGAAGCTTCCTTGAATAGATGCCACAAGTAATACTTGTGTTTGGGAATGAGTCAATAAGATACTGTCACATGAATATGGAAATATGATCTAACATTGTAAAAGGAAGGAATGATTTTGAAGCAGCTGTAGGTTTGCTGTGGATTAGTCATAAGAAGCTGAAAACAGTAGAGTGAAAATTGTTTCTGTGACAGTATGCAGGGTAGAATAGACAACATAAATAGGCATGGGAACAACTGTACATATACTAAAGTTAAGCAGTTCATTCAAGTGAAACGGAACGAAAACTGAAAGAAAACCAGCACTTCTAATCATGTACTACTGAAATTTCCATCTGCATTTATTTCTATATCACATCATTTTTTCCAGCTTTCTGCATCCTTTGTCAACTTTGACATTTCATCTCGACATCTACTAAGAATACCTATTTTATATCGTTCTCTCTGTCTCTTTGTTTCCTTTGATCTTGATCTTTATTCTGAATAAAATAGGAAATTCAAGAATATGCGGATTTATACAAAGTATCAGTTATGCGGAGGACCGATTCAATGAACTATTCTTGCCGTTTTATAGCGTTTATCTCGAGTGATTATGTAATCGTTATCTGACTATTTCACAATGTGAACCATTTGTTTTATCTTCGTACTAGCTTTTGTGACAGCTCTTGAAAGTCTGATTCTGTGCACTGCCGTTTCTGTTTACCTACTACAACTCGAGATTTACTTTTGGCTTAAAATGTCTTAAAGAGGGGGAGGAGAGAAAGAAAAGATGAAGTAGAATGAAATGACCAGTTTCTTCTTCGACAAAACAGTAAAGACATGGAGAGGGAGGAAAATTCCTTTCTCTTTTCATATCGGTTAAAGTCGTTTATCATGAGAGTTTCTCTCAATCTGTTATCGGTTAAACATATTTATAGATACGGCGAGAATTCCACAAGAGGTCAGACCAGAACATAAGCTATAATCAAAGAGAAAGTGCAAATACTGGTCCTCAGGATAGATTTTTAAGATGGCTGATTAATTACTAAATTATTAGCCAGTAAAGGAATGCAATAAAAGTGTCTCGAAAGACAACCTAAGAATTCAATGGATCATTTGAGAATGCTCTCTGAACTTTGTTGGATATCATGAACAGAAGGAAGAAGGAGTGAATCACACACCTCTCCTCTTCTTCTTCCAATATATACAAATGACCACTTTAACATTGCGCTGGGAAATATTTCCAACTTTCACTCTCACTTCGGATTTTATTCGAATTTTGTTCCATTGAAATTCATGTAAAGTTCGGTCGTTCGACCATTAAGTACTCATTGGGGATATTTCTAACTTAAAGGGGAAAATGAAGAGGACAAGGAGGACTTGCGTATTTTACGCCACTAATTATGAGATCTAATTGTGTGATATTTCTATTTCTAGATAGGCTAATGTGATATAGTTAATATGAATAAGACCTTGGATTATGCTGGGAATAGTAACAACGGAAGTGGTGAAAAACATTTACGATCACGTCAATCTGTCACTCAACAGCCAAGGTATTACTCATTTTCATTTGTAATTCATGTTTTGAAAGCGGCTATTTACTTTAGTCTAGATTTCACAATGAAAATCTTTTTCTTGATATCATTAGGTCATTAGTTGAGAACGCCAATATTGTGTTACGAAAGTTTACTACTTATTTTTGAGGTGGTTTTCCGGACTTCGTGCTAGGATCTCGCAGCTTAATATGCCAGAGTGGCTAAGTCAGCTTGGAGTTAGAAATTTCAATTATGCAGCACCAGTAGAGGAAGTGGTAAGTGTTTTCACAGCAATATGGAATAATAAATAGAGATGGGAGAAAAAAGTGAACTATGTGGGAGGTTGAATCCATGATTATGGCAGGAATCTGAGGCTGCATTAGTTAACATTGAAAATGAATGCCTTAAGAGGAACATTCAATGCACTTTATCCATCGCGATTTGACGTTGAAATATGAATGCATTCCTTGATATTTATGCGCAGAATGAAGAGCATTCTTTTGTATTGATGTGTGGAGTTACAGCTTCTAGGATAGCTTTTAGAGATAATTAGAGATTGTAAGAGCAGGTTTAAATTTTCTAGTTACCCGGTAATAAAGGTGAAGAAAAAATAGACTGCAAAGGTGATCAACCAGAACGGAGACTGGCTGATGTTTCAAAGAGGTTGGAGACGTACATCGATCCAATAGCGGACATAAATGAAGTAAGTGCAATGTTTTCTAATCTAAACAACTGTATTATTGTATTCGGTCCACTCTTTCAGTTTTTATTTTCATTTTTAATTTTGTATTGCTATTCTTATAATCTTTGACATGCATTGTTTATATATTAAAGTGGTTTTATGTTTCTCAGCAGCATTAAATTAGTCGCAAATCGATTTTAAGTTACTTCAATTTACAGAGTGATACGATAGGTTCGTGGTTATGGGAGGAAACTGATTATGGCGATACTCTCGCTTTGCAGCACTTTGGCCCACTGAAAAATCTCATTACCGGTTGTAATCACCCAGGAAAAGGACATGATTTCTTGTAAGATATATGAAAATAAATTTTCGTGCTGCTTTAAATTTGGTTCATTGTTCTTTGACCGTTTCAGATCACTGTCTGTTACTCATCCAACCTGGTGTGATAAATGCGGAGATTTTATGTGGGGATTTTTAACACGAGCCGTGAAATGTGATAGTAAGTTAATTTTACGAAAAATTTTATGAGTAGTGATTGGCATTGAATCTTGAAAATAGTAAGCCACGGAAGTATTGCGTATGATTTTTTTTTCAAATGAAAATCGTAGATTTCGGAAAATCTCTAGTCATTTATGTTGAATTTTTTCTTTGCAGACTGTAATTATACTTGTCACGCAAAGTGCAGATCGCTTGTAACGCTTGATTGTAAAACAGCGGACAGTACTTTGAATTCATGCCATGAATTAGCTGTAACTTCTTGTTCAAATCTCAAAATGTTCACTGAAAGTGAAAGTGACGACATATTTGAGGTTTCACCATTCTGTATTGTGGCGTTTTCAAAGTTTTAAGTCGCCCTTTAGAATTTCAGAAACATAAATGTTTCATGATATTTTCTTTTTCTTTCTGAATTTTTTCATTCGAAGTGTTATGAACAATTCATAAATTTATATAGGAACAAAAAGACGAAACAAGCGGTTTTGTACAAATTCACATGAATTTTATGCGGCCTATTAATGTGGTTGCAGGCGATTCACTTTCATTTCTGGATGTTACAAACGAGTCAGGTGGGTTTTTCATCATGATGTGATTTCTTAGCGTTTTAGTCAAGTTTCGAACATTGGTCCTTCAAAATATTTAAAAAGTTATGGAAATTCTTGGACGTATTTTTTAATCTGCTTTTTTAGGATCTGTAACTACCAGTTCGTTAAGAACAATCACAACATTTTTTCTTCCAAGAAATACCGTTAAGAATGTGAATATAAGCAGCAAGATGACTACCAGGTAAATGTAGATTACTTTATTTCTATTCCTGTTCGCCAAAAATAATTTTATTCTAAATATAGCATTTCATTTTTTTGGCCAAATATACTTTACGTTCTTTTAGGGAAATGATTGTAACTCTGCTGCGAAAATTCCGAGTTGCAGATAATCCGCGGAAATTTGCACTATATGAACGTATATGTCAGTCTTCAGATGACGCAGTTATACAGAATTGTATGACTTTGAAAAATATCCTTCTGTAAAATTTCAATTTTTTAATATGATTTAAGCCCTACTAAACTTTTCATTCCGATTTATTCATTAATTTTAATCTTCTCTCGTGCTTTAGATTGTGATATTTCTTATAATCAGATCTGATTTAAGATGGTTTAACACGCATTCCGGATGAGTCATACCCACTCAAAATTGTGCGCTTATGGGAAGAAAAGGGTGAGAAACGGCAATTAGTTTTACAGGAGAATGATACAGGAGATATTTTGGTTTGTCCCTTTGTAATACTTCCGCTCCTATCACTTAAATTTTCTGAGCTAAGAAATTTGAAAGCATTATTGTGTAGTGCAAAAAAAGTGCACATTGAAATTGCTGTGATTTCAGTGGGATATGTTTGAGATACCAGAACTTGAGAATTTTTTAAAAATACTGGAAGATGAAGAAAAACAATACTCTTTCCGAATTCGGCAGAAATACGATGCTTATAGGTGAATTTTCGTAAAAATTTTTTTACTCGTTTTAAAGTTCCATTTTTAACATACACTTTTTAAAATTATGTGTGCTTTACTGATGCGGTTTTATCTCTGCTTCTGTGCTCTCGTTCTGCTAACAAACTTGAGTTTGCAGGTGGTATTTGGATGAAAATTTACGTAATCGAGGTTTTGCAGTGGATAGTGATGAATTTAGCTCTATAAAAGCAAATTCTTGCATATCTACTGACGTTTAGCTTCCTTTATTCTTTGTTTGTATTTTTCGAAACACTTGGCGGCGTAAATTTTATGCTTCATGAAAATGGAGAAGCGGTAACTTTGGTGTTGATATACATTATCCAAATCACCTGTTCAGTTTTTTTATAATTGAGTTTTGGTCGAATTAATCCAATTCCATGTAAAAGGAATTATATATGACAACCGAGTTATTGTCAGGAGATATTATCAATCGGTTCTGGAAATGCTTGGGAAAGATATACTCGGTCTAAAATCTAATAATTCATGGAAGTAGCACTTACTTTTTAAATTTCTTTGGGTTTGTTAAGTGACTTCACTTTTTTTACGGCAATATTTCATTTGTGATCTTTCTGTTTGCTTGGAATTATTTGTAGCTTTCGGCTTTTCAGCTTTTATGGTTATTGTAGTATGTGATGTTCTAGTAAATGTTTCCAGTTCATTCTGTTGCATAGCAATAACCAAATTAAGTTGTTAGGGCATTTCATTGCTGCTGGTCTGGGAGGGCGGGAGTTCGGATCATTTTAAAAGCCATAGCCATTGAGATGTTTATGGCAAGCTTATGAGTCTTTTGAAAGATATGGCTGTGTTGCTTTTTTTTTTTCTTTTCATGTAAATAAGTACACATATTGGGAAAACTTATAGGAAAATGCTTCTGTTTGCAGGATTTGAGTAATAGACTTCAGATGTGCTTTAAGGTGGATTTTTCCCCAAGAAGAAGGTTCTTTCTTGCTCAGAGAACATTTACATTTACATATAAATCGCGAAACTTTTCCCTGTACTTCTTTCTCCATAAACTTGAAGCACTTGAAGATACATTATAGTTCCGATCTATTTGTATTTTGGGAAATTCCCATTGTAAATTATAAATCTTATCTCCAAAACTCCAGTTAGTAGATGATACTGGCCGAACTATACGTATTATTAGAAAAATGCAATATTGTTGATATGAAGCTTGTGAAATCATTGCAAACTTCAGAACTTTGGAAGTCACGAATTTGAGTTTTCAATTCATCATTATCGCGACTTATTCGTACGGTTGTAATTGTTTGGTAGCAGAAATCTGTAATTGCCATGGTGTCAGAAACGTTTCAATTTAAATTTTAGAAAATCCAAGGAAAAATATGAAGTTTCAAACGAAAAGATCGGAATTGAGGTTTTATTCTGTCTAATACTTGGTAAAAATTTTTGAAGCAATGCATTATCAATAAAATGGTGAAATGGTGGAAAAATTTTGGTGGATGAATTCGGCATTCTGGGATTGATGAATGGATTTGGGAAGGATTTGCGAGAATCGGATGCAATGGTGATAGTGTCATCAACAATAATAGTTTTAAATGACAAGCTAAGCTAGTATAGATTTCTTTTGAAAAAATTTATGGATGCATAGAGAAATTAGTACTGAGTGAAGAAAGCGGAAGCAAATATGTAGCTGAGTGAGGAAAAAAAAACTTGTTTTGTTTAGCTTGGTGATTTCGTATTCTTTAGTTCAGTTATATTGAAACAAATCTTTCAGGTAGATAACGGTAGTTTGAAATAAAAGCTATTTCATTATGAAACGCAAAGTTGGATTAAGAAACTTTCAATTAAACGAGGATTCATTCATTTCCCCGACAGTCGTTCATTTTAATTTAAAGTTAAAGCTAAGCTTACTATTAAAAATATTAGCATCTTTCGTGATTTTATTTCAAAAGATTTCAGAAATTTACATCCCAAAGTCTTCATTTCAGAAATATTCGAAAATTCCAAGAGTTTATGGAAGTAAACACGTTAATTTACTTAAATTCGTCTTATTTCTCTGTTTTATGTTAACACAGTAAGAAAGCGTTGTCATGTTTTCATCTTTCTAAGAAACAAATCTCCAAAAATGCAAAAACGAATTGAAAAAATCTTTGCCTAATAGCCACCAGTTATTTTTGATAACGCCGACGATGAAAAGATTAAGTTTAGTTGTGAAAGTCATCCCATCCAAATACTTATTTTATTGAAATTTGTAACATCTATGCAAATCAGATATAATCTCTTCATCATTATTGTTCTAAATCATTTTCATATCTCTGATTCAATTTTTCAATGATTTATGTTTTTCGCGGGAATTTTCGAGAGACATCTGTTTGTTTTTTAAGCTATTAGATAATTTTGCAAAGTTAAAAAATGTTTAGTTATCAAAAAGAATGAAGTTTGCTTAAAATTTTATAAGTGTCACTTGCCAATCTCTTAAAATCCATGATTTTTTTTAATGAATTAATAGGTTTTTAGCTTCTATTGCAACTTACTTTTCCAATTCAGAGAGTATTTCACAAGCTGAAAAATTCATATTGATCATTATCAGTCTGATTAATTCTATGCTTTCTTGGAAATAATGTGGATTATATCTAGAATAAAGGAGAAAATTTTGATACACAGAACAAATTTGACTAAAACTTACTAAAAAGTGAAAAAACGAAATTCCTAAAATCCACTTAGAAGGATTGAATTAAATGAAAAGCATGATTTTTTTAAGATGAATAATTCCAAGCGTTCGAAGAATTCACCCAGGCTGGGATAGTAAATGTGATAATTTATGAATCCACTCCAATAACACATTTCCGCCTTTCCTTTTGCACAACAATTATTTAGCTATCAATTTGATGGCTCCGTTTTCATATGTGAATTCTTTCTTTTTTATTCGAATTTTATCATCCGACTATTTCGTGTCTTAATTTTTTCTTATTACAATACAATCAGTTGATAGAAAACTTTTTTGACAATGAGAATGAGCTAAAAATTTTAATCTGAATTAAAAAGGAGCTAATTTTGTTTTATTTTTTTGCAATTTGCAATATATTTTTCAGAACCGTTCACGCACGAGTGTTATGTGAAGTTAAGGGACGATATCATTAAGAAAAATATTGAACTTAATGATTAGGATTAATATCTGATAAAAATTATAGTTTTCCGAATAATTCTCTTTTTTTTGAAATTCTCGACAAATTTTTTTGAAATGCATAATTTTTATGCTTGCAACGATGCAGCAAATTTTTTTTTGAAGCCAAAATTCGCTTTAATATTTCATTTTTATTGAATAAGCTTTAAAGGAGTGAGGATATTTTGAAATAAATAGTTGCTGGGATTTCAAATATTCGCATATTCTAGTATCGAAATAAGTTTATGGATATAGCTAGTGAAATTGTAATACGTATAGGGGTTGAAACTAAGTTTTGGAGAGAAAACATCAATGAAGATTGGTCCCTCGAGAAAACTTTTTCTAGCACCCTGTCTATCTTTCTCGCAAATAATGGATCGAAGATAATCTCTTTATACACAAACACCAAAAATATAATATGTTGAGTTCTTCAGCTTTCAAATTTCATCATAAATTTGTGGTAAGAAACGGTTATATTCTTTTACATCACCTTTATGTGTATTAAAAATATTTTATTTTGCTGTTAGATACTATAAACACCTTTATTTAGTACACTTGCAAAATAGCATTTGTATTCTCGTGTAGATCTTTCTACATCCAAAGAATTTGTTTCTAGTATTTGAGACATTAGCACGGAATCGTCAGGTAAGTAGAAATAGTAAGTTTTTTTCAACAAAGATATTAAATGCATTTGAAAAGTAATTTATTATTAGAGTTCATTGACAATAAGCTGAGATTTTTACCGCCCATATTTTTTCATCAACTTTAGGAGAATAAATAATTTCATCTTAAATATTTTAGTGAGAGTTCAGTGCAATTTTAATTCCCGTGAAGTGATAACAAACTATGAACATAAATTTGTGTCATAATTATTCAAAATGTTGCATGCTTGGTATGGTTTTTCTTTCGTTAAGTAACAGAAAAGGATATTTTTACACTTCGGATATTTTAAAGTCTTTGGCATAAATATTTCCAAATTCATGTCACGAAATATTGGAAAAGTTGTGAGGAATACTCAGGAAGACTCATATTATTTAAAATAAGTTGTGTGAGGATGTAATATATCTTTCAGAACCAAAATCTTCAAAAGCTATCAATTTTCGAAAGGCTACTCGTTGTTAGTACCAATGATTTTGAACTTTTTTTAAATAGCTACAGATCTTATTGTTGGACAATGAAATTGACTTCAAAGTGGAATGAGGAAAAAGATGTATTCTGCTAATGAACTTTTCATCTATATTAAAACACTGTGAAATTTTGGGATAAATAGCATTTTGATATTTCTAGAATCGAGAGCATAAGTAGGAGAACTTTTGAAAAAATGAAGACTTTTACAAAGCTTATTTCGAAGCACTGGGCAGTCGGGAAGCACTAAATGAGTAATTTAATTGTCCAAGCTTGTTCGTGGAGAAGTTAACGTAAATAATCACAACAAGGTTGTTAGAAGGAGGAAAAGGAAAGCGCATCCCTTAGAAAATGTTTTCGTTAGTTTTGGGATCTACCCTGCAATCTATTCTCTTTTAACAATGTCACTAAATTACGGATTTATCATCGCATGAATTTCTGTCTATGTAATTACATCCGTTTGTGTGTATAAGTTAGGGAGAGAATCTAACAAGTGTTGAAATTTAACAAAATAAATCTTATATATATTTTTCTTCACCACGGAATCTTTGAAATCACTATCTTTCAGAATCTCTTCGCTTAAAAATATAATCCGTCCTGAATCATAATTTTGAGCCAGCATATTTAATTTATTTTTCATAATATTTTTATAAAATGTTTCAATTTCTTACATATTTTTAAAGATGTTTATTGAATTGGATTAGTACTTGGATAATTTATTTAAAATGAAAAAGTATTGATTGACTCTAGATTTTTCTTTAGATTAAGATATTCAGGGATCCCACTTTTTCGTGAATTTTGTTGGCACGTAGCTATGAACAGAAATTTCAGTTGAAATTTGAAAAAATGCCAGTTTAATGACTATGAAAAGGACTATTAAAAGTTAGTGAGATTTTTCTTTTGCTGGTATCAGGTTTAAGTAATTAAATAGCAATGAAATATGTGTTAAAATTTGTCAAATTTCATTTGACTTTAAGCTTTTAACTTTGATTCGGAAAAAAAGTTGCTAAATATGCGCATGAACTTGAGATTCCGAAAAATTCGAACCAAAAATATAAATAATATCGGAGAAAAAAGAGAAATAAAGTGAGAGATGGGAAAAACAAGGGAAGAAACGGTGAGCTTAATAATTAGCTTATCAATCATTCATACAAAAACTATTTGCGTTTTTATTTAAATACACAGTAAGCAACAATTTAAAAGCTTGACAAGTCCAAAACATTAGCCAATAGTTTCAGGCCAAAATTGCATTTGCCCCACCTTCTATTTCATTCTTCAAATATGTTGCATTCCTTTTTCCGGTGACCTAAACTTCTCCGTCCCAATTTTCTTTAATACATTTCCAAATTCTTTTGTAATTCTTTTCAGTCAATTATTATTATTACTTTTTTTTGGTGAAGAATGATGAAGAGGAGGAAATTTTCAAAATATAAATGATGCATGCAAATTGTCTAACATTTCAAAAATATTGGAAAGTCTCGAGAATAACTTATTTTGACTTAAGATACACTTCCTCTCTCTTTCCTTTTTGATAAATCTTTTTATTGCTCAAGATCAACTACTACCATCACGTACGTACGTCAAGTTTTGAATAAATTTTTATATTCTTTTCGACAGCACATGCAGTTTCTCCGTTCTCACTAACAAGGAATGAAATTTTCAATGAATTCTAATAGAGGAAAGTTTTGGCTATTATTTTCTTCCCGATAGAAATTGGATATTTTAATTCAATTAAGTTCGTTCATATGGAAATTTCGAAGAAATATGTAGGGAGAAACTAATTTATATAAAAACTTATGAAACAAAACAAAGTTGATTAATAAAAAGTTCATATTGATATAGATATGTTTTGATTTTCCAATAAGTACAAATTGAACTATTTACGTTTGCGGAAGTATCGCGCGTGGACTGTGAGACTCGGAATGAACTGACAATAATGTATTTGTTATAAATGCTTCAGAAGAAAAATGATTACAGTGGTGTAAATAAGAGATTTTTATTAAAAAACCGAGAAGGAGTGAGAGAGAGTAAATTCCAGAAAATGTATGAATAAAAGAGGAAAGAGGTAAAAATAAATATCACCGCCTGTGCATTTATAAGATTTCGTGAGAAACTTGAATTGGATATCGTGTGAAAAAAATGCAATACGCAGTTTTTATCCTTTCTAAACTTTTACTCGCAACCAGCTTAATTGAGCTCATTTTTATAGCATTTATTCTTGCTTTGAATTCTTCTCTTAACAAGGTTATAGTCCTCAATTTTTTTCTATTAATTTATTTTCCGTTATGTTTTTTTTTCTTGAAGCTTGTTTATTTTGCAATTATTTCAATTTCCAACTTGCAGTTCTCGCATAAAATTGGCGATAGTTTCGGATAGATGAAGAGGACCATGGTATTTTGTCGAGTTTTAGGTTTTGTTTGACCTAGTGTAACCTTACCATTCCAATATCATCTGTTACTACTCTTTGTCCGATCTCATAACAAAAAGATATGAAGTATTTTTTTAGTCCATATGCCATTCATTGTCGTTGTTACCTTTTATGAGATTAATATCAAACAAAGTTATCGTTGTATCTATTGTCATGGTAGAGGACGTCAAACATTCATATTTTTTGCTTGTAGTAGTAGTTGCTTTTATCGTTGATACTGTTACTTTCACAGTTATCTTCTTGACACAAGCAAGTGTTTCGTTCTTTCTTGCGCTTGAAATTTCATTTTTGTTCATTTGTTTAAAGTGGCTCAGGAGCAATATCGCAGGAAAAATATGCATTGATTTGATGCATTCCAAAAAAACTAATTTTTCTCTCTATATCCCTCAGTTTCAATTGAAATTTAAGGCCGTTTTCGAAGTACGTACTTTTCGAATGAAAATTGACTGGAAAAAGCCAACACAAAGCTTCAAATAAAACATACGTATTTACAAGATAGCTTTTCTCTTCTCAAATACTTTTTTCTATTTTCTTTTCAATTTTCAATCGAGCAAATACAATCGAATCATGCTTGTAATTTAAAAACTCATCTGAAATGTCTTTCCTTCCTTACTTCTTCCCTACTATTTATGATTTTTCGGTAAAGAAAGTTGAAATTTACAGCTGAAATAAAGTGGAGGCAAATTTCCTCTTTCATAACAGTCACGATTTTCAACAGAAAAGCAGAATGGGAAATACAAGACGAAATCATGTACATCTATATAATATATATGCGTATGCAATCCCTTTATAGTTTTTAAAGATGAAGTTATTCAAATCACGCAATCTAATATGGTGATATGGCTTGTCTCAGTAAAAGGTTATCTCGTAACTTCAAAGTTTCGGTGCATCAATCTTACAGATACTCTCGTTACTAACGCATTTAATTTGGTTCATGCCTTGACACATTTTTCGTCTTTTTTTTGCGGAAATCTGCATTACTTTATGAAGTTTTCCAAGTAAAATTGTATTTCAAATAATGATCATAAAACAATATGTAATTTCTATTAATTTTGCACACAATTAAATAAAAGTTGCTGTGCAATAATATGTCAAGGCAGCTTACTGTATCACAGGCACCGGTATTTTTTTAAAATGTTAGTTGTATGATTTCCAAGTTAATATTTATTTTCGACTCCTATGCTTTGTCTTTTGACTTTAATTCCCTTCATTTAAAGTGAGTAATGCTTATTACTCATTTTTTAATTTAAATTAACTAAATTTCCATGCTGATAAAAAAATGAATATTTATATAAAAGAAAAAGACAGAGGAAAATAATTTTTCTATTGTTTCTGTTGTTTTTTCACTTTGCTGAAATAATTAAATATTGCAGCTTTGATAATAATATTTCGGTAATTAAGAGCATCGAAGTGAAGTTTAAGTCAGTGACAGTTGGGAATATTAAATTTTATAAAGCAAATGACAGTAATACCTTGTTTCTGGATGAGTTTTCCAAGGCAAATATTTTGAAGTAAGTAATTAGATTGAGAACAAGTAATATTCATCCATAAATAACTTTCTCAATGGATCTTTCGAAATAAACTGACACTTCTGCTGGGAAGATCACTGAAGCTATCTCAAACACTGTAAGATGAGAAAAATATTAAGTTGATGTAAAAGTTTCTGGAGTTAATGTATTTCAACATCGTTAAATGCCATATATTTCATTGTAATAATGTATTTCTCCAGTCTTAATATTTCGATTTATATTTCTCCTTCCGTCACAAAATCAAACATTAGCTACAATGACACTTCTGGCTTTAATTTAACCTTTTCTTCTAAGCAGCATTGCAATGTTTCAGCTAAGCTAAAAATTATTTGTTTACTCTTCATTTTAGCATCAAAACAAAAATTTTTAAAAGTTGTTCTATTCGTTTTACTATGCTTATTTTATGCCAATATATTAGTTTTTATACATTTTTACCTTGGAAAACGACCATTACTATTAATTAATTTTTTCAAGGTAAATCAAATTCCTCCGTTTCTGCTGTTTTGCTGTTGAGCAGTTTGCTGTCAATTCAAACAACTTTTCAAAAGTATTAAGCACCGTCGAATTGATATTATTTGCTTCAGTTAAAGGTAACTTTTGAAACAACGAGTAAACTTTTAAGGAAGATGTGAATATTGGTTTTTAATCTTCAGCTTCACTTTCAATTCCTGCAATCACTAATTTTATAATTTCTCGTAGTGATATACTTTTGTAACAGCTTGTTATCTCTTCTTTACGAAAAAATTGAAATTTCTTTTCTTTGAGGAGAAAAGAAGAAGTAGAATTAAATTACTTAAATTTGCACTATAAACTGATACCAATCAGGGAAGGTCAAAAATTTTTAGGTTCAAACGAATGTTTATAATTTGCTGTTCTGAAGAGATCCAGAAGAATCTTTGATTTTTCTTTTGAAAAAATTTTTCTTTTGTATTTCATGAAGTCGATGGTGACTTTTTAATAACCGTGATATTCATGAAGATTAGTGGGAGTCTGGAATTCAATTATTTCTCGTTGTTCCGTAACATCTGAAGAGTTCCCTCTTTTTTCTTCAAAAATAATACATCTGTCTATGAAAATTTCATATAATTTATGCTATTGCCTTATTGTTTTATGCTTTTCAAGTAAAATATTTTCTGCAATTACGAAAGTTATAAGAAAATTCAAATATAAGATTTCTAAAAGTCCCCAAGTCTTCAGTGAATTTGAGAACAGTTTGGGATTCAATTATCAAATTTTGTTAGACGAATTCCCTCCACATTTTGCAATTCCCCTCCACAGGTTATTTCTTATTCTATGACTGCAGTAGTTGCTAACAGATGAAAATTCATTTTATAGTTGTGGTGATCATATAATGTCTTCGCAATCTCTGGAAAGAACTGAATGGTACTTGTTTGTTAGTCTGAGCTTCTTATTTCGTCAATTTTAGGGACGCCGTAAGATACCTAAATAAATGAATGAAAGATCTGAATGTTTGTTTTAAGTTTAAGTTCCTAAGCTATCTTGCTCACGCCAGCCTTTCGTTTAATTGAAATTGAGAATATGAAGGATTTACCAAAAAAAACATGATATCGGTAAAGCTTCAAATTTTGACAATCTGGTCGTATTTCGAAATGCAACATTTCTTCAGTACTTCGCTTTATCTAGAGTCCAAATTGTTCTGATTTAAATAATTGGAGTAAGGGAGTTAGAGGAGAAGGAGGATTTTTTTTCCATAGTTAGGTTCTGATTATTTTTCAGAAGACTGTTTGCTTTATCCCAATTCCTGATCAGAATCAATTTCCGTGTTTAAAAACAGTGTGCATCATATTTGATTACCCGAAATTGTGAGATTTATCCTTATTCAGGATTCCCTTGAATAGTTCCTAAAATTAAAAATCAAATGGCTATTCCGTGCACTATATCTTCAGTATTATTATTTTAACTGACAATTTTTAACGGCAATTTAACAAAGTGAAACAGATAGCAATGCATTTGGTATGCAATCTATTAAGTTATAGTTGCATAGTAATAATGACATATTTTAGGGGTGCATGGGCGAAAGTGCATGCAAACTTGGTAATAAAAGAACTAGCCACAGCTTGAAATTAAGATCCCGAATCCTGAATCCAACATATACTTGGAAGTTACTAAAATTGATTCGATTTCGGGGTAACTTTTGATTTCCAATCTTTAAAAGACTTTACTATTGAATCAACTATTGCTGTTATATATTCGATTCAGTAAAAGCCATCCACATAAACCTGTAGATTTTCGGATTCAAGCAATAATTTGTGGGAAAAGTTTATAGCATTAACACGCCCATCCATCCAGCTATAACTAATGAAAGCACGCCTCTAATAAGCAAAACAAGGAGACGACATAAAGGAGGAGTGAGGGGGAAGAAAAAAAGGAAAATCGTCCTCATAAAATCAATTCCAATTTTCCAATGCACAATTCGAACCCGGTTAAGAAAAATTTTTTTAAGACATATTCATATTCCCGTTGTTTCAATCAATTCCTTCATTTTCCTGCTGGCTTAATTCACTGCTATTATTTTTGCTACTGATTGTGGTGAGGAGAATTGAACTTGAAGAATGGGATTCAATGTACCAATCATCAATCGTGATAGCGATTGGTGTCGTGAATGGTTGGATGAAAGGATCAAAGAGCCGCATATGCAGAAAAAGCTGGTACTTGTGATTGTTTCGATTGCTTTGCTGCTCGACAATATGCTCTATATGGTGATTGTACCGATAATTCCAAAATACCTCCGGGATATTCATGCCTATGATGTTCAATTCGTTGGGTATCACAACGAAACCAAGAAGTTAAAAAACGGTACAACCGTTGTTCGCATGACCGGTGGTGAAATTGACTATTTAAATGAGGATATCGGACTTGGATGGTTGTTTGCATCGAAAGCCCTTATTCAAATTTTCGTCAATCCATTTTCTGGGTACATCATCGATCGAATTGGCTATGAATTTCCGATGGTTATCGGTTTATGTGTAATGTTCAGTTCAACAGCTATTTTCGCGCTGGGACGAAGCTATGGTGTATTGTTTTTCGCCAGATCATTACAAGTAAGTTCAGTTTCTTCTTTCACTAATTTTACTATTTAAAAATTTGTAGTAAATGGTAAAAATTCATATAGATATGTCCATATTCGAAATATAAATAAGAGCAAAGACTTCGATAAGATTCGATAAAATGTTAATTTACCAATCTGCCAGATGTAATTATTTGAACAATCAGTTTTAGGGATTTGGTTCCGCATTTGCTGATACTTCCGGTCTTGCGATGATTGCTGATCGTTTTACAGAGGAAAACGAACGATCAGCAGCGCTTGGTATCGCTCTGGCATTCATATCATTTGGTAGCTTGGTGGCACCGCCTTACGGTTCTGTTCTGTATTCATTAGCTGGAAAGCCGATTCCATTCCTGTTTTTATCCTTGATATGTCTTTTTGATGGTTTCATGGTTTTTATGGTTATTCAACCGAAAACCCACAACAAACAAGTCAATCCAGCGGGTGAACGTGTGCAAGGTACACCAATGTGGCGTCTATTTATGGACAAATACATTTTCATCTGTTCAGGGGCCCTCATCATGGCAAACATCAGTTTGGCGTTCTTGGAACCAACGATCACGACGTGGATGACCAATGCTATCCCAAATACTCCGGCATGGATGGTTGGTATCATATGGTTCCCACCGTTCTTCCCACATGTTCTGGGTGTTTACGTCACCGTCCGTCTTATGCACCGTTACCCGCAAAAAGAATGGCTTTTGGCGGCGATTGGCTTAGCCATGGAAGGCTTGAGTTGTTTCACTATACCATTTACTAACTCTGTGCTCCAACTAATTCTACCCTTATCAACACTCTGTTTTGGAATTGCGTTGATCGACACATCGTTGCTACCAATGCTCGGCTACTTAGTTGACACACGTCATGTCAGCGTTTACGGAAGTGTCTACGCCATTGCTGATATCTCCTACAGTTTGGCATATGCCTTTGGGCCAATTATTGCTGGAGAAATTGTTGCGACGATGGGCTTTCTCTCTCTAAATATTGTTATTTGTGTTTTGAATTTGGCTTATACACCGGCATTATCAATTTTGAGACAAGTCTATATATATCAGCCATTTGAAGAGAAACAACAGCGACAAAAACAGCAACAGGAGCAAGCATTAATTGATACCAACAGCGGTAATGATGGTACCAATGAACAAAGTTTCGATATTCCGCAACAGCGGGGTTATGGTGCCATTCAACAGCAGCAGCGTAACGGACCGGAGAGTCAGTGGAATCTGCGGGAATATCCTGCTGCTTACAAATCGGATGATCCATTAAATGTGCAGTGGTAACGGAAAACCTCATTCAGTGGATAGGATATTAAACTACTACTTCACTAATTATTGCTATTACTACTACCATTCTTGCTACTGTTATCCATTGATACGGATATAAAATGCTGTTTTTATGATTGAACTCTGATTGGCTTTGTCGAAATTACACCCTGTTCTCTCCCCTTTCAATGATGGTGGTAGTAACTTTCTTAAAATGATCTCCAAGCTGTGATCTCATTTCTCTGTTACAATGCTTGTCCATATTGTTGATGTGTGGTAGTTTTAGTTGTATCCGCAAAATAATTTTATTTGTGTAATTAAATGAAATATAAATTTGCTTATGATAGAAGCCAAGAGATCCCATCATTTAAGAACATTCAGCAAAAAGGAAATTAATGAAATGAGACGGAAATAAGGGAAGGAACTGTGAAAGCTGATGGATGAAGCTAAGAGTAGGATCGCATAGCTACAATGACAAATGTTACAAAGCGTTGATGCGATCAATTCTTCATCTATTCATCACATTTAAATATCTATAGTAAAATGCTCGTATAAATTTGTGACGAAATCTTTATTAGAATATCACAAAATCTGCTTCAATACATATTGCATAAGCTAGAAATTTAAAATTTTGTCAACATCATTTAACTGAAATAGAGCCTATCACCTTCCAACAGTATGCCCTTCGCCTTACCTCAGAATAAATAATTTAAGAATAATTTCAAGAAATGGTCATATTTGCGAACATACTTGATTCCTACTTGACTCTGTGTCTTACATTTGATCTTTAAAATTAAACTCTAGCATCAATATTCAATTGAAACATTAAAACGTTAATTCCTTTTGTAAAAATAAAAGAAAAAATTGTCTAATCAACGCTCAATTCACCCTAGTCTTGGCTTTTTAAGAGATTCACATACACCTGAAATCTGCACATCAGTATTTACGTATCAAAATTCCTTACAATCACTTATGACTGCTATAAACTAAGACAATGCATTTATTACGATCTTACTCCACATCGCATTTAAACTTTCTCTACTCCTTTCACTGATTATTAGTATTTGAGTAATAATAAAAATTTTATATAGATTACGGAAATCTGGAAATAAGTGTACTTGCTTAAAGTAAATAGATCCATTTGGATAGATTTAAATTAATTATAAAATTTAGCGCGAATTTAATCTGAACTTCGAATCATCTTTAAAATTTCAACGGAAAGAATCATGAAATAAATACTGGTGTGAATGATTATCATACGATGAAAAGAAATGTTTGATTAGCAGAAGCAAAAAGAAGGACGGCTGGATAAAGACAAGAATTTGATTCGCAATCTAGAAAATAGTGATAGGAAATTAGTAATTTTCCAATTAGTAAGTATTTGCTTTTGAGTGATTTGTATAATAAAAATGTCATGCCAATCAGTGATAGGAACCAAATCAGCTTTCGAACTAACCTTTTTAGAGTTTGATCTAATTTTGAACTTCTGGATTCCGTTTATCGAGATCCAAATTTTAATTCTGGATTAATTCTTTAAGTATAATTATTGTGAGACAAAAATTCGTCTCCGATAACTTTCTTGCAATTTAAGTGAACTGTGTACTATTGCAGTTCAAGTGAGCAGTCAAAATGAACCGATGAATTAATTCATGGAGAATAAATTTTCAACTGTAAAGTTTAAATTTTGAAATAAACGAATAGTTTGGAACGCAAAGAAGAAATCTGAGTAATTTCATTTTGTTTTATTCAACGGCTATGATATCTATTGGATAGAGTATTGGAAATTTTTCATGTAATTAAATGTCATCAAGTTGCAGCATTGGTCGGCATGGGCGATAGAAAATGTGCCACCAATAAGCAAAAATCGACAAACGATTGGTATGAGGTAAGTTCAATTCCCTTTCCTCTCTTTTCTTCCTTTTATTTTTTTTACCAGTTTGAAATTGCGAAGAAAGAGAAATCTTCTCTCATTCACTATCTATTTTTGTATCCTTGAATAATTTTACTGAGAATAATGACTCGACAGCAGAATTTCGAAAAGCGATAAAAGAAGTGCACGAATTAACACTTAAAGTATCTTGGTGTTAAAAATCGATATTATTAGTTTTCATAAAAGGCATTAATAATATACAATATTCAATTCAAAACTCAGTCTCGTGTTTCATAGTTGACAATAAGAAAGAAAAGGTCGTAAAACTAGATTTGAAGTGTAAACACAACAGGCATCTTGTAAAAATTGTATTGCTTCCATCATTTGCACCATCGTTTACTTCGGATCATTGTGCAGAATTTGTTTTTAACTTTATTTAATTAAAGTTGTTTAATTGTAGACCAATTGATTAATTTTTGTTAGAATACCGAAATGAGGTTTTTGGAAAAAAGTTTTACATAACTTGAAATTCGCAAGATATTGAACAATGAATATGATGCATAAAAGAACGCTTTTCTACTCAGTGCTGCTATTAATTAAGGAAGTGCTAATTGTATAAAAGTTTGCACAAATTAAGAAGCATCCAATCATGAAATTAATATTCTTATATTTGCGAGCGAAAAAATTTGGCTTTTGATTTCAAACACTATCAACTGAGGTATAACATAAGAATTGACAATAAAATCCAATAATAACAAATGGGATGCTTATCAATATGGCCAATAATGTAATAAATCTAGAAGTGACAGAGTTTTAAGGCTGACGATATGCTTTTGTTATCTGATGTCAGAGAATTTTCATTAAAATTTGCCTGTTGTGTGGGGGAAAATAGCTTTGATGACAAATTACCCATGGGAATGATAGAAAAGCGATTCGTAACACTGATTTTCATTTAATTATTTCTATATAATGCCTAGTGATTGAAATTCATTTAGTTAATGCTACTTTTCTCAGTATGAAAATCTCCGCTCACAGAAATTTATTCCACTATTTGACATCTTTTTCATTTGAATCTCACGTATTTAACGGTAAAATTCAAAATGGAACTTCAAATTGTTCAATGGTTTACCAAAAAAAATCTGGAAACAGTGTTTATACTGCTTGTGATACCGATCGTTAGTAGTATTGAAGAATTATTTTATTCACATAATATTTTACTCGTCAATTTTCATTATTTTTGTATTTTTCGAGTGTATAAGAATGAGTTCCATCCTTTTAACCCGGAAAAGCTCCTTTATACCAGCTAAATTTCAAATTATTGATTAAGAAAAGAATTATCTGAAAGAAGGGATAAAGAAGGAAATTAAACAAAAATTTCGGGACTACGCGAGTGTCGAGAATTTACAGAATAGTTAACGAAGAAAAGCTGCTTGTAGTATAGTGAAAATGCTACTTATAAAAGCTTTTCAAAGTATATATCGTCCGTTTCTATATCCATCTAACATATTTAAACTCTTATATTTCAATACTGAGTGCAAGCAAGCAACAACAACTATTCATCCGCATATTCAGAAGGCGAGTCCAAAAATTTTATATATTGAAGTTTTAATTCATAGTTTCAAATAGGAGCAGGGAGACTTTGAGCTTTTAATTAACAAATAAGCAGTCATTGCATCATTATTGAATAGAGTGCCGCAGCAGTTTCCTCCATCTTCCAAAAACTATTGGGTAAAGTTTCATAGCAAGCTAACCCATTCAATTTTCGATCATTGTTTCTATTAATAAAGTGGAATGCCGGCCTAAAGTCATATGACTTTGAAATTAACTGATAAATGCGTGCATAAAAAATCAGACATAGATTAAAAGGAAAAATTTAGAATCCGTTTAAAAATAGCACACTTTTTGTAGATTTCAGTAATATTATGATGTGAAAAAAAGTGAACTTTGAAATCTAACAAGAACAACTATTTTCTTCTTTGTAGACTGCTATTTTCCAGAATCCTGTCCCGAAGCCACCAATACCTTCAGTAGAACATACCCTCAAACGATACCTAGAGTATGCATCAGTAGTGGTTAACAATGACCGAGCGAAGCTATCACATACTGAAAAAGCAATTGCTGAATTTCGAAATATTAGCGGAAGATTACAAGAAAAACTTAAAAAAATAGCAGATGAAGAAGATAATTGGGTAAGTCCAAAAAATTCTCAGATATATAGGATTAAAGTGTTGTGATAATTCTTCACAGCAATCTCACATTGTCTAAGAACGTCGATTGCATTTCGGATTGTTAGAATTTTGATCCTGAAATAGACCATCAAGTCACAATATTTGTACTGCATTTCGAGAATGTTTTGGAAAACTGAATAATTTGTCGAATATCTTTCTTTTCTTCAGAAATTATTTTTTAGATAAATCAATACTGGTTGCCAGAAATGTATTTGAAAGTAAGGCTCCCATTACCAGTGAATTCTAACCCAGCTTACATCTTTCCACAGCAGAATTTCAAAAATTTGGACGAACAGCTAAGGTAATTTTAGCATCATCTGAAAATGCTGCAGTTAAGAGTGTTGTGTTTTTTAAATTTTAAACGAAAATTATATTTTCACTAACACAGTGTTGTTATCCTTTTCAGTTATACATCTTGGCTTATTCGTGGATTTTGTGATTATAAAGATTTGATCGACAGGTAAGTATAGTATAAAATTTTTAAAAAATTTTGGAGCTTCCAAAAGTAGTTAGTTCTATTCATGAATTTCAGAATTAACACAATGATGATTGCCAAATAAAGAAAACTATTCCTCAAAAATCAAACGTAAAAATAAATCAGTGATTGTCACTAAGTAAAATAGTTTTGATTATTAAATACGATGAATAATAATTACTTTTAGTCCGGTATTTGAACGTCATTTTTAGACAAACTGTTTAAAATAAGCAATAGTTATCCAAGTGGGATGTTTTCATTCAACTGAGTTCTCGGGAATGCAAGGATAGTTAACACCAGAAACAATATAATGGCTATTCCAATAGTCTATCAGTTTTTTCGAACTTGGCTTGCCAGCGCTCGAATAAATTTCGAACGAACATTAAAGATGTTCAATAATAATAATAAAGATAACAATAACCACCCATTGCAAGAAGGAAACTCATAAAGTTTTATTTATCAGATTCTAACTTTACTCTTAAGGAAATCGACGACATTAGAATTTGAAATCAACTTACTGGAAAAGAGAAGATAAAGGAAAACTTGCAGGAGACTAATTTCTCGAGAGATTTCAACAGGTCGTCATAAGGTATATATGTGCATGGAACAATACGATCGAATGTTTCGTTGTTATCGCGAGCCATGTACTGCGGTTGATATTCTGCATTACAAACCGATTGTTTACGGAAATGAAGGAATGAGCCGCAGGGAACATATACTTGTGATGTGCAATAATCAGGCAAATTTATGCGATAATTACTTTTTTCATTATTCCATTAATGATAAAACTTGAAAAGAAGGCAAAACCAAACAAAAAGGATATTAGCAATTAACTGATTGTATTTTCAGCCAAATTAGAATCTATTCAAGTTTTATTACTCGATTTCATATAGTACTTGACCCAAATAATTCAACATGTTTTCCCCAATCCGTGTACAATCATCGTCTGATACGAATATGCTTCTTGGCATTTTGGCTATTGCCGCATTCTATTCTTCTGTAATACGGAACAAATATTCAACTGTAAGAATTCAAGAATCATTCAGGACTGACTTGTGACTGATGGAATATATTATAACTGAAATAAAGATATCCATATACAGACATTTGTTGTATTCACTCGACTTGATGGTGTTCTACTCTCGCAAGCCGAAATAATGAAGCAGTTAGAAAAGGTAGTTGAGATGAGCGAAATTGGCGGCGACAAGGTGATCGATACTATTATTGCTGGTGGTAGTGTAGGTGATCGTGATGATGCCGCTAAATTTTGGAGCTTTATGAAGGAAGGTACGGTTAAAAAATTTGTTTAAATGTTAAAATATGTGAAAAGCTGTAATATCAAGTTTATTACAATTCCACATGTTCGCATATTTCTTCAAAGAATAATACGAAGTTCCATCCATTTTATTTGGTTCATTTTAACCTGAAGTATCTCCAATTGAAATATACAGTTGGTATTTTAAGGAATGTTTAGATAAACAGAATCAGGATTCATTAAATTGGATCCAATCTGCTTCATTTGGGGTTTGCATCGATATTCATAGCGAAGTAAAACGGTTTGAGAGCTATGAGAGTGATTTGGCACATCGCGGAATGCATTTATTACACGGTTTTGGCAGCAAGGCACAAGGTTTAAACCGATGGTATGATATCACCATACAGGTGAAGATACGACTCACGATTTTTTGCATGAATATAAATTTATCAAAGTTAAAGATTGTTCCAAAAAGAATGAACCAGTTAAAAATATATTTTAGAAATATTCTTCACCTTACTCTCTTTTTTGGGACTCAAAAATGATCATTTGACCGATTAATCTTGATTAATTGCGTAATATAACATTCCGGAAACCTAATAATTAATCTACTTTTCAATCTTGTAACTCTTTCTAATTTTAGAAAACATTGAGATTATTTTTGGAAAAGAATTTCAGATTATCGTTGCGAGTAACGGTATAAATGGGATGTGCATAGAACATTCAGTTGCAGAGGGAATTGTAATCATAAACTTAGTCGAATATATTATTCAATCTGTGCAGCGGGACAATGGCCAACAGATGGTATGCTGAATAACTAAATATTGCCTTACTATTTTGTTTAACATTTAATAACAATTTTTTGTGAAATGATTTCATTTTTGTAGCTGATGGAATTTTTTAATGAATTAATTGTTCCTTTCCCTTGCTTTATACTTTAATTCAAAATATTTTCGATGAGTGAAATTTTTCAACAGGATAATTCAAGGAGCATAACACCACTACAGCTTCACTGGACCCTATCGCCAAATGCCAAACCATTTTTACAAAAACAAATTGAAGCCTTCGATGAGTAAATTTTTCTTACAGTCATAAATTTTATTGCAAAAAAAACTGACTTCAAAAACTGAGGAATGAATTAAAATTAAAAATTTTTGGTGTGGCAAAAGAAAATTTAATCCGTAGTTTAGTATTATGAACAATCCCAAGCAAATCTAAAAACAATCTCAGGAACTCGATCAAAAAAAGTAGTGTCCAAAATCTTTAGCAATTTTCGTAACCTAATATATTTTTTAGTATTTTTTCTATTTTTTTTGTAGTTTGGCGAATAACTTGAACTTGCAAGTGTTAATTTTCGATGGGTTTGGAAAAGAATTTATAAAATCATGCAATATCAGTCCAGATGGTTTCGTTCAACTGACGATGCAACTTGCTTACTACAGGTTTCCTTCGATGAACCTCCAGCGTAGGAAGCTTCTTTCAACCAGATCTTTTCAAACTTTATCGAAGTATTTCCTACGAAATGTTCCTTGAAAAGAAAAAATGTGTAAACCCTCGAACAATATTACAATTTACATGCAGATTGCACGGGCACTTAGTATCAACGTATGAAAGTGCGTCTATCAGGCGATTTCGTCACGGTCGTGTGGATAATATTCGTGCTGCAACACCAGAAGCGTTGCGATGGGTACAAGCGATGTACGTAAAAAATAACACAGAAGTATGTACTTGAAGTCAAAGACTGTTTTTATTGTAAGAAATTTTAACAAGACTAATTACATTTAAAAGATGATTGCATTAGTGTAAAAACGGCCTTTGATTGAACCAGTTTTTTAATCAGAACGTAATTTTGCTTTTCCAAAAATATAAACTTTTTGTGATGCAAAATCAAGTTGCAGAATGAGAAGCAAAAACTTTTTATGGAAGCTGTGGAAAAGCAAGCGGAAATTACACTTGAGGTATGCTGTTTTAAAAACAATATTGCTGCATAGAAAATCTATTTTGATGGATCTCTGAAAGATCATGAATTCAAGATATCGTAAATTTTGCAATCATAAATTCTTAGAAATTTTGCAGAATGTAACCGGACATGGCATTGACAATCATTTATGTGCACTTCATTCGCTTGCTAAGGAGGAAGTGGAAGAAGGTTTATTGCCAAAAATGCCAGATCTCTTTCTTGATTCTACGTGGACAGAAACCATGCGATTTCCACTGTCAACAAGCCAGGTTTCCAACAGTTTGGTTGTGTAAAGATGTCTTTTTTGAGTAAAAAACGTAAAGTAGAGGAATTAGTAGCCTATTTTCCTTGTTTCATTTCAGGTAACAACTACTGCTGCAATTAATGATACATATCTGTGTTATGGTCCCGTCGTTAAAGATGGTTATGGTTGTTCATACAACATTCAACCACATTCAATCATCTTTGCACCATCATCATTTAAAAGTTGCCTTGCCACAAATGCCGAGCACTTCAAGAAATCATTGGTTGATTCACTGTACGATATTCAATCATTAATTACATAATAATTCATTGCTAGTGTCGATGTAAAAACTTTGATGAAAAATCATACAATCTGTGGTGGTATATCTTATTTCACATTTCTTTATCTTAACTTTATTTCCTGAACATCTTAGAGAGTATTTTTCTTTTTGTGCTTCGAATGAACAAGCACAACCATGGAAACTAATATCGTGAGACAAACTGGCTTAAAAAAATTCGCAAGAAATTTACCAGAAATTGTGACTAATTTAAAACAACTTGAAATTGTCGAAATGTTGCGCATGATATTTTATATATTTTAATTGGTTACTGTTTAAAAAAAAGTAATTTTTTTTTCAGTCATTCGATTATCTCATTTACAGAACTGAAATAGAAGAAAATCGTGTATTATTTGTAATATCACTTTTATTATTATATTTGTAACATATTACTTACATCACCATTTGTCAAGCTTAATAACTTGT
>JABVXU010000147.1:0-118238 GCA_013365365.1 Cruorifilaria tuberocauda | reverse complement strand
TTTTTTTTTTTTTTTTTTTTTTTTTGTAAAGGGGAAATCGAAATGAGAAATAAAGAAGTTTATCTGATAAAGATCAACAGGTTAGAATATGTTTCTTACTGTTTAGTAGAAACAATAATGATTTGATACATTTCGTTGGTTCTCCTAGGAAACGTTTTTACGGTTCTTGAAGAAAGGAAAAGTTTGAATGGAGTAAATTCAGAGTAGAGCACGAAGGAAATTGGAAAATAGTAAGGAACAATTGAAAGGGAAAGGAAAGAAATTAACTGCAAGCATTCTCTGTTATTGTTAGGTTGGCAAATATCAATCTTAATGCTTAATTTTATTTCACTTTTGTCTCTCTTTTGAATTTATTTCGTAAGAATTTTTTTTTGCTGCTTGAAATGCAATAGCTTTGGTGAGATTGAATTTTTGAAGTCTTTTTTCCTTTTTAAATTAAAATTATAAATTTAGATTCAACAGACCAAATATTGTTTCAAGCATTTTATTGTTATCCTTTTACAATTCAAAATGAACTTTCCACATATTTTTCCTTAAAAAATATTTTTCTTCCTCAGTGCACTGATCTTTTTTTCATTTCCATTTTAGATATGGCAAAATCTCAATTGGGAAAACTTTTATCATATATTGCAAAAAAAAAAATTAAAATATTTCATCAGAGAAAAGTCTATTATTAATTCTCCCATCACTACATGCAAGATCACCAATTATTCATCTTATAAAACTTTTATCCTTAATTTTCATCAATCTTTAAAATGCATCAGAAATTTCAAATAAGAAAAAAAATTAATTTTTGGAATTACGTTTCTTTGAGTTTAAAATTCCCTGAACTTCAAGACTACTTTGATACGTTTTGAATTTAACATTGATTTTTTCTGAAATGTTTATTGGGCTTAATTTCTGTGGATATTTTGCTGAAAGTAACGATTGGTGCACAAAAGCATGTAAAGATGCTTAATCAGTTATTGTATACTTCGATACGCTATTTTCTATTAAGTAGTTTTCTAATTCAAACAATGATTCAAGAAAAAATATTTTCGATACCTTTATTATCTCAAGTTGTATTGAATATAGGTTTTTTTCGATTTTTGAATGTTTTTACCGCTGTCGCATTAATTAACAAGGCCACCTGTTTCTTTATTACATGTTTACGAATTTCTGATATGAGTTATTTATAGCGATGAGGAGGGGATGATCAAGTTTGGTTCGGGTAGCTACAGCGTTCGGGAATCGGAAGGACTGAATCCACAAAGCTTAACATTTCCAGTCCGCACGATTTCTTGTATTGTCATATTCCTCGATAACACTGAACGAAGATTCGAAATCGAAGTTTGTTTCATTCTTACTTTCTCTTCCATTTATTCATCTTTACGGCTCTTTTTTTCAGATTCTTTCAGATTTCACAGAATGTAAAATAATTAAGATTCAAAAATGGATGGGCACTTTTAATACTGTAGCAAGACTGCTTAACTTCTCTTAAGTTAGACTAAATGGTATTGCTTGTCTTCAAGGCACAATTTGCTATACTGCTGGAGAACTTAGCTTAATTCATTACTTTCATGTCAGCAATGTTGGAAATTTTGACAATTAAGTTGAAATAACGGCTTATTGTTTGAAAGAAAATTTCAAACTTTCGAGAATTAGATTTGAAAAAAGATCGCTTTTCTGCATAATTTACTAAGTATGAAAATTATTTCTTGCTGAAAAATAGTAAAAGTGATGGCAATCGAAATTTTTTTATTTTGCGTTATAAATGTCAAAGAAACCATTTAGATAACAAGAAATTTCGAATATTTTGAATAGAAAATGCTGGAAAGAGTAGTACAAAGACACTAGCGTTAGCTGTCCCTATCTTCAGTTTACCATCCAAAATTTCAACAATTTTGCTGATCACTTGTTGAAGCTATTTTAAGAACAGCGGATATATTAAGCGTGTTGCATAAAAGAAAATTACAATATAGAAACAAATATAAAGAATAACTTGCTAGCAAATAGCAGTGCATAGCAGAAATACTTTAGTGAATAGAGTTGAATTATTAATTCAGGAATCATTCGAATTAATAATCATATTTTGTAATTATTTATAGCGCCATGCCAAAGGACAGGTATTACTCAACATGGTATTTGATCATCTTGAATTGGTGGAGAAGGATTACTTCGGATTGCAGTACATATCTGTTCTTGAAACAAGCCAAACCGGAGTTAAGGTTGAGTAATGTTATTGCACTGAAGTTGAGAATTGTCTGAAATCGAAAAAATTTTTTAAATTAATTAGTTAACTAATCCATCCTTTTTTCTTTATCATATCTTAGTTTTATCATCGCATCAGTTTAAGTACTTCTGATGAAATGCAACTTTCGAATTGTTTTATTGTTTCAGAAATGGCTTAATCCTACAAAATCAATTAGGAAACAATTATTTTGTAAGTTTTCTGATGGTCCCTGTCAGAAGTGATCGAATCCTATGAATGTTCCCTTTTGTCTACGAACTGTGCCTGTTGCTAACCTCTCTGATAATTTTCGTTTTTGCTCTTATGAAATGTCACTTAAAAGAAATTTGGCTTTTAGAATTCCCGCGTGAAATATCAAGACTCCTGCATTTTCATTAAAGATATTCTGTTTTTTTCTATATGGCGCTTTATAAAATTTCCTTCCAGATCCTCCCTATCAATTGCATTTCCGCCTCAAATTTTATGTTAGTGATCCATCAAAGTTAATGGAAGAATACACAAGGTTTTATTTATTCTTTAGCATAATTTCAGATAAATAAGGAACATTTTAAAATATTTCTTTATCAATAAGGCATATGATCTTTTAATCCTTATTATGAAATAATATTTAATACGAAAGATTTTTTTGGTAATGTTTCTGTTCTTTCTACGTCTAATATTTCTTTGCAGATACCATGTCTTTCTTCAACTTAAAAAAGATTTGTTGGAAGGTCGGCTAATTTGTTCCGAGAGTATTGCCGCAACTCTCGCCAGCTATGCCGCCCAATGTATGTTTTACCTAAATCTAATTTCTAGCAGTGAGTTTTTGAGCTCGTTTGATTAAGCCAGTATATTTCAATACAACCTGAAAAACCTATTCTTACCATTATTTGAAATTTTTAAGCTGATGAACAGTCAGAAATTTGATTTTCAGCAGAATTTGGTGATTACAGTGAGGAAGAGCATGGTACCACGTATCTCAACGAATTTCAATTTGTACCTGAACAAAGTGCTAGCCTAATTAAGAATACAATTGAATTGCATAAACTTCACAAAGGACAAAGTCCAGCTGAAGCAGAAACTAATTTTTTGAAACACGCTAAAGATCTCGACCTCTATGGCATTGATCTCTATCCAGCTAAGGTTATCATTTTAATCATTTATTGTATATTTTTAATTCAAATAAATTTAATCTTTTATCTTCTTGTGTTAGTAGGATAAGTCAAATAATTTTTAATCGTTAGATGAAAACAAACAATTATTAAACATTTAATTCAAAACATAGAAAGTAAGATTTTCCTTTAAATTCTTCAATTTTAACTAATTTTAAATAGATTTGTATAGGAAAACAATGGTGCAATGATTGGAGTTGGCGTAAGCAATAGTGGTGTGGTGCTTGTGCGATATAATCGTCGTGAATCGACCTACCCTTGGTCTGCCATCATGAAGTTGTCATTTAGGAAGAAGCTATTTAGTATACATATGCGCACAGTCAAAAATGATAACGTAAGTATATAGTTCTAATTGATAATGAGAAAAGGAAGACGAAATATAAAGTTTGAAGATACTTTAAGATACTAAAAAGGGAATTAATTGGAAGACAAAAAGGTGACATAAGATGAAAACAAAAAATAATGGAAAACGTTAGTTGGAAATTTGTTTTCAGACAGAAAAGGTAAAGTTAACAAAGGTAGGAAGAGGAGACAATATGAAAAAATTTTCGTAGTAATAGAATATTGAATCCATATTTATTAAAATGGATAACTGCTAAAGGTCATTATCCTATGGTAATAATCGTGAACGAATTGCAGGTAGAAGAGGATGCCATGGTTATTTTCAATATCCAAAATCCAGAGAGTTGTAAAGCATTATGGAAGAGTTGCATTGAACATCATACATTCTTTCGACTAATCGCTCCACCAGTACCACCACCAAAATCATTTTTTAGTATTGGAAGTCGATTTCGCTATAGGTTAGTTATGAAGAATATCTCTGTATTTTACTTCTAATTAGATTTGTGTTGAAATTTCAAGAATTATTATGAACTTTTATTGCTGCATGGAAGCTTTTGCAAATCCTTAGCTCTCTGTGATTTTATATATCTTAGGTTTCTAGAAAGTTTTTTCATTATAAGTCTATCATAAAAATATTTTTAGTATAGGAAAGAAGATTTGGTGGATGACACGTTAATTGTTTATTTAAATAGTAGGTTGGGATAAATTTGTACAGTTGCGCCTATCAATTGGAGCATTTGTTTGCCTCTCTTCTGATCTTTGAACATAATCAGTTGGAAGTATCGCTGAGGTAGTGGAATGAACTTGTACATTGCAAGATTGTCATCTTGGTATTTAAGTAAATAACTCGTAACGGCTTATGTGAGTTGGATAACTCAACATTCACGTCATCTTTGATACTCAATTTCCGTTTTCCTCCTCTTTCCCTTTCTCTCTTTTTGTCTCCTTGTCTCTCTTTCGTTTACTTATTTGGAATTTTATATTTCTCTAGTCAGAAAAATTCAGTCTGTTCTCTTTCCTTCTTGGCAGTTTTTTTCATATTTTATGAATGACTTATATTAAAATATTTGAAGTTTTTATGTTTCACTTTCGTTTTTTCTTTCAGTTCCGTACTAAATTGTTATTGATTATTCTTATCATACATGATACAAATACTCTGATAAGCGCTCTTATTTGTCCAAAGATGTGCAAAATTTGCAAAATAATTTTCTTGTTGCATTTCCATATAGCTTGAGCTACAAATAAGTAAGTGCCTGATACTTTTATTTGAATGTAAAACTTGGTTGTTTTTATTGATGTTCCTGGTTGATCTGTAATGTTTAAACTACGAAAATATTCGGATGTTTAGCTTCTTCACGGCTTATAAGCAGTCAGTGTACATATACCGCCATCTTGACTGGCGATAATGATTAATTGTATTTTTTTTAATTTAAATTCAAAAGGGAGAAAGAGATTACATTTTTCTACGTTATTGGAAGCAATTATCCTAAAATAATTAGAGATGAAAAGGCTAATGAGTTCGTCACTATTAGCCAGCCGTTTGCGCATCCCAATGATGCGATGATGTTGTTTGTATATTCATGCACAGTTATGAATTATCACTTATCACTTCAGCGATAGAAAGTTCTTATCTATGCATTCTCTCTAGCCTTATTAACTATACAAATTGCAAGGAATAGCTTTTTTTTTCCTTTCACCCTTTCCTTTTCCTCTCTCTTTCTCTCTGTTCCTCCATTAGTCAAAAAATAAGAAAAAAATCAAATTGAGCTATTGGAATAGATTGAAAGAATGGATTGCCAAAGAGATGGCGATGATAAAAACCATTTTGTAAGCCTGTCCTGTGCAGTGCAAAGCCTTTTATTGACTTTCAGCTCCCTTCTCTTTCCTAGCAAACTTAATATTTATCACTTTCTTCTTGGAATTCTATGATGCATAAGTAATTTCTGATATATCTGATACTTTGCTTCAGAACTAATAATATTACTTTGTGACTTGTCACTTCTTTCACACTAATTTCTCTTTTCTTATCTATATTTTTTATTCAGTAGGTTACCTTTTGAAGAAAATTCACGCAAAAGTTTATTCCCACTCATCATGTCATAATCTTTTAAATAATTTTCTTATCCTTGAATTTAGTCTCTTGTACTAATTGCCAAATAATGTTCTCTGGAAAAGTTCCAATCTCAGTCATATACTTCAAGAAGGCACTCTACCTTTTATGATTTCTCTTAATTCAAACATGTGCCGCATTTTGCACCTAATGGCATTGATTATCATTTTATCGCCACCCTAGTAGTATTATTTCTGAAAAAATCCAAGTATATGCAAATTTCAATTTTGTTGATATTTTTTCGTTTTCCTTCTCTCTCATTCAATTTTCCAAAAATTTCCGTGCATTTTGATAGAAGATTGGTTAATTATTATAATTTGATTAGTTGCAAACTTTTTAATTCGTGAAAAATCTTTAAAGAAAACATGATTTTCATGGAGTTTTTTATTTTAGTTTTTTCCACTCCATCGGTTATTTTTCCAAAGTTCGTTCAGTAATTAAATCTTGATTCACAGGACCTTAAGCGCTCTTCCACATTACTTTTTTCAGTCATTGAAGGGTTCATTCCCTTTCCTGATATTTAGTTAATGGAAAAAAGCTGTTGTATTTTCATTATATTTATCTATCCGTCTGTCGGCCTATTAGCTCTATTATTTTGTGATATGAATGTAACATAATGGAGGTACAGGTTGGTCTACCTGTCTGTGCATTATTATATTTTCATTTGGCGAAAGTTCAGCTGATGGACATTTGTCCATCGGCTTGCTGTTTTACAAATGCAGAAATCTTGGGGAAACTTGTTAGACATTATTGAAAATTGGTTTATATTTTGAAATATTTCAGGTCATCTTTTTTGTCTTCATTTAATGGATTTTTGATCTTTTTGAGTGCTTTCCAAACATTGCATATGATATGAAGATTTCACAGTTGAATAATGAATGAATCGCATCTATGATGGTTCTACCACTCGAGAGTTTTAATTCTTATCTGAACAGTTGATAACAAGAGACATATTTTGTGGAAGAATTTAAGTAACAGTTGCATTCAGATGATAAAATCAGACCAAGAAAAAATACTATATTTGATGGCATATCTAATGATAATTCTGTAATTCATTATAATTTTATCCATAAAATTAGACAAGGGGCATGTTAGTCCAAAAGTGGAAGAAAAATTTTTTTCCTAATTTCTTGCTAATATTTTAATCAAAACTCATCGTCATTTTATTAAATTCCAATATTTCTAAATAGTGTAATAGTGCTATTATCCCATGAATGATTGTAATAATAATGGTCTTTATAACAAGCACAATAAAATGTCATTTGATGCAATAGTAGAAAAATTGGATTATTTGAAAAATGATGGATTGATGCTTTATTTTCATTATCGTGAAATGGATAGATTAACTCTTATTGTATTAGCATATCGTTGTTATTTCATTGAAGCATTCTTTTTAAACAGAAATTGAAGTTTCAGAGCATATGTTAGGCTTAGTGCGGAATACAGCTTTTCAACTTTTCAGAAGCAAATTTCTATTATACATTAAGTTCAAAATTTGTTGCAGAATTAGACGAAATTAAAATGACATTTTACTAATGATTATTTTTATTTTTGCTAAAGCTTTAATTGATAGTTAACAATGTTAAGAAATTAATAATAGATATTCCTTTGAGCAAATGACGCTCAGCTGTTTCAGTGGGCGAACGGAATATCAAAGTATGGAAGAAATGAGAAGACGCGCCCGTATCGAACGCACATTTTTAAGGTTTGCTGTATTTTTGATAGGCATTTTTCCATTTCTATTTTTAGCATATTGCCCTTTTTGTGCATCAAAATTTTAATTCTAATTCATTTGTGATTGTTTTGTCTGAAAATCTGCTAACAAACTTTAACACTTCAATCTTTTGCTTTGATTATTTGCTTACTTAAGCAACAGAAATCTTTTTCACATTTTGAATCTCTCTGTTTTTCATTTGTTCATAATATTCACAACTTTTTGAACAATTTTGAATCAATCAATTTCTTCTAGGCATTCAAACCGAGAATCGCAGAGTACAGCGAATGGCAACTCATCAACCTCTCAAGATTGTGCTTCATCTCACAAGACCATTTCACCGATCGTTGTATCCCGAATTTTCTGGTATTACGTTATTTTTTCTCTGCTTTGTTCTTCAACATAATTTGCAAATTACGAATGCTTTACAATAAGTTATTTTATTTGTTATAAAATTAAAATCAAAGACCGATTGGTTTCAAGTTATAAATTACACAGTTCGAACCTTGCGCTTGTTTCATTTGGATTTAGTTGTGCAAAAAGATTTTATATTACTTTGTTTTACACTTTAGTGATAAGTAATCAGCGCTAATTGATAAGTAACAAAATGATAAAGGAATATTTCGCAGTGCACAGTTCCTCTAAATTCCTTTACTTCCCCAAAACTCCAGTTGTGAGAAATTTCATTTGATTTTACATATTATTCAGGATATGATAATGAAATAATTCTTTGTCTAAAACTGATTACATTATTGGTAATTATTAGATTTCATGTAGAAGAATCTCGCATTATTGTTAAAAATATCTAAAATTAATGCTGTGGAGAGCGGATGTAATTAATTGAGAGTGAATTTACTGGCTAATTAAAGCGCATGTTGCTTTTTGCTGTACTTTTTTGATGCTCAGATTAGCAAAGGTGCTTGCATTTGGAAGATAGATTATCCCTCGCACGAGTGATCCCGCATATTCTGCATTTCTAGTTATTCTGAGATAGAAATGCATTCAACCATGTGGAATGCGGGAGTTATTCGTGAGGGAACAACGCTAATGATTCTTCAGCTCTATCCTTGCTTCTCTTTAAAATAATGATTGTGTTTTACTGTAGCCGTTCGGAAATTTGTCTACGAAAATGGTTCGGTGGACGCCTTCGCGGTATGTCGCCATCCTCATCCTCCATCATGATGACCACGAACACTGCTGAAGCGGAGGCGGCTCTCGGGACGCTTGACAATCCGCAACAGGTCACCACTACTGACTGTACCTCACCATGCTCTACTTTATCACCGTTGTTGTCGATAGTTCCTTCAAACAGTATTTCGAAATTTCAGCAACCTGAAACATCGTGTGATACTATTATTGAAGAAGAGAAAAATGTTGATAACAGCAAAATCAATAACTCAAACGTTATTGAACAAAGGTTCCGTTTTATTCCTTTCTGTGCTTTTTATGCTTTTTCATATACTATTAATGATTTGCATTATCGCTTCTAACGTAATTTACTTCATTTTAACTAATAGTTAATTAAAGATAACGATGGCCTTTTGCTATTTCCTTATATCTTGCATGATTTGGGAAAGATTTTTGCAGTAGGTAGAATTGCGTCGGAAGATTGCATGTATACTTTTCGCTTAGATTGTAATTTCCAGAGTTTTGATCATCTGTTTCTATAATTTCAATTATCTTTGCAGGAAATAGCAAATTATTGAGGATACTATAATTTCATGTTGTCACTAATGATAGAAATGCATGCACACTGCATGCAATTCAAAGTTAAATCCCCTATGAATCTTTATATTACTAAAAATCATTGGATCATTTAGGATTATTTTTTTAAATTGATAATTAGATAATAGCACGAAGCATGGAACGATTCTTATAGCGTGGAGACAACTGATTAAAAAAAAATCTGTTTTGGCATTTCAATTTTACCATTTCCCTTTTAAAATTCAATTTTAATTTTATTTTCATGCAATGTTACGCAATGCATGAGTCCATTTTAATTAGAATAATTCTTTAAAATAATCTTCGTGCCCAGAGATAATTTATATTATCTTAAGCGTTATCTTTTTTCATTAATTCAAGTAAAAAAGAATATTACTAAAGACATCAGAATAATAGTGAACTTAGTTCTCAGAATTATATCTAATTCACAAAATTGTTTAATGCGGTCATTAAACAGTCTGATTTTGTTATCCGATCATATCTGTTTGCTTTTCCATTGATTTAACTATTTCACGGTCCCTTTATTCCTCTACTATCTATCTTACTTCTGTGCTTCCTTCGTACAGTTGGTCATTCAGGTTACATCTCGAAAAGAGATGGTCATTGAAACTTCAAAGGATGGAATGACTAACTGGTCAGTTTGTTCTGCGGTTATACCCACATTACACCTTCATCGACACTTTCAAACTGTTAACATTGCGCTTCATTTCCTTTAATTTTGTCATAATGTGGTTATCATATCATAATCATACACCATTCTCATGTTACAGTTTACGAATTAAACTTATTATTGATGGCGATTAATAATGAATTGAGGATGAAAACTTGACGAATAGTGTTAGATTTATGGATTCGTAGATTAAATATTTCTCTTCTGATCAAGAAGTGATCATGGAAAATTTGCATACTTTTGGAATATATTGGTAAAAGGTCGATGGAATGAATTTAAATATCGTTTTTTCATGTATATTATGTAATACTAATTAATATCTAAGAGAGATTTATCGGTTCTTCGACGTGATAATGCTATGATTTGGAAATGATTAAAACTTTTTTACAAATTCTGATTTCAGTGGCCTTGTCCCTTTTTTTCTAATTTTACGTATGATATAGTAACGATAGAAGAAATGTGGAACAAGTATTTTCGAGAAATGACAGAATATCAGAGGTCATTGTTACTTTTATCATCATTTTTCACCTTTCTTCAAATTGCTCGTATCTGTTATACATTTTCTTCACTGAAGAAATTTTCTTATTTTCTTGTCTTCAATTAAAGCTTTTCCAATTCGGCAACTTATCTTAGAAGAGTAAACTTTAATATTTATATAATTTTTAGGCATTTATACATTTTCACAAATTTTATATTTATTTTCTAAATTATCTTTTTTAATATTCTGTAACAAATTCCTTAAACAGAAATACTGTCATCTTTGACATCGTATGTATCTTTGCAATTATTTTGGAATGATAATTTTCCAAAATGCCAGTGCTACTGTCATAATCATGTGATCACTCAGTATATCTAGGGGAGCAAAGGAAGCTTTGTCGAATTATATACGTTGCTCAACGTGAAACACCACGAATTTTCACTTCCAGTCTTTTTCTTTCTTATCATTTCTTTTTCCTCTTCCATCATTTCTTCAATATCTTCTACTGGAATTTTTTTTAAATGCTAGAGAAGCACTGAGTGATTAAATGATCTTCATATTTAAACCTTCAATATAAACTTTCGCCACTCGACAGTAACGAAGATGATATTAGCCTTTTCTTCGCCTTTCTTTTCTTTTATTCTTCTATTTCAATTTTATAAAAATTGAGGAGAAACAGTTTTATTTCTTTTTTAACCTTTTTCAGCTCAATGAAATTAATTTGATTGAATTTTCTTTCTATCATTTATCTCTGCCTATACATTTCTTACTCCCACTCTCGATCATATTTATTTCTTTTATATTCGATCAATGAAAAGCAGTTTTTAGTGTCAATGCATGGAAACGTAAAAAGAGTTTTTTTTTAATACCGCTGACCTCTATCTTCAAGAGTTAAAATTTAAACAATTAATTATCCACTGAGATGTCATCAGTCTAAATGAGTTCATTCTAAAGAAAGTAAGCTCTATTTCTATTCGTTTTATGGTTAAAATAGTAGGAATAGTATTGCTTTCTGCATTCAGTGCACTTTCATATGGAGTTAACTTTACTTTTTCCTAAAAATCTTGAAGAATTTGGGAAATATAGTTTATTCAGTTTTACTTTAAATATTATTATTATTCAAAATTTTTAATCACTAAGTTATTTTATTCTATCTTAAATGATATTATTATTATTATTATATAATTATAGAAATTCGTTATTGTCAACATTCTAACATCAAAGATTCTCGGATCCGGTTTCTATCGAAAAGTAATCACGATAATGGACTTGCAATTATTATTAAAAGGATAAAATGCTGAAAATTCGAATTGATTTCAACTAATAGTATGGGATAAAAAAGGAAATAGTTTGTGTGTCCATTAAAATGAAAAGTTATGGAAGAGGAGGTCATAGGAAGAATTTTTAGGTTACATAAAGGATAATTTCTGCAGCATAATTTGATGCGCTGAGTTCACCTTTATAAACCTCAACTTCTTCCTTCTGATTTCTCTTCTATCTGTCCGTGTCCTTTTTAAGATTCTTAATGATCAAGAGAAAGGCAAAAAGTTATTGCTCCCTCTTTTTCATTTCTTCAGCAAACTTGTCAATGCTTTTCATTCGAGCATTACCAGCATGAATTCAGTAGGTTTTTTGCATATAATTTTACTTATCCCATTTTTCTTTCTCTCTTAACGATTCAATAAACTTGATTAATTGATTTAACTGTATCTGATCAGAATCAGGGAAATGATTGCTATTTGAAGATTGTATTGGGAAATGATAAGCGCTGATTGCGATGTGTTCCCCAGTATGTTAGGCTTCATCTCCAAGCTATATCCGTTTCTTGCTTAATATTTGTGCGGTATTGCTGATAGATATTTCGTTTCACGAAATCTATCTCTTCGAATAGGGCAAAATGTTGCTTATTCTTTTTATTTTGATCATTTATTTTCACTCTCTAAACAAGCATCGACACATTTTTATCATTTTCTCCATGCCATTCTTTTCATCATTTCTCTTTCTCTATAAATGAATTTTTCAATTTCACTGGTAAATTCGAGCAATTTTTAACCTTGGAAAAGTCCAATGAACGTCTTGTAAGGCCTTAGTTCTTTCTCGAATGCATTTAAAAGAGAATATTGTAATAGAAGTATATTCCGTTATTATAATTCATAACCTTTTCATTTTTATGTATACAACTACTTCATATTGAGCTAGAATTCCGAGAGGATATAGTACTACAGAAGAGTAGAAGCGATATGAGGCAAGAGAAGGAAGGATTCTAGGGCGGTGTTGTCGTGAATGAAGATTTTGGTGCCATGAAGAGATAAAATAAATAAGACCTATTTTTTCATCTTAATTTTTTTCCTTTTGATGACAAACAGTTTTTACGAAAACCGGCCGTTTTGTTTAAATTGTAAATCAGAAAGAAAAAATTCCCGGACAGGAAAGTAAGACTGAGGACATACGTTTGCGGAGCAACGATATTGCTCATTTTTGATCTGTTTTTATCAGTCAAAATGCTTGAATGTTTATAATGCGACAGAGAGTGTCCTAATGATTGTCCAATAAGACTAAATCGAAGCATTGTTGTGAGATTTTGAAGAATTCCGCTCATTAATAATGCAATAATGGAATACTGAACAAAAGATTTTAGAAATTTTCTTATTTATCAGTTCTCTTTAGCTTCTTTTCTTTTTTCCTGTGAAAGTAATTCTTATTATTAGTATTTTTTTTATAGCTCATTTTGAATATATGATTGAATGATTAGTTGATTTCATGAAGTTATCATGCTATTCACAGAAATAAATGTAATAAGAATTTAAAGGAAGTATTAAGCAAATATTTTGTTAGAAAAATTAGTTTTTCTTTTTTTCTACAATGATATTAGCAGCATTAAAGCAAAATGTGAAGGTTAATGATGCAAAAATCTTCGGCAAAAGATATTAGTTAATGAGATTATTTCTTTCAAATGTTTGCATTCCTTCAGGAATTTGCGGGAAACAATGTCAAACAATTTATCTTTTTTGTTTATTACTAGAGATTACATTTCAGATAATCTATCTTGTGTAAATCATTTCGCAAAGCAAAAACGTAACATAACAGCGGTAATGACTGAGCTAAGCAACATTTGTTGATCGGAACTGAAGTAGTAAGATTTATATTAGCTATAATCTTTAGTAAATCTTTGACGATCGTTCTAATTATAACTGCATTCGATGGTTACATTTTAAACGACATTAATCCATAAAGCAATACTTTCTAAAATTTACTCTGTTTCCCTAATTTTATTAAATATCTGCTTCCTCCTCTGTCATATTTCTAACTTTATAATCGTTTGTATCATCTTAACAAAATGATAATCACTCTTCCACTTAAAAGAATTCAGTTCAAACTATCGCTTGTTAAATCCTTGCAGCACTTTCAACTTTCGTTTTCACTTCAGTACATCAGAACGCAACAAATGCTCATTTATCAAACAAATTTAACATTTGTTGAGATGAACTGAAGGAAACAAATGAAAGTGAAGTTGAAAACACAATTATCGTAGAACCGAATACTCGATAAGCAGTGAAATGTCTTATTATATTCCTGAGGATACATTGGCCTTGGGCTATCAATTTATTTCATTCTCTCTCCCTCTTCTTTCTTTTTTTCATTATTCAATCATGATTTACTTTTTAACACTTACCTTCAATATTCTGCTTCGTAAACATCGTAGATACACATCGCGAGACATCAAGCCGAGTGATACATGCATGTCTCTATTGTATGCATGTGTTGATGTGGAAGCGATGGGAAGATAAGACGAAGCACACTATGTCAGTGATGACTGGGCGTTAGTGGTCGAAGGAAGGAAGCAAGCGTGGATGATAACGCCTCCTCGGGGGCTATCATTCTGCCTGAGGAATGAGCGCAGGTGGAAGTATCTGAGAGAGAGAGAGAGAATCTTTTCTGGCTCTCTCTTCGGATTATAAGTTAATTCTGCAACGTGATATCTGTCAACTGCTACGTCACATTTCCGCCCATCGTTTTCTCTCAGCTAATACTTTTTACCGCGACATTCTTTACCGCATCATGTTGAAATTTGCTGTTGGTTTGTGGGCAATCGATTTGTATGGCTCGAAATCAAAATATGGTGATGTATGCAAATTCCGGTAAAATTTCCTGTTTATCTTTTTTTGTCTTTTATTTGCTTGGTCATTCAATGCATTAATGGATTATACTGTTACTTCATTTTCTTTAAAATTTAATTAAATAGAATGATTTAATGATTTAATGCAGTATTCACTATATTTTCAAAAATGCAATTGACACACTTAAGTGAAGTTTATTTGTTATTAGAATTTAATTGGCAGTAATTTTTTTCTTTTGAAAAACCTTTAATATGTTGACCATTGTAGAAGACAGTAACGAAAAAAGGAAATCGTTTGGAAATTTTCTTCATTTCTTTATTCTTTTTTTAACATAAATAAAACTTATAAGTAAATTAGAAAGTACGAGAAAACTCGGTCAGTGTTTTATTGTTGTTATATTTAACAAATGGAATTAAAAAACCCATTTAGTAATAGATAGAAATACAAATAATTTAAATTACGATTTCTCATGGTTTCCCATTCATTTTGTTTAAATTAAGGAAATTTCATTTCTGAATATTCTTATTTTTATCAAATAAATAGATTTTTTAATGATGTAAGTTTGTTGGATTTTTATATTTTAAAATTTTGACGCTAAATGAATTATACAAATTTGCTTAATCTTTATGGAAGGTGTAAAGTATGCATAAATGAATTCTCATATTTATGTAATATATTTTCTAGCTTAAATTTTAGAAAATTTTCTTGTTCATTTAGGAAACGAGTATGGAATAGTCTTGCAGTTTGATTTGTTTGATGCGTGTGATCGGTTTATAATCTTTCATAAATTCCGTTGAAAGTATGTTTTTTTTTGAAGAAATAATGTGTGAATGAGAAACTTTGTTGTAGCTGATGGATTTAGTATGAATTGGATTGCATAAATTGATAGGATGATTAAAGTTATGGATGAATTATCATCGATTTTTCCGCTATCTAAGCATTGTATCTTTTGATTTCATTTTTTCCTCACAAACATCTCTCTTATCTGTCACAAATGCAAAAAATATGAGTAAATAATGTAGGAATGGTTATATCAAAATTAGAATGTTGTTGAGCTATGGAGGAAAGTAATTTTTGTAAAGAGCGAAAGATTGTTGCAATATTCGTCAATAAAAACAATTAATTTTGATTGGCAAAACAAATGACTAAAATTAATCTGATCTGATGGGGTCAAATGTGAACATTAATTTATAACGGTATCAAATTGACTATCATGATTTTCTGTTATCAGACACAGATCTATTATTCTGCTAGCAGAGTTTCGTTAATTTCAAAATTGAAAGATCCAATAATGGATGCAAGTAATGGATTATAAGGGGATGAAATGATAGATTCTGGTGTGCTTAAGAATGGCCGATTCGATTTTGCAAGATGCCATTTTTATTGACCAAAATAGGTGTTGTATGATGTGAGCAGATATGCATGAATTATTTTTCTCAGTTATTAAGTAAAATATGCAGGTGAAATTTGAGAGTTTCAGCTTATCTTTCGGGAATTAAATATACGAAATTCGATTTTCAAATTATAAAACAAGTAATTGAATTCTCATACCATTTTCATATAATTTCATTTCGGAGTAAATAATGTTAGAATTTCAATTATAATATTTTGAAAACAAAATTCACTTATATTTGTCCGAGCGGTAATTGTAAAAATTCGTTATCGCCGCCATCTTTACTTTTATGACTGATAGTGTTCAAGCATGTTTTATGATTATTTAAAATACCTTCAAGATATAGTGGACCGAATAATTTTTGCGGTGTTTTAAAATAGATTTTCTTGTCATGGCTCCAAGTTTATTATTATCTGAAGGATATGTAGGTGTAATATTACCTACCTCAACTAGTGACGATTTTGTTCCTTGTAACTCTGTGCAGCTATGGCATGGCAGTTTGTATTTCAGCAAATACTAAATTTTTGTTTTTTTGAAAAGAAGAACAATGTTATATGTTGGTTAGAAAGTTTGAATGTATTTACACAAGGAAGTGTTAGTTTTCCCTTTTGATGAAAATTTTCTGAATATTTCATTTAAAGAGCTAAAATTTGATCTGTCTGATCATTTTCCAGTGAAAATGCTCCAAGTTCATCTGTATGTCGTCTGTCCTGCACACAAAGAAATCCGTCTGCACGCTTGCAAGAAACTACCAAATCAACGCGAGTGATTGCCACACCACCTGGAAGTTCAGCAACTCTACAACCCAACAGTAAATATCGTGAGACAACATTCGGTGTCGATGAAGATTGTTGGAGATCTAGCAGTACTGCCATGCTTACAAATGGAAAAGCGCAATTAGTTTGTTTCTTTTCTATTGATTTCAAATTTAAATTAAGTAGGAAATTGCAGTTATGGATAAGAATGATGTCTCATTACATTTGGACCTTTCATAGGAAGTTTGATGCTTTAATGTCGAAAATTTTATATATCCCAATTAATCGCTTCTTGCTTCATTAATTTCCTCTTCTGAAAAGATAATAATATATAATCTGGTTCGAATTTCATATAAAATGCATAAAAATATAAATTAAAAGAAATATTGAAATTTATAAATATATGTGCCAATGATAGATGGAGAAAGAGCAATCAATTATAGTGTTAGAATAGGAAGGAAATATCCTTGTTTTTTAATTTGTTGAGCTGTCGATCTCTTAAATATCAGCAATGGTGGAGCGGTTCAATCTAGCATTTCTCCGCATTTCTTCCCTACTCTCACCATGCATCAATTGACAATGTGATTCCGAACACTGATTTCAAGTAAATGATTGCATCAGTACATCCTTGCACCATTTCGTTTCCGCAGGCGAAAACGAAACAAGAAAAAAGCGAAGAGACGTGGAAGCATTAATTAAATTCACAGCAATTTCTAATTTCTTAAAACTTTCTGTTAGGTAAATTTTCCTTCCAATCAATAAAACAATGATGGTTTTGAAATCAGCGCGCCGTCTTTTGTGTTCAAAGGACTGTTTTGTTTATTTGGAAACCTGTTTATATTGGGACAATGAGGGCAGAGATTCATATTTAATGATTCCAGAATATCTTAATTTTTTTCATGAATAATTACTTCTTTATTGGCCTGATATTTTCAATAGTTAATTCAAGGGAAAGACGAATTTATTATTGCTTTTAGACCGGTGGATCGCCTTCCAGTACATCAGCGTCCACTGTGGCAGTCGTTCATCGTCTCAGTGCTGCTAACTGTCATCAAAGTGTATGCCGCAAGAGCACTAATAGCACATCAAACACATTTGTTTCAAACGGTTTTGCTAGCGGTTCAACCGTTAATCGATTTGTCCCAAATGGTTCCGTTGCCGGATCACCGCTTCGTGGTCATTCACCGCGTACCGTACCAAATGGTAAATTACAAAATGGCGGATCTCCCCGATCGTCTCTTGCTAGGTACTGCACAATGTTTTTCTATTATTCACGCAAATGGAACTGTTTATTTCATGTGAATGTTGCATTTGACAAAAGAACTTAAATTTGGAAACTTTACTCTAATTACTCTTAAAATTAATTCTTATAGAAAATATGACAGCCATAATTGTGCTCAACACACTCACATAAGCGAAATTCAATCATTATAATCTTTAATAGTTATAGTTTTCAATATAAAATTTTCTTCGTAATATGATTTTATTAAAATCCTTTTTTAATACTTATTCCAGCTATTCATCGTACAGTTCAGTAGTAAACCAAACCAACGGGTACAGCCCGACGTATATCAGACGATCACCTCGCCAGGTGACCTTTACGTCATTCATAGTATGAAGTATTATGGCATTATTTTTTTTAGTTTTAAGTTACCCTGTTCTATTGATTCAGGTTATATTTAAATTAAAAATAAAGTTTAATATCTTTAGGATGTATAACATTGCTTCATTAAGATATTTAAGAAATTTTAAATTCATGTTCAAGTAAAAGCAGATTTTATGAGTATATACTAAAATATCATATGTTAAATGAGTAGATAAGTATGCATTGATTATTTAAAATCAGGTTTGAAATTTTGAAATTGATAAGAATGAGCTGATTGATAAGAACTTATACGAATTGTTTTTCAGTCATCATCCCCGATCAGTGAGGACTGCTTGGTCGTAATTCGTATGCGAGCGGATGCCCAGGGCCGATACGGTTTCAACGTGAAAGGTGGTGCTGATCAAAACTACCCGGTTATTGTAAGCCGAGTTGCACCTGGTAGCTCTGCTGATAAATGCAATCCTAGGTTAAATGAAGGAGATCAGGTATATTTATTAAAGAGGAAGAAAGTAGTTCTACTAACTAAGATTATTTTGGTGCATATTTAAAACATTTTGTGTTTTGGTCTTTTACAAGGTCTATTACTGTAAATGTCACTTTCGAAGAAAGGCCCATTACCATTATTTCAATGTTCGAAGAGAATGAATTAACAAAATTAACAAATTTATCAAACTTAACAACTTTTGATTGATTTTTTCTTTTGTTATCTATTGGACTACAGGTTTTATTAATTAACGGTATGGATGTATCTTCGATGCCTCATGAAAAAGTTGTTCGATTTATTCGTGCCACACGTGATTCACCCAAAGGAGAATTGATACTTACAATTAGACCGAACGGTACGTTTTGTTAAGCCATGAAATTCAAGTTTTTCAGTTGGATTAAATGAACCACAAAGTAACTTCTGCTTTAAAATTACAGTTTATCGATGCGGTGATGATGTTGAAGAGTTGGATACGCAGCATTTACCTGAAGTACCTCACGTAGCTGACACAGTTCCGCGTTCTGATAAGCTATCACAATCTCTTATTATGCTTAAAGAATCTCTATTATCTGGAAAAATTATTACACAGTTTGAGGTGGGTCGTGTAAATTTTGATTTTCTATTTTTTCGTTTTCTTTTGTGCTGTTTCTGTTACAAACTGAATCCACCATCAGTTTTTCGTTTGGAATTTTGATTTGAAAAAAAGGTATATCGTTTGAAATTCTTACTTTGGTTTTTTTTTGGTTGTTCAATTAATTTTGGCTTTATGTGTCATTTAGATAGGAAAAACGGATTTGGGGTAATTACATATGAATCTATTCACCGAAAAAATACACATAACTTGTAATTTTTTAAGAAGAACTTTTTTTATTATAGCAATTGTATCGAAAAAAGCCGGGTTTGGCAATGGAAGACTGTAAATTATCATTAAATGTTAATAAAAATCGTTACCGCGATGTGTGCCCATACGATAGTACCCGCGTAAAAATAAGTGCACCGTCTGGTGATTATATCAATGCATCATTTGTCAATGTAAACATTTATTTTTTCTAAATCCGTTATCTATTAACTAATAATTTTATCTTCAATATACCAAATACTATTATCTTTCGTTGTATAAACTTATCGATTTTGAATTTAAAATAATGAATGAACTGGATGAGTGAAGACGGAATTGTAACAAATTTCATGAAATCTTTCAAGTGATCCAAAAAAGAAAATGAAATTTCGTGTATAATAATTCAATCTTGATAAAGTCAGTTCTGTTTATTATTTAGTATTATTGAGTGAATTTAATGCAGCATAAATGCAGTATTATATTGCAGATGGAGATTCCCTCAAGTGGCATTGTGAATCGATACATAGCAGCTCAAGGACCGCTTGCGCATACGTCCGGCGATTTTTGGCACATGGTGTGGGAGCAGTTGTGTACGACGATTGTCATGCTGACTACTACAGTTGAACGAGGTCGCATTAAATGTCATCAGTATTGGCCTAGGCTTTATGAAAATCACGATTATGGCCGGTTGCAAATTTCTTGTATCAGTGAACGGGAAACTGTCAACTGTGTTTATCGCGAAATATCAATCCAGGATATGATGGTACGCCAATTTTTAATTGAACATTGTTAATAGGAAGAGTCTGCAGTAATTTATCAACTCTTTTCTCGTCTATTCACTAAGTAACAGAAGGAACTGTTTCATGTCAATTATTTAAAAAATTTGTAGACTAAAGAAGAGAGACGGGTAAGCCAAATGCAGTATACAGCATGGCCTGATCATGGTGTGCCTGATGATCCGAAACACTTTATCGAATTCGTCGACGAAGTTAGTTCAGATTTCTATCCTTTATCTATTGGGAATACTTAATGTTATTAAGAATTAACTCAAGTTGGAAATACAAATTTTTATATTTAAAATATCAGGCACTTAAGAAATTTAGGTTAGACGTGCACGAGCAGGTTCAGTAGATCCAATCGTTGTACACTGTAGCGCAGGAATCGGACGAACTGGTGTACTAATTTTGATGGAAACAGCCGCTTGTCTGGTGGAAGGTAATGAACCGGTGTACCCTTTAGATATTGTTAGGATAATGCGTGATCAACGAGCTATGCTTATACAAACATCGGTATCGTTTTTTAACTTCAGATTCCTTCATATTTTTGAAGTGAAAAGTTTTTGCTAAGTGAAAAAGTTAATATATGAATATTAATAAAATGGCATAAATCATCTTGCGGAGATTCTTGAAGGTGTCTCATCCCCAATATATATTAAAAAATATTAACTTTAGTAAAGTCTTGATTTGTTTGCAAAATCTATAAAATGATTCAACCTTCTTACATAGAGACTTTTAACGAAGCGAACTAAAACTAGCATTTGCAAAAATCCCGCTAGCGCCATCCACTTAAAAAAATAATATAATTTAAACACAAAAACTGATTCTACATTTTAAATATTTGTGATATATTTATCACAGAGTATTGAGAAAAGATATTGAATCAAGAGCCATCATGATAATCTGATTAAATAAGCTTTTACTGAATTAAATCAGAAATCACTCCTTTTAACATTCACTAGCATCTGTAATTTAATTTCTTAATGTAGATTTCCGTAATCAGATTAGAGATTTACAAAATTCATATGGTTTCAATAGCGAATGTTTACTGTTAGTTTACCAATGTTTACTTTCAGGGTCAATATACGTTTGTATGCGAATGCATTTTGCGCGCTTACCATGATGGTCTGATCAAACCATTAGCAGAGTACTGCATGCGACCTTCCTGATGGCAGCAGTATATTAACATTATTGTCATTATTACTGTTATCATTATTATTATTACCGCTATTACTATTATCATTGTGACATAGTGCTGACCTACCTGTACAGCTGCACATTTTATGCATCACGCTGCCAAGTTTTAACGAAATTTAAATGTCCTTTTTTTAATTTTATTGGAAAGTAATCTTGAAAATTAGATTTTAGTGAAGTTAAATGAAACAGCATGTTCAAACAAAACTTCAACTTGATTAGGCTTTCAATTTTTATCATATTGTCAACTATTGTTTTCAGATGTACTTGTTTTAATGATTTAATGAAATTGTAAGAATATCATGCAAATTACTGATATTCCTTCCTACTTTAAAAACATTTGCAAATTCTAAAGTTGTTCCATACACTACGTCAGCAATTCTCATATCGAATGATTAGTGTGCAAAACTCACCGTTTAGGGCTTTAAAATGGTGCAACTGAACATGGATTGCCGAATCAACAGTCCTTGATCTTCGCTTTCTTTTTCGAAATATGTAATAAATGTGTAGATTTTTAAATAAGCCTATCCTGAGTTTAATCAAGTTATTATTGTCGATTCTTTACTTAGAAGAATCAAAAACTGAAAAGCATTACGAAAAAAGCAGAATGTTTGAGAGGTCAATCACCAACTTCTCCCATAGGTATAGCACTCTCTATCCATTTCAAATGAATGGATGTTCGAAGTCATAACTTCCATGTTCAAACATGATTAAGTAAATATAAAGAATAAAAAGTGGAAAACATTCTGGGTATAATATCAATATCCCATCTTTTCTTTCATCGCAAATTTGTAATGTATCCACACATCCCTTCAAATACGGAAGGAAAACTAGTAAATAAAGTTAAATACATGGGCGAAGGCACAAGAGGCAAGCCTCGCCAGTATCACAATATTACTTATTCGTTCAAAACATATAACGATAAGTACGTGAGACGAGTATGGGTGCTATAAATAGTTGATAGTAGATGATTATCAAAGTACAAGATATCATGGAATTCGTTTCTACAAAAAAAGTACTAGAAACAGCATGTACAAAATTTTTGCAACATGAAAGAGCAATAAGGATAAATATTAACGTTGGAGGATAGAGCTTTATTCTGCTTTTATCAGCAGAAATACTCAACTTTTAAACAAAAAACGGATAATTCTAATCATTTATCGAAAAAGCCAATGGAATCTGTTAAGACAAAGTAACAGATAAATTATGCTGTGCTGATCGCTTGCACCAACCCCTGTTTTTCCAATATTCTAAGGCGCTTCTCCACTGCATTCTTATATTTCGAAAGAATTAGTTTGTCTGCTTCACTCGACACTTGCTCTGACAATGTGTGCAGCATCATATAGGCCGTCTGGTACCTGAAAAACTACGAATTCAGCCAGGAGTTACTTGGATGGAAAAAGGCGTATTTAGCAAAAACTTTCTATGGATTGCGTATTTCTATTAATATTCTTAAATGCTATTGATTTTCGCTTTGTCATTTTACTTTCTGAATATTTATAAATAATATCAATTGTAAACACTTTACATCCGCCAGACCAATAAATTGCTTTATTTCTATATAATGTTCTTTACTGTTTTACGATAAAACAGAAACAATAAAACTGATAAGTAGTAATGCAAAGATGCAGAGACCGTTGAGAGCAAAGATGTGGATTTCCAAAAAGTTCATCCAGAGCAGCACTCTGACAAAGTTGAATGGCATGTCTATACATAATTCGCTCGGCTGATATTACTGCCATAGCAGGATTTGGACCTGGCAGTCCAAGTGATGCTAACTCCTGTGATCGTATCTGAAACACCACTATATTCAAAAAAACTATTCAAAAAATTCAACTTGGAATTTTATACGAAGTACTTGAATAGGATTTTTCAAATTTTAGCTAAAATTTTTTTTAGAAAAGATCTTGGAAATTCCCATTAAAAGCAAATTCTTTATCAAAATAGATCCCTTTTGAAAATTAAGTGACAACTGAACTCGAGATAAAGCTTCAAATTTGACATCAACAACTTTAATATCTAAGCATTTACAAACTCCATGTCTTCAAAAATAAAAGCTTTTGAAAGAAATATTTACCAAACACTGATGATATTTATCATTAAGCTGGTTTAATACATGCTGCACAGCTGGTGATGGATGTAAGGTTTCTGATGCGACCTGTTTCTGAGCAAGAAGAAGAGCTGAAGAAAGCATATGAAGCGCTCGAACATATACAACGAGTTGCTCTGCTCGACGATATGCATCCGATCGTTCCTTCTTCTGCAATAATATTTTATGAGATATAATTTAACAAGATCTCCCAACCTAAAAGTTTTAATGAAAAACCTTAAGCAAAATGGAGTTAGTGTACAGCAGGCTAAAAAAACATTATAAAAGAATTACCTTTCGTGGTGGCATTGAAAGGGATACAAGATTTCCCCTATCTTCAGCAACATTAATAAGTGTCTCAACTAACTCAAGTACAAATCGTAACTTCGCTAGCACTTGAACATGTTCAGCCTGGAAATTAAATAATTGTATTTATTAAACATAGAAAATTAGGTGAAGATTGGAGACTGTATAGACTTACAACTCAGTAAGAACAAAAAAATCTTCTAATTTAAATTTAATTTATGAAATCACTAAATAATTGAAAAATATGATAGTCAATAATAAGCGAGAAAATATGTATAAAGCAAAAAAACAAACGCCCATAAGAGTCTCCTGTTCCAGTGACGGTGCAACATCGTTCAATGGAATAGCATTTTGATTGTTTGGTGCTGGTGCATTTGTATTTGATTCATCATTGGCGATCTGAGTGCCTGTACAGATTCCTTCATCAGCTGATTCGCTTTCCATAAGCTGTGAACGAGAAGATAAATCTACAACGAAGAAAGTAAGAGTTAATAACCGGGATGTAAATGTCATATTTAAACCGAAATAGTTAGAAAACTTTAGCATTCAAACAGTAAATCAGCGTTGCGAACTTAGTCTGAGCATCCAGAAAACTTAATGCTTCATTAACAAAGTCTCAAACTTCTCAAATTACATTCCGAAAAGTGATTTAGCAATCCTCGTTGGTACAAATACTTCGTTAATAAGAAAATAATTTGAAAAATTTACTGGATGCAAATGGAAGATGGATCGGCTGGCTTAGTTCAACATCCTCTTCTTCCTCACTCAGACTGCTACTGTAAAAAAAATTCTATAATTGAAGTAGACGTTTTAAATTTGTAGTAGGTAATTTTTTTATTGTCAATAGTCAAGTATATGATACTAAAAAAATTATTAGCTGATAGATTTTTTGAAAACAGCATCAATTTGAAAAATTTTTTCAAACAGCAACACCAAATCGCAAATTATAACTGCGGTCTTCAAGTGCAAATGAAATTTGATCCTCTGTTCTGTGACAATTCATTGATTTCATGAATTACAAACCTTGTTGAAATTTCATTGGCGGCTCGCGGAGTTGCACGAACAGTAAGCGAAGCACAAGATCGAGGTGGTGATACAGAAAGATACTTTAGATTATCCACTGGAGGTATAGGTGAAATCTGTGGTGAACTCGATCTTCCTACATCCTCTTCTTCCATAAGAGACTGAATGTTTTCTACACTGCTGTTTTGTTCTACTTCTGCTTTTTCTTTGCTGATTATAGTTTCATTCCCAGGATTAGCTGGAATAGTATTTGCAGCGTCCAGTTCTGGAACTGCTTCCAGGATTTTTCGACTGCAGCATCCACTAGCAGCATTAGAAGTAGCAGAAGGAGTTAATTCCGGTGATGAGCTACCAGCAGAAGTAGTTGCAACGGTATCAATGGTATATCGTCGTGCTCGACTTGGTAACGCCATATCGTATTGTGATGTTCGGGAATCTTTCACAATAAATTGTGCTAAAATTTCCGTTATTCAAATATCAGAAATATGAAGAGCTAACACAAAGGGAACGGTTGGCAGTGAAGTTAAACTTTCTGTTTTAAGTGATCAAATCGCACTTTTCCACAAGTTACAAAGAAAATGAAATTCATGCACATGACAGACTCAAAATATAATCAACCTAATTTTGAATGAATTGATTAGAATAATAAACCAAGGCAATCTAACGATGAAAATTAAAACAGAGAAAAGAGGTATTACCTCAGCAAGAGATACGGCTCGAGGTCTAAAAACTACAAGCTGCTAGACTTATCTAACTGAAGTTAGGAAGGATAACAGAAAAATGAGACATGAAAGAGGAGCTTTTCAGCGTTGTGCAAAAATAAAAAAGAATTATTCTTTTGATAACGAAAATGTTTAAAAATGTTCAAAATATTTGATTCGAATTTGTTAGAATACATGGTGAGGTATTTGAACCTCGAAAAAACAAATGAGACAATTAAGTAAAACTAACTTGTGGGTAAACTAATATATTCAATGGAAGGAACTTTGGACTCAATAATGGTAACAGGACCACCATTCATACTTCGTGCACTACATCGCTGAATGCTCCCCACATGATTATGATGTATCAAAGAGCCATTTCTCTTTTCTTCCATTTTTGCGTATGCTACCCTCTGGCTTGGTACCGGTACAGCACGTGCATTAGATGCAGCATTAAAAATCTGAAACACTAATATTTTAAACTATACATTTTCATTTTGATCCGTACTGCAACTTTCATTCATTTTATATTAAAATGGCTTCAAAGGAAAACAATAGCTGTTCTATCAAACTAATGCATAGCATCTTGAGGACATTTCTAAGAAAAAAGAGAAAAATATTCGACGTTTCTTGTGGCGAGATGCATACGTATTAATCGTAGTGGAATGGCGGTAGTATTCAAATAGTGATAACAAAAGGTGATTCTAAAGGCGATGCATATAGAATACCTTAATCTGTTTGACAGGATTTCCTGAATATGAATCAATATTTGGATTGGCTGCAGAAAACGGTCGCCGAGAAACAAGAGGAGAATGAGTTTTTGATCGACTATTTGCAAGGGGAATTTGAGTGCTGTGAAGAGATGGTAGGAATGTGAAACCATCAGAATCGGACACAACTCCTGCCTGGCTTGGTGTCGGAAAGGTATTATGTCTGAAAAATGCAGATGAAGAAAAATGTTCTTAGATGAAGCAAAACATAAGTTAGGTAGTAAATGATATAGTATTTGAATAAAAGGAAGCAAAAAAAACTGCATTAACCAAATTACCAATCTAGACATGATGCGAAATTTCAATATTGTTTATAGATAAAAGAAACCGCGATGAAAATCCAATGAAAGATACCGCGAGCCGACAGGATGAGGTGAACCCAATTTTGAGCTACCAACAGTACGCCCGGCAACAACTGGTGATGTTACAGCAGATACCGGTGTTCGATGAGACGGCGAAGATATGAGTTGTGGTAAGATAGCCAAATCTTGATGTTTGCTAGATGCAGGACTTGCTGTGATGAACGGGTGTGAAAAGAAAGCCTCTGAAATGAATTTGAAGTAGTGTAAAACTTTTATGAAACAAATTCATAAGGCCAAAAAAACTTGCTCATTTTCCATCTTGATCTTTCATTAACAGCTTTGAAGTATTTCATTAATATTGTAAAGTATTAAGTCTAAATTAGACTACAAAAAAAAACTCATATTTTGTAAAAAACAATGTTTTAGGACTTTGCAATTCAACAGGATGAGGTGAACCCAATTTCGAGCTGACAACAATACGCCCAGTGAAATTATTACAATGTATTAATGCCTCATGTTAGAATGTTGCAAATATCCAACAAAAAATTAAATCAAAAGCCATTAATATTTAACAATTATTTATTCCTTCGTCATTAAAAGGACAGAAAAAACATCTTAAAGATTAACCCAGCACTAACATCACTAAATAATTTCATGTCAGTAAATGTCAGTCCATAACTTGTACTCTGATGATTTTAAATGGCAGGAATTTTTCCCTTTCTTATTGGAAGAATCCAACACTTACAATCGGAAACAACAAAATTATATAACAAGAAATGTTAAATCCAATGATGAGATTATATACTGGGAAGTTTTTGTGTAGAAATCCTCAGTTTAAATCTAAGTGTATGCTTTTTTCTATTTCGAGATGGATGAGAGAGGATTTACCATTCTATACAATTCTTATTTCAATTGTTTCCATTGTACCCCATGACCTTTAACTCTTGTATATTTCAAATTATATATAATAGCTTACTTCTCAGTAAAAAGATCATCATCAGTTCCTTAACATCATCTCCTTTTGTCAATCCTTTTCGTCACGTTTTTGTGTTGAAATCATTGTCGAGGAAGATTAAACTCATACTAGTTTTTATGAGCTAATTCTCAACCAATTCTTCAACTCAATTAAACGATTCTTCAATTCAATCATCAAAAAGAAGGAAATCTTCACAAGTGACACAAGAATAATCGTCACAAACCTCTCAATAAGGGATAAAACTCCTACGAATTTTGTCAGTGAAATAAAATAATTTAACCAAAAATACTTTTTTCGTTACAGTTACACGAACACAACACATTAACTACAATCAATCAATTTTCATTTAATGATTAAATTTCACCTAAATAATTTAAGCCAGCTATGTTCTGAATATAAAATTTTTTCTATTAAAAGTTTTAGTCAGTAATTTTTCAAGGGACTAGTTAACTGATGATATGCCATACAAATCTTTTTTTGGGTCTTTACAAAGATTACCACTTATTTTACCTGAAATAAAGCAAACTTCATTACCGAATTCAATGCGATCTTTCGAATTTCTTTTCAGCAAGCCAAGAAGTAAGTCTTTCAGTAAAGGACTGCAATATGTTGGAATATTTGGTCGAAGATCTTTATTTCGCTCATAAAACTGCTTCAAAGCCTGCGGTGTCTGCGCTTGAAATGGAGCTTTTCCTGTCAAACACTGAAAAATAATTGTTCCTACCGACCACAAATCAGCTTTGGCGCAATACTGCAATGACATTATCACCTGAAATTGCAAGTTAATAACCACGAAACAAAATACACTGGACAAGGTATTTAATTTAACGAAAATTAAAGGAAAAATAATTTATCGATCAGAAAGAAAATAATGAAACAACTCCTTATACAGCCGAAAAATCTATATAAAAAATGAATTTACTTCAGGAGCCATATACATAGGTGAACCGCATAAAGTGGCTGCCATATGACCATCTCCTAGAAAACGTGCAAAGCCAAAATCAGCAAGTTTAACAATTAAATCCGTAGCCGGAGGATTCGGACGCTGTCCTGGATTACACAGCAATAAATTTTGAGGCTTCAGATCCCTGCAAATATGAGTAACATTGGTTCACTTAAATTTTTTTTGAAAAAACTTCCATTTTTCACAATAAACGATGACCAGTCTAACAGTTCTTTTATACTGTACAAATAAAACTTGATCTGAGGGAATACCATTCTCGAACTGCTCTCGAACTGCACATCGTATATTATAATTAGTTAGTTATCTCACTTTTTTTAAGATTCATTTCGATCCAATTAATAATTTTCAAAATGATTTGAAAATAATTTCCACTTAGGAACGATTAAAGAAATTCAATTCGAAATCAAAAGATGAATTGGAATTGCGGAGTTTGAGGTATTATAGACCAATGTTCAATTAAAATATAGGCCTTAAATAATTATATTTTATGCATATGCATTATGCATTTAATTAATTCTACACAAAAAAAATTAGAAAATAACCGGTGCACGATTCCTTTCTTATTAATTGCTTCAATCGCTCGCGAAATGTGGACAAGGAAATGCTGTATTGCTATTTCAGGAAGTGTTACTTTATTCTGCAAGTAATCACCCAAATCACCAGCATTACAATATTCCATTACCAAGAAAACGTTGGTAGGCGTCTCTACACATTTCAACAATGCGACCAAATTTTCATGTTGCAAATTAGATAACTCCTAAAATCATATATATTTATTTGCCAAATTTAATTAACAGAATTTATCCTCCAATAAGTGGTGAATGTTGATCTGAGATTTCGATAATCTTACCTTAAGTATTTTTATTTCTTTGGTGAGCAAATTTTTCGACTTTGTTAAACTTTTTTTTGCAATGCTCTTAATAGCCACCGCAACATCCTTACGCTGAAACTTGTAAGTCTGTATAATTTAAAGCTCAAGATGTTAGCTGAAATCAAATGTGTGAAAAAGAAAATCTACTAACAAATAACGATAATGATAAAACTTTTTGAAAACCGTAACATTGTATAGACAAAGAGATGCATTTATCAAAAGAAATATCTATTTTCGTTTCTGAAGACTTATTTCCCTGACTGAAACGAAAACGGTATATTCTTTAAAAAAATTTCGCAAAATAATGATAAGATAATAACAATAAATAAGTGAAAAGGTTAAAAAAGAAATGAAACTTTAGCCACATATCAAAGAAATGTCGAAGATTTCTAACGAAAAAAATAGAACTAATGCTAATTAACGATCCGGTCTCAGAAAATCAGAACTAAGATCTGTTGGCCATATCAAGCCTTTTAATTCAAAGAATGTTTGAAATGAACATAAAATCGGGCAACTAACATCAACATATCGTCCTTTGTACACAATAGCAAATGCACCATGACCAATCAGATCTTTCTTTGTATATTCGAAGCCATCAAACTTTTCCATGTCTTATCCTTCAAATCATCACGATTCCTGCAAAATCATTCTTGTCCTTAGTAAATGCTCCAATAAACGATGAATTTCACAACACTTTTAGAGTTATGGCATTACTCTGTACAGGTGTAATAATCATTTGATAGTAGCCACAATTACAGATATGATAAAGGAAATGGTTAGAAAATCAGAGGAAATCAAAGAAGCTTCATGAACTAACATACACTTCAATATATTCCATCAATGCCAATAATAATTTTTGCTGCAGATACAACTTGTCGAATTTTACAAAATATATGAAATATAAAATGATATCCTGGGACGTAAAATAATACTTTATAAATTATGTCATTGTAGAAACTAACCAAAAACATGGTGTGTTAAGATTAGTCCGTATATCTTTTTAATATGTTAAAGTACGTGATGAGAATGGTATGCTTGAGGATGCAAAAAAAAAAAAAAAACGAAATAAAGCGATAGACTAGGGAAGTAGCATAACATCGAATATTTCAGGATGGCAATGAATAGTAATGCCATTTTAAGTAAGCAATGCAATATGGTGAATGGCAGATGCATCGAGCAACTAACTGGACAACCAGCGATTCGAATCAGCAACAATTATTTATCTGTGCAACATACACTTTCCACCAAAATCTTCTTCAAATCTTTACTTTTTTAAAGAATCCACCACACCTCGAATTAACTCCCAAAACCTATCCAGAACTTAATGTTAAGTACTAAGATTAATTCTTACTATTTTATGATGTTTATCTACCAAAATATATTTCAGAATTTAATAAAGTTCAAGAATAATGTTTTAAAAAGAGGTTACAGCTGGAGTCAACATAATCTCTGCATATACTTCTTTGCCTCGTCTCTAAGCTATCATCAAATTAGACTTTGCTGATATTGCTTTACACATTCTTTTGAATCGATCACACAACCATCTAGCATGTTGTAATCCATAACGTGGTAAAAACATTGTATATTTTGAATGTTCTGCTGGCCCTTAGTTGTATGGAAGACGCATAATGAGAGTGGGCATGGTATTTCCGCAGAGAGAGTAGCATTTGAAATAATTTTTTGAAAAATGAAATTTACAGAAATCGACCTTGCACAGAGCAAAATTTATTGAACAGTTTTTCATCTACTGCAGAAAGAAAAAATTCCAAAACTATTCTCTACTGCTCAGTTTTAGTAGTGACTACTAACTTAAAAACTTAAAACCTTCTGTAACTTTAAAAAATTATATAAGAGATTTTAATAATTAAAAAAATATGTTATTAAAAACATCCGCGCATAAGATCATGATATGGGAAATTTCATAGACGATTTCCTATGAAAAATCTCTAAACTTCACGAAAAAACGTCTTTGAATTTTGCTCGTGCAAACTAAAAAGTAAAAAACAGTTAAGTGAAAAAGAAATTGAATTGAAAAAGAATATGAACAACTGATTTATTATTTATTAAGAGATCTTTAGTTCACTATCTAAAATAAAATGATAAATCAACTGAGCTAATCCAAAGAAATGAGGAAAAGCCCAAGGAAACGAACTGAATCAGTGTGAATGAATGAATGCTATATTCTGTAAGAATGAACAAATGAAGATGAGGAAAATGACGCACAGAGTCTCCAATTCCAGCCATTTAATCAATAAGCTAGTGAGATATTCGAGAATTTTACTATATGTAGTAGTGTCTTATGATTTGCTCCTCCTGGACCATGTTTGACGTTATTCTCCAACTTTAATTGCGAATATCACAAACAACCGAGATGGGATGTTAAAATTAAAGAACAGTAGGAATGTAAAATGAAAGTTTATTCAGATTAAATACTACGAAATAATTTTGCCGGTATATGTGTGGAAATTTCCTGAAGGCAATCAAAATTTCGAATGAAAATTGAGCTTTCTAAAATATTAAGATCATTGTATCACATGGGCTTAATACGCAAAACAAATTGTTGGAATTTCAAAGACGTATAAACTACTATAAAACTTTCAAGTATTTATTACTCATAAAGTTAGCTGGAATGTTAATGGAGATTAAAAATAAGACAAGTTGAAATTGCAAAAGATAGAGCTTTTCTCTTAACTATATTTTTTAAGTAGAGTGGTGGAATAAATAGAGAATGTTGAAGAGGAAAAGTAAAATGAAGAGATGAAGAATGATTCAACGAAAGGAATCGAAAATTTTAAAGACAGAAAAGTACGAGGATTGGATGGATAATATGAAAATTGAATGGAAATGGATGACGAGGGAACATCATCGACCTACTGGACAAGGACATAGAAAAGCACAACTGTTTGTGAACAGTAAATAGTAGAAAGGGAAATGAATTGGACATGGAGAGAAGGAAGGAAGATAAAGAATAAGGTAGAGTGAGCGATAAATGCACCACAATTCTCGGTTAATCTTTCGTCATCCATTCCTCTAACGGATAATTAGCTAAAAATCTTCGTCTAAGATATCACTTGGACATGTAACATATTCGAAATAACTGCTATTGGACGTATAACGTATTCGAAATAACTACTATATCAGTGATCAAAATCTATAGTATAGTAGAAAAAAGGACTACTTTAGAACGATGTGATCGTTTTAATTACAGAAAACAGCAACGCAAGCGGCAGCGATGGCAGCAGCAACAGCAGCATCTCGTGTGAGCAGACTCATAGTCATCTCGAAATCCCTCAATTTTTGCTCCATCAGAACATTGATGAATGAGTGAGTGAGAAAATGTAAGGGTCAGCGGTGATTACATCATTTTAGGTAACGTAATAAAAATGTATTGGAACCGGTATCCTTCGTACAACACTACATTGAGAGAATAATACTAATGTCACCTAGCATGTTGAAAATTTCTCTAACGAAAAATATGATATAAATTAACATTCTATTTAATCTGTTTTACAAAAATTACTTAAATTTCATATGAAAGGTCCTATTCTCCCAATTCCTTTCGACATTATTTCATTCATTCCATATAAACCGTTTATGATTCAGAACAACAAATAAATGAATCAATAAATCAAATCCCCTCAGAGTTACTTACAAATTATTAAAATTAAAATTTTTGATGAATATGATAACATGATGACAAAAAAGAAATCCCAAACCATGCAATGCCTCTGTTTTTTCACCGACCTCTTTCAAATAGAACATTCCGGAAACAAAGCATAAAACAGAAAAGGTAGAAAAGTAAAACTTGCACATTGACATGGTAGCCATGGATGGCAGTGCGCATGTAGATACACGAAATAGCAAAGTAAATGCAACCAAAATCAATAGCTGTGCAGTGCTAAAACAATACAAAGAAAACCCTTAAAATGTCGAAAATCACTGCTACTAACACTGAAGACTGCATTTAGCATTTGTTGAATAAGACGAATACACCGAACTTATAGGTGTGGATACCTTTGCAAATGGTACATAGACACTTAGTAGGGTTAGCTTAGCTTCAAATCTTGAAAACACATGCTAAAGAACGGATTCATTATCATGCAAAGAATTGATCAAAATAAAAGTTCATAAAAATTAAAAGGAATTTCAAATGAGCCCCAACAATACTAATATTCATTTCACTCATTTTAACTACAAATTCTCAAAAACGCTTAAAAAGCTCAACAGCTTTTCTAGATTCGACAAAGCATTCCTGCGTGCCTTCTTTTATAAAATCGATCCATTTTCAAATAAGTCATCTAGTAAATATTACATTATTTCACACCATTAACATCAGTAATGAAAAATTTATTGACGTTATATGCTTTAAGCGTTTACGCAAATTTACAAGATGAAAAATTGTTTAAGATATAGCTGTAACGCTCGAATCTTTTCGGCTTAGCACTTTGCGAATGACGTCATTGGTTGGATCCCATATGAATAACTATCATTATCAATCAATATAATTGATAACAGCAACAGAATCTTAGCAGCACATACACAAGTCACAATAGAAATATTAACGATTGCGTGTGTTAAACAACTGTTCATTTAAACTGATAAAATCATCTCTCATAACTCAATTAAAGCCATATAAACTTTGATATGTAATACCTCAAAACAAAAATAACAAATAGAACATAATAGAACATGGAACATAGAACTATAATATGAGAGATAGGATTTATTGGACTCTTTCAGAATGCCTTGAAAATAATTGTGAGAGAAAGAAAAGATAGAGGATTATCGTCGAGCTAACAAGAAATCAATTAATTGTTTGAACATAATTTCCCGGAAACAATCCAGTACATCCATTAAGTACACCTTCGTACCAACCATCTTCGTTTTTCCGTAAAACATAAACGATGCAATTTTCTCTAAGAGTTAATTCATCCGGTTTTTCTGCTTCATAGTCGTACAGCGCAACTGCTGAAAACCTCGTCATACTGATATAATATTCGGTTCGACCTTTTTATTCTACTAAAAACTTCTACAGTAATATCATATTAAAATAATTTAGTTTGAAAGCAAAAAATGAAATTATCATTTCAAGATCTCAGTTCTATCATATTAAGTTCTCTCTAATCACAGTGTGAAATTATTGAGACTGCACACCTTTCTCGATATAAACTTTTGGGATCCAATCATACGAACGACCCAGCAGAAGAGGTGAGCAACCGTTAGCAGATGATGCAGAATGGTTTTTTGGTAATGTTGATTCATAAACCGGTGCCACTGCAGCCTTAATCGGAGGAGGTGGTAATGGTTCATCGTCCATTATCACAGAGGTAGGTGGTGGTGGAAGTCCATCTGTAGTAAAGAATAAAAATCGAACAGCAAGAGTTACTGAATAAAAAGCACTAATTCTATTTGCTTTCAAGAATGTACTAAATTGACCAGAAACCTACCTAAACTATTCGCTGATAACCTGTACTGAGCTACTGATGCCAATTGAGGAGGAGGAAGAGGCATAGATTGCTGCGAATCTCTTTTTCTATTTATAGTACTATAATTTGATGTAGTAGGGGTACTACTGTAGTTCTGGCTTCCATGTGTAACAGTAGAAAATCTTTGAGGATCAATGACTGGAGTGGTAGCCACCTGTGGCGTACGGTAGTGATCTCCACGTGATGCGGATGAGCGTAAAAGCTAAAACAATTGTCGATCAGTAATTACATGTACTAATCTTAATATAGTGAAACAAATGTCAAATTCTTCCGATTAGCACTAGTCTGAAACTGAAATAAACCGTTAAACCTGCTGCAATATTTTGGAAAACCAGAAAAAATACCGTAGCAGTGATATTTGCTTTAGGCAATAACTGTTCAAAATTAGGGAAAACTGGATAATGTGCACTAGTGTTTCCATGAGATACAGTAGATGCTGTACGTGTTACAAATGAACGATTCGCTAGCTCAGGACTTTTGACACCGTGTCCCAAATTATCCAATACCGAATAATCGATTGGCGTACGTTGGTAACGTTGAAAAGGTTCCTTAAGAAAAGAAATTAACACTAAAGTTTTAATTCTAAAAGTAATGAAGAATGGGAAAAAATGAACAACTCATGAGATAACCGAAACTTCGATGATTACCTGGACTCCAACTGCAATAACTTTGTGTTGCCTCTGGATACATTTGTTTATTGCTAATACCCCAATTTCACGCCTCGCTACCTTCTCTTTATGAATTGCAATGATTTCTTGCACGTTATGAACCTGGAAACCTATATCTATCGCGTTTAAATCTGACAGAAATCTGAAAGTAGAGAGGATCTACAAGTAAATGAAATGATCTCTCCATTCACTCTATTATGCGTAAAAAGTGTACCAGAATTCTGAAGGTATTTGTTGCATGACTTCAAAGATATCAAATTAAATATCTAAATAACAACGAAAATATTGATTTTACGAACTCAAAATATGAACAAATAAAAATATACCTGAGATGCCATGTTATTGATTTTATCAGTTTGCAGATCGAGTGCATGCAACAGAGCATAAGCCAAAGTATTCACTTGATATGCTACACTAGCAAGACTTTGTACAACATATCGTCTCGTTTCATCAAATGCTGCTTTTTTATCTTGCGCCTGGAAAGAAACATTGCCTTACGGTGCTCCCCGGATTCGAGATGGAGAAAAGAGACATTTGAATATAATAGTCTTTTTAATTCCTTTGTTAACTAATTAAGACTAGTTTTCCGAAATACCATCTTATATGATGCAATAGAAGTCTAATCCACGACATGCTATCCAAAACTTTCTTTACTCTGATAAATATCAATTTTAAGTTGTGCAAGAGTACCTGTGCATAATTTGCTTCACAGTATGCAGCGACCCGTTCTAAATTTGAACAGCTGCTTTCTAAACTTGCTCTGCCATCCGGAATCTCGTTTTCAATTAGGCTGCGCAACGTAACAGCTCCTTCAGGCCCGTCCACCATTACTGAAATACACGTTGAAATCAAAGAGCTAGTATGCGCCGTTGAAATCCGACCATCTGTTATCCTTCGTCCTTGTTACAATTACAGCTATGTAGTAGTTTTGTTCATTGCTTTCTGAAGGACAAAGGTCACTACAGGACTCTAGCCGCTTTCACCGGTTCAGACAATGACTCATATTGAAATTAATCTTTCTTTTCCTCTTCTCTCTCCATTAGAACATTCCGAGAACAGAAAATTACACACTTCTTTATTCTCTTTCATCGCAGAACCCAATCTCTAACTCTTCCCTTGTTATCTCCATGTCCATCTTTCTCATGTAATCATTTTTCATTTCCAACTCTCATCATATTATATAACATTATCTTCTAATGCTTTCTCCATCCCTGACTGAGCAATATTTCTCGAATATCAACGTTCCCCGCTATCTCCTATGAATCCGTGCTACTTCTTTTATTCCAGCTCCTGTCACAGCATCTGTAACTTTACGATAAACTCTTTCAGCTCTTTTGTCTTGCTTCCTCCTCCACGGAACGAAGTATCTTTTCCCTGCTTGCTCTGCAAAGATACAGCTGAAAGAGCTTTTCCTGGCCTATATCGAAGTATTTTTCCATCTACAGCCTACAAATATCTCTTGGCCCTACAGAGATTTGTTAATTATCAGTCTGATCAAGTAAGCTACGCGAAAGCGACAAATGAAACACATGGGAAGTGCAGAATTTCCTTCTATACGCGTTATAGCTGTCCCTTGCACACTGTACAACTCCGCAATGCGCACTATACGTGCTTTTCATACATGCATGTGCACGTATTATGAATTATGAATATAGTTTGATTACTCAATACATACTGATACATACTGCTAATAAAAGTCAACAAAAATATTTCATGAACTATGGTACAGATTGGATGGCGACGAATTTTTCATTCACGGATCATCCCCATCAGAGTTCCGGAAAATTATTGAAGCTTGGTTCTCCGGGATTATTCCTAAATGTAATGGTCAAAAATCTATTAAGAATTCGTTGAAAACATTATTAACCTAATTTGAACTGACTCGAATCAAGACTCAGAACAAAAAGGACTAAATTCAATTCAAGAATGAAAGATATCCAAATAACTTATACTAATTTAACTCTAGCACTAAGTTGCTTTCTTCATGGATGGCAAAGTTGGAATAACATTTTATCTGTGCCACTATAAAATTAAGCATAATTACTTATGAAGAATTATTGACAAAATTTGTGCGAATTGACCAAATCCTCAACCGATTCCTCACTCAATCGATTTAAAGTTATTTATTTATTCACTTTCTTTCAGGGCTCGTAATGGAACTATATTATTGTAATGTAATGCAATTCTGCAGTATTACTTGCAACGCTATTCTGCAGTGTCTCTTGTAGTGATTCGTGCAGTATTACTTGCAAATATGGCTGCTCCTACCTTTTCTCGCTCTCATCATTCTTCTGTATTTAATTATCTTGTAGGAAATATTCAATTATGATGAAGTACTTTATTCAAACTTTGAACTATTTGTGGTTCTTAACATTCTGCAATTTTCAAAGAGGAAAAGTAATACGGAAATTTTGAATAACTGCTCGAAAGCAAAATGTAACACAACACATGATACGGAGTAGAAAACGGGAACTCTCGCATAACAGAGTGATGATGTATGTTATCCACATATTTTCATTGTATGCAAAATAGTTGCTAATGCTGTGATGGCGCTTTAAGAATTTCACCATTGAAAACGAATGGTATGCATAGCGAGAGGGGATTCATATTGATTCGTAAAAGTTTGTAGATTTTTTAACTTTTTTAAAAATTATTAATCATTTTCTCGCGCGTTTCAATCTTTCATGGTTCATCTAGTGCAGCATTTTAAAAAGAACCTTTCGTAATGATTGTAACTGCACTTAGGAGAGGATAATTAAGTAGAAAATGAATTTGATGAAGCAAAAAATTGAAATTTTTTTTATTGACGAAACTGATTATTTGAGGTCAAGTTAGAATGAAGTAGTCTATGAAACTTGCAAATTATCTTTTGTTGTTATATATACGAATTAGTGATATAAATTAGTGTTTCAGTCTAATAGAAAATAATTTTGTGTTGATATATTTGATGCCTGTAATATGCATTTACAATGATAGGTGACATTCATTTATTAAATTTAGAGAAAATTACATCATATTCAATGCCGTAAACAACAAACAAAAAGCTTGAAAATCACATTAATTTCCATTGTTAACATAAACCTACATTTTGAAATTCCCACCACTAATAAAAATGCACTGATATTCTCCAGTGCATTTTTAATTATTTGCTAGGATTCGCTCAGAATACTTTGTAAATTTCATTCCATTCACTTTCATTCCAGTATCCAGCTTCACGGACATTTTTATGAGATTCGTACCAACTGAAATTTGCTGTTGGGTGCGGTATTCTCCAGTTACCGTAATCTGCCTAAGATTAATAGAATATTTCAGTTTTCAATCATATTCATTTTATACTGTGCTTTAGTCAGCTTATAATCCAGTAAAAAAGACTACAAAATGAGAATGAAGAACACTAAGATAAATTTCAAATCTGTATGATTTTTCCAAGGCAAATAACTCCTGGGCCTTCTAATTTGCTTCCTCCCGACTTAGTTTACATATGACTGAAAATTCGTGAACATACCTTCAATACCTCCTCAATATTGCAAGGCACATGAAATAATCTTCCCAGTAGATCTCCTGTACAAATCTGTGAAATAAGTGGATAAACCCAACGAAATTTCTTCCTTTTACCGACTATCATTCCACCCACCCAAGCAGAATCCTCGGTTTCGTATAGGAAAAACAAATCTATTTTGATATTTGCCAAATAAACACTCGCTTCTAATGAGTCATTAATCTAAACAGAATTTAGTTTTCATTTTTGATGTGGAATATGAGAACTAAATAAAGCATGTAAAATTTTGATTTAGCTCATCAATTAATTAATTACTAACTAATGAACCGAACATTCATTCTCTTAATTATGATGAATAGAATTTTGTTCGATTGTGCACATAAAACAAACTTTTCCGAGAATCCAAAAAAGTTTGAAATCATTTGATTTCTCCATATTTTTTAACATTCTTAGATCTAGGGAATTAATTTTCATCGCCATATCAACATCCGTAGTATCTTTGATAAATGAACATTCCCTGTACCAGCCTGATATAAGTTATTCTACATTAAACTGAATAAATTTTAAAACTCGGTTGTCTAATTTAACTTCTTATCAATGAAATAAGCTGTTATAGAAAAAAGCAATGTGACAGATTCTTTGAGGATAACAACAAAATATGGCTTTTCTCAATTTGCTACTTATCGCTATTAACTTTTCATTGTTTCTTATAAAAAGAAAGAAGTAAAGACAAAGTGAAGGGGCACAAAGTTCGGTTTTGAAAAAAACTTAATTTTTTAATCTTATTGATAATTGAATCAAATTTGGGTAACTGAAAATAGTTCCACATTCAACTCAATTATTAACAAAATTACAAATTCCGCTTATGTCACTAGAAATGAAAAAAAGCGAGATTTAACATAGTCTCAAATGAATTCAAAAATGACCAAGAAGAGTGCCGCCGAAAAGAAATGGTGTCGCTGCATAGGATTCCAAAAAGTTTCGGAACTTAGCCACACTGTTGACATAGTCATCAGGAATCACGGATTTATTCCAACTATTCGAAATATTCAACCTGATACAATTGAGGAATCTTCCATTGGACCATTTCCGAAGGAACTCTTCCGTATTTGTCGGTACCCACGTTTCTCTTTCAAATATATGCTTCTTAACTGCATGTATACTGAAAACAAACCTTTTTTACAAAAGATTATTCACTTTAATCATTAGTCCAATGTTTAAATAAGTTTCCAAGGGGTATAAACAACCAAGACGTTTCAAAAATTCCTCTTTCTATACTTTAATCTTTTACCTACCGTTTATTAGACATGATTTGATTCTCTTTATTACTAATGCATTTCATGATATCTGCACAGATTGTACATTTTAATACAAAAAATTTGTTTCAATATAGCAAACTTGATGAAACAGAAATGCTAAAAATGTACCCATAAACAGCTCGCTGATCTTCATTTCGCACAAATTTTATATAATCTTTATTTGACGAATTTATCATTCGATAGATAATAATATTACCAATTATTACCGCATTTACCGAATCATCATATGTACCGAAGATGTATTTATTGGAAATAATATCAGGAAGCCAAAACAGATGATTGAACTGTTTCAAATACTGTAACTCTTGCTTTTCCTGAAGAGAATAATTGTGAAGGTTTGTCTTTTTCATATAGAATACTATAGAATAAACTGGAAGAATTTTAACAAATCAATGAACATTATTTCTACCTTATTGCGAGGAAGGAACGGAATTCGAGAATTCAAAAATTTATACCAAATGTAAGTTGCCACTAGAATGATTACTGTTTGCAGCGGTATATTTGGCTAGATTTCGTATGCTTTTCTCAATATATTGGAAGTAATAAATTATTCCCATGAACGCAATTACTGGAACGAAAATACGCAAGCATAAATATCTGACTTTCAGCAATACCATTTTTCATCATAATGTGACTGGAATGAAACAATCCTGAAAACGGATGACAATTACTGTGAAGGAGACTATTAAGCTCATTCTCATTAAGCTGCTGAAAATGTAACTGTGTGATTTCGCGTCTTACCACGAAAAACTCTAACATGCCAAACATTAAAGTAAGCAATTCGCTACCAAAAATGTTTCGTTGAATAAAGTCCGTCTACTAAATTCCTACTGAAATTTCCTTCCTAAAAATTGTTGCTTTTAAAGATTTAATTCATTCTCTAATAGTTCGTAATTATTTAGCAGTTTTCTTGACATCTCTTTTTCTATGGTTTTAATTTTATGATTGAACTAATTTTATGTTTCTGTACTTTGTTTGCATTACTCGAAACATATCTCTTCAGTATATTTAACAGCAATATCATAAGATTCCACTGGTCATTATAATGAATGGTTATTAATCTACTGGAATAATTAAGAAATCAAAACCAGCATCAATGATATTGTGATATTTCTTTTTTTTCATACCCTTTACATTTCAGCAGGACAGATAGATAGCAGAACAAGAAACTTTGCACTGTAAAAAGGCCTGCATGAATGTCTTATAAGCTCGCATAAAGCTTTCCCTCCCTCTCCATATTTGTCGGATGTTGACCAACAGTTTATATAATTCAGAGCCTGTTATAAATCACATCCTTCAGTTTGAAAGGAGTTTTTCAAATAAGTGTATTTCAAAAGCTGGACTAATTTACGCTTCGAAAAGAATAATATTGTTGCTAAGTGACGAATATAAGACTATTTAAAATAAGTTCACCTAATGTAAGATGATGAAAAGCCAGAATAAAACTTTAATTATTGATAAGATGAAGTCTGGTAACAAGTGGTGCAAACTAATTAGGTTAGAAACAAGAATTTGATAAATAAAGTAAATCCGACAAATAAATTCTAACAAAGTAAGAATATCAGTATTAATAATTGATGCTAACTTGAATGACAAGTTGCTATTGCATGTAATCTAATGTTTCTTCAAATACTTAAAAATTAAAAAAAAGACATTTAGTAATATTTTATAAAAGATAGAAATTTCATAGCATGCTATAAAATTAGGATTATATTCAGCATCCATTTCATCATTCTTGTCCCTTACTTATACTAAAACTAAATTTGATTTGGGATACAAAACGATATATCAAATAGTTATAATTTATTCCTGAAAGTTCTGCAGTCACAGAATCTTGAAAGCTTTCACTAGCCAATAATACTTTGTGTTGAGTTATTAAAAATTGAATATAGTTAATTAGATTGAAATTTGTTTCTAATCCGAATTGAAATTCTGCCAATTTTAAGAGATATTTGATTGTAAATGATTCCGAAAAATGCTTCAAAATATTTAAATGAGGTCAGAAGTGAAAAATTCATTATCTTTTTTGAGAAACATTGATAATTTTAATTACAACAAAGGATGAAAAGCGACAAGCGGTCAGTGTAACACAAGTTATATTTATGTAGTGACACAGCATTCCTCTCTCTGATCTTTGTCACTCAGCACTTCATATAAGTTTGTTTATAAAATAAAACTGTGAAAAATAAAGAAAATCAATTATGCTTCTTTCAATTTTAATAACTCCTCGACTTAATGGAAAAAGATCTTTCCAGAAACTTGACAATATTCAAATTTATAATAATCAATAGGAAAAGTTCTGGAACAAATCAGCATAGAAAATCAAGTTTGATTTTGGACAGCCATTCTGATCACTTCTATTCTATTCGATTCTGAGAAAAGATGTAAAAATATCATTAAAATTATCAGGACCACAAGTTTAATCTTTTCAGTCTCAAATTATGATAAATTGAATTTGACTAACAAAATCTTTTTGTAACTACAACTGAAAGGAATGATGAATAAAAAATAACTGATTATTATGCAAATTATGACTTAGTCTTTATCTTTAATCATTTGCAAACAAACTGACAAGAAATGACTTTGGTGCATAAAATACGATAATTTAATCTTTTAATTTTTAATTTTAATTCATTCAAAGGAGAGTAACGTATCAAAAGATGCGTATTTTGATTAGAATTTATTTTTTGTTGAAAGATAAAAAGATCAGCAGAATAAATTTTATAAAGGTTTCTAACAAAATTATCATCAAGCAAACTTACGATTGTCTGCAAGTTACAAAAGTAATGAAAATTTGAAGAAGAAAGTCAAAGTTCATTTCTAAAGATGGCTTTGGTCATGGAATATACAGTAGACATTTCTGGCGAAAATTATCACCAACCGTCACTATCAGTGTCGTGAAAAGGGTGTTTGAATTGGGTAGTTTGTTGATTTGGTTGGATTCACGGACAACTTTATTTGTTACGAGGTTGTTCCTTAGGTTCGTGAGACAATTCCTCCTTTGTTGGAATGTTAGTTGAAAAACAAGCCAAGGTATTATTTTATTGATAACGATGGAGAATACAACAACAATTTGGAATAAAATTGAACTGTTGATTGACTTGAGAAGTAAGAAAAGGTCAAAAGGTCGGAAAAGAGTCCAAAGCAGTTATAGCACGGATCAGCCAGGATTTAAAAAAGATCTCCCTAATTGATATCCTGGTCTTTTATAGTGAAATACCAGTAGGCGGAGATTTACTAGGATGAGACTGTTTACAGTTGAAACTCATTAATGCATTATAAAAAAGAAGAAATCGGAACAAAATGTTGAGGTCAAATAAGATTTATGATGAGGTTTACAAAATATTTAGATATGATTTATAGGTATGTTTACCTAAATTTGCCATGTAGGAAAACTTATTACAAATTATAGAATTTTTAGTTCAACGGTTTAGGAGAATTATTTTATAATTGAAAAGAATTAAAGTTTTCATGAATCCTTCGGATTTTCCAAGAATCAGTAACTTTAACAAAAGGTCAAATTTAACAGCATCTTTTATCAGCAGAAGTTATCATCAAATGACGATTTATGTGTCCGCCAAATATCTTTATAGGCACAAACATATAAGCATGTGCCTGAAAGTGCTCGTGTGTTCGATCATTACATGAAGGGATTCAGCAAAACAAAATTGAAAAAGGCAATATTTCCACCATGACGTTTACTCAAATAATTTCACCGAAAGTTTTTTTACTTCTAAAAAGAATCACAAAATAATTAATGTGTGGGAATATGTCTTAGGTTGGGTTAAATAGCAATTTTAAGCAAGCAAATATTGAACTTCCTTAAAATATGAAATTTTATAATTTAACGAAAATAAATGCTCTGATTGTAGTTAAAAGGATTCTCAAAACTGGATATATCGATGTTTTAGGGCGTAATTTCTTTAGGGAGGTGATTTTTTTAATTTGTCCTGTGTTTCGGTGTTTTCTCATCTGGTATTGTAACACAAAAAAGAACTTATCTATGATATATGTTGAAGTATGGAATAAGACATGTAAAACTTTGAAAAGAACTGAATTGAATGGATGAAATGCATTTCTTTAAGAAGTGTTAACTTTGGTAAGTTTACTTGTGATGCGAATATGAATGACGGATAAAGCAGCCTAGTAGTTTATTGAAACTGTTAATTACAAAAATCACGCAGACAAATATGTTTTACTGAGACTAACCAATTAAACAAATGAAATAAAATTCAACTCTTTTTTCAAAAGCCATTTTCTGGCGTTTTTTCCTGTGCGGAAATATTTCGTTGATCAAATGTGATCTGCCATTTTGGAAAAAATCAAGGACAAAAATGCGTTTCGAGCTTACTTTGTTCGTAAATATTATTCGTAATAGCTACTTGGCCAGTTATTAGAATTCGTGGGATTTATGGCTGATACTATCTATACAAGATATTCTCACAGCTATCACCAAATCGTTCTGTTTTACTCAGCGATTAGAGATGATTTGAATTTCAAGGCTTAGAATGATAAAGTTATCAGCGTTGATTTACTTATTTCAGCTAAGCGATATTTTATCACTAATTGCTATTAATAACTTCGGATTAAGTGATTCGGTTTGAACAATGCGAAGAAATTTCAGTTATAATACTGTTAAAAATTTCTTTCTTAAGGCGAATAAAACTTTCATTCCTAACTTCCTAATCAAGTAAAGTATGAGAGACGTTTTCAAATTTAATTAAACAACTATAATTTAACTCAGAAATTTGAAATTTCTCCAAACGATTTTAATTTTATTTCCACAAATATTCCTAGTGATTTTTTGTATTTTTCTAACGTTACAACTGCAAATGTATCGAAGATATCCTACAACGTGAGCTAATTTTCATAAAAATCAGATTTCAAACTATTAATTAATGAGCAGTTCGATCAATTTGTCTGTAAATTCGAGGCAATGCTATCAGTAATAATAATCAAAAAAACCTATTGATGGAGTAATATAATTGATATAATGGATTGACAAGTGAATCTGATGATTAAAATAATTCTTTGAATCAGTTGATGATAATGGGAAGATACAGAAGCGCTAATAAAGGGCACCTAATTTGATACTTATTATCGGCAATTACTTTTGCGATAAATAGCAGATAAATAAAAGGGATTAGAATCTATGATAAAATGAGATAAAATAGAGTTTTAGGCTTTCAACTGTATCATAATGAGAGATATTAACATAATCTTTATTTGTTTTTAAATTTGCAATTTAAATCTTCTTTCACGTGTAAAAATAAATTGGAAACGGAAAAATCAGAGAATGCAAATGTCATAAAAAAGAATTTTCCTACGTTAAAATTTAAATTTTCGCATTAATATAAGGATATGAACCATGAAGTATCTGCGCAAAATGATGCTTTTGTTTCCCTGAAGAATTCACCGAAAAGCAAAGAAGCGGAAGATGATTCAATGGATAGTTTCAAGAGGAAAGAGAAGTAATGAATCATTAATTTCTAAAAGCATCAGTCCTATTCTTTAATCAGTGATATAATGTTTAATTTATAATTTCTGAAACTTTCTTTCCAATTAATTTTTATATTTTAAGAAAATATATTTAAAAAATAAAGAGCTAATTTAATTTAAATGAGATTTCATGCGCTTTGTTTTTCACCTGGGAAAGATGAAGAAAAAAGTGACAAATATATTCTTATGTTTCATGTATAACAGAATATTAAATTATTTGACTTTCAAGTAGCGAAATGACACCATTCTATCTTATGGGAATGAACACTTTATATCCACTGATAACTTTATCATGAACATCAACATCATGGATAGATCACGTAGATAATGAAGGTTAGGAGCCAGAAATCTTTTCGCATATTTCAATGATTTCCAGATAATTATTATGAATGATTTATGAATATTAATAGTAAAAAGGAAATTTTTTTTATTAAGATCCATAGATTTAAGAAATGAAATTATAATAAATGGAAAAAAACATGGAAGTTTCATTTATACGATGACTTTGAGAACACAATGAGGTTCATCTTAAATGATTGAGAGTATAGATGAATATAGATTTGCAAGATAATGGGAATGATTCCCTTCTGAAATCTCTTAAATGAATGTTCAGCTCTATTCTTAGAGTTAAGCCTTCTAGTCTGACTCAAGGCAACCCTTCATTCAAACTTTACGTATGACACGCTGAAGAGTTAAAAAGAAATGATTTAAAAATAAGATTTACTTACCTTTAATGCATAGCCTAGAATTCATTCATGTTGAATCACTTCATAGAAGATTAAGAAAATATATTCTATTTTACTTGATGAATGATTTGACAGCCTTAACAAGGCCTATAAATTGCAAAAACAACTGTAATAATCGAATTTTGAGAGAAAGATTCAAAATGGTTGTCGAGAAGTTAGAAAGCGAAAATTCTTGTGCCAGTCAGTAAATTTCTAAAATAATATCGCACTTTTGAAAAGTTTATTTTCTTTTCTTCCCTCTTTCCTTGTATCCATTCGGCACATCTTTTCTTATTTTTTTCGGATCTTCCTACCTGAAAAATTTTCACACGATAAAGTTAAAAGAAAAAAGGTGTCTGATTTCTATTTGAGCTTTTTTCTTCTTTCATTCACTCATCGTTCCATTCATCATACATTGTCGATATTTATCTGTTTGATTACGAAATGAAAAGACTCAAACAAGCCGTGTCACTATGACATCGAAAAAGAATTCAAATATGAGAGATTCTGATTTTCCATTTTTCATAAAAATTTATACAAAGTGAAATTTAATTCAATCAAATGTGACATTAAAATTAAGAAGTATCATTTCAAATAGTATAAACAATAAATTATGAATATTATCGTTGATGACATTTCCTCCGTTTTCTAGCAATATCATAAGACTGGAATAGAGAAAGAACGAAAAACTGATGTGACTTCCGTGAGACGACTAACATTTTTCAATTGGCAAATAATTTGCAATACTTCTGATTCATTCCATGTATTCCTTATCATTCCTTGATAACTCCAATTATAAGAAATCCTTTCGAGGGATGTGAGAAACGCTGAATTATCAATATGAAGTTGAAATAATTACACTGATAATTTGGATCAACATAAGCACAAATGTGATAACCATATATATTTCTTATAATCGGATAATAAACTTGCTAAAGTGCAACAGTTTCTTTCAGCTCATTTTGAAACATTCGAAAATAGGTCCATATACCTTTCATTATTTTCCTCCTACTCTTTATTCTTCCAAAAATGTAAAAATAATCGTTTATAATGGAGAAGCTTTAACTGAGAGATCTTTAAAATTTGCCAAATGTTGTTTGCATCAATCATTGAATTCGAAACTAATGGCAGTAAGATTAAAAAATTGTAGAATTGTGTTCAAAAATTTTCTCACATTTTTAGAAAACAACTTTAAAAAGTCTTATACTGCGATACATTTTGTAATATGAAAAGAAAAAAATGATTCCATTCAATAAAACAGTAGAATAAAAGAATGGTGAAAACCGAAAAAGACTATAAGCTAAATGCACATTAGCCGTTTTCCTCGACCAAACCGACAAACTCAGCTTATGGGTCTTTCAATCACGATTTCCAGAGATAATAAAATGAGAGTTAAAAGATTAATTTCCTGATGGCATCATTTCTCAACAAAAAATAAATTATAAAAAATTAATATCTTAAGTCGTCTGGAAGCTCAAGCTTTATGCATCAATCTTCAGGTTTGAACATTTAAGGAAATATATATTACCTACTCGTCACATAAATTTGAGAACTAATAACACGAAAATTATAGAATAAAATTCAGGATTATTCGTAAAAAATTCCGTCTCTTACTTAGTTATCCATTCACTATTCTCGTCCATCGCTGGGTTAGATATTTTCATGAACAAATGTAGCTTTTCGAGGGTTTTATTCAAGAACTTTCTGCACAATTGCAAAAGAGAGCTTATCGTGCAGAAAAGCATTACCACAGAAACCGAAAATTATCTTTATAAAGCTAATTTTGGAGATTGATAGGATAAATATTCAAATAAAGTCCTAATATGCCTTTCGAGATTCAAAACACGTAGTAACCTATTAGTTACTAAATATTAACTTCATCCATTATTTTTTGAAGTCAACAAAATGAAAATTCAGGGTACTTGTTCTTGCTACAACTCAAATCCAGAAATTTTTTTGACGGATTTATGTATAGAAAGGTAGACAACATGCCATGATGCTTTTTAATTTTTGATATTTTCTCTAAGAAGAAAAAACGAGTTATATCTGATTATCATATTTCAAACGTTTGAGAATCAATCGAGAAAATATATCTTTTATTTACTATTATTTAATGCTAACTGAGATGAAATAAATGACTAGTAATCTTACTGCACCTGCTAATTACATCGTTTACTTATCATAGTGCAAAGATTATATATTTCTTATCACTTTTAAAAATGAACTCTCAAAAAGTCTCTATCCAATATATAGAGTCATCATTCAATTATACAAAGATACACCTTGTCACTTTTGAAAATGAACAGTTATAAAGTTTTTCTTGAATAAAATATCACAAGCACATTTTTAAATTAAACAATGATAATGACAACTTTCTTCTTACATCTCGATATGTTGGGTTGGATTATTACCTAACCCAATATATCGAAAACTTGTCATTGTGTAAAGATTATATATTTATACTTGTTATAGTGTAAAAATTATATATTTCTTATCATCTAAAGAAACCCTTGAATGACATCCTAATAAAATTATTTCTGAAAATCAATACAGCAACTATTAATGCAATAACGTTCACCAGTTTCCTTTGGCCCATCATCGAAAACATGACCCAGATGAGCATTACACTGAAAAAATACAAGACCAAGCCCCTTTAATTTTGAACTTTAAAACGAGACTTTGTAGTAATAATGATCTATGCTCTCTTCGTTAAAAAGGAAAAAATTACAGCCTGATATGAAGCTTCAATTATATTAAGGTGCTTTATAAAATGACATATTAACCTGTTTACATCGCACCTCAACGCGCTCCATTCCCATTGAAGTATCCTTTAATCTTATAATGTTCAAATCATTATCCACGGATTTTGAGAAAGCTGGCCAGCCGCAACCAGAATTGAACTTAGCGTCCGATCTGAAATTTAAACTAATGGCTTATAGCTTTTACTTTTACAGAGACAGATTCCCTTCAATCGTCGAATTTTCGTAATAAAAAAAACCTAAAAAGTTGTGCTCCACAACAACGACAAACATATAATCCCGACTCGAAATGTTTGACAAATTTTCCTGAAAATGGACTTTCAGTACCACCCTCTCGAGCAATGCTATATTCCAACGGGGTTAAAACATTCCTCCATTCTTCTGGTGTCACTTCTAATGGATTCTGCTTTCCTAGTGCAACCATTGCACTTTTGCCTATAAATTGAAATAAAAACGGTGAAAACTGATGATATAATTTGTCGAAAAGCTTGTTATATTATTATTATAAGAAAACAACACGAATTATAAACAAATTTAGCGAAATGAATCTATACTGAACAACGGTTAACAATAACATAGAGAAAATTAAAAAATACTTCTTAAGCTAGCAGCCATAAAATGGAAAGTTGATTTGAATAGCCCTGAAAAAAAAATGAACTAAAATAAATCCAAAGCTATTTTGTATTCTCCAATTCCACTTTAATCCTTACCTTTTACTGTTACTAGATAAAACTTCCGTTTTTTAAACAAAATAGCCACAAATAGAGCGTTTGATTACTCTTTGATAGCATTAGCTGTGAAATAAAAAAAGAAAATGTCATCTTATCAAGAGCTCACCGATCATTCGTAACATACCTCCTCTCCTTCCACCAAAAAAGACTGCCGTGACAAGATATTTCTCTATTCAATTTTGATAATTATTAAATACCATAATGAGTACCACCAATTGTCAATTATCTAATTTAATCTGACAAATCAATATTAATCAACAATAAAACAAATTAATTACATGAAATTAATGCTTATTAACCTCACCCGCTTAATTAGCCCTCCATAAATTGCTCCACTAAGTGCTTCAAAACTCTGGGAAACAAGCCATTGCATAGATGTTGCATGCTATGAGAGTTTGTATGAGAGATCGCGTGGCATGAGCGAGCTGCGATCCGTGGTTTCTATAAGATCGTTGAGGCGTGTAGTGGTGGGAAATGGGGTGTGCTCTCGGGGTTACTTTGTTGCGTAAACAGCGTATAATGTACGTCGCTTCTTCTTTGGACGTAATACATTTTGTTCAGTTTTGCGACTTTGTAATTGTTCAACCTTAAAAACTTGCTGATAGTTTTATAAAGATGGCAATAACTTCTGTGTCTGTGTGATGATAATAAGGATGTTTCAGAGTTCATTACCCGTGTGAATCAATAGCACTTTAAATTGTGGTCACTGTATGCAGATTGCAGATTGTGTTATATATGGCTGATGGAAGCTTTCGATCATTGACCGCCAAAGAGATTCGTAAGCATATTGAACGACGTGGAGAGGATAAACATTCTCAACAGAAGCAGAGAAAGTTAGATTTATAGTTATGAATTGTTTGACCTGTCCAGAAAATTTTCTTTTCAATTTTAACTCCTGAAGAACAATAAAAAAGTAATGGTAAAAAAACTATTGACTGAAGTAACTGTATCGAAGACTCATTTAGTTTGTCTTATGCTTAATAGTGGCTGTTTTGGATTAAAAGATTACAAACTTTATTCTGTGCTTTAGTAATAAATCCCCCTTTTTTACTTTTAGCTTTATTATGGAAAGGGTTGCCTTTAAAAGCAAATGATTTATTGGATTTTATGTATACTGTAGGTTTCGGAATTTAATGTTTACAGGAGAGTTGATGATGATGCCAAGAATAAGTCAGATGATATGGAAAGGAAGAAATGCTATGAGAATAATCGATTTAATGACCGGAAAGATGGCCGAAAAGGAAGAGGAAGAAGTGTAGAGCGACACAGTAATAGTCGATACCGAATTGATAGAAACCACAATCGTGGGAGAGAAACAGATTCAGTAACTCAGGAACGAAGTTCTGGACTCGGACATTCCAGAGAACGAAGTCGAGATCAATATTCAAGTAAGGAAAGGGAGGATCATCGTGGCCATCACAAAGAGGTATCTTTCGTCGCTGTATCATAATGTACTTGAAATTAAATTTAACGCTGTTTTCGCAAAGTAATCTTTAGTTTCAGTGAAATTACTTTAATCTAATGATAATAAGATAGATCTATTAATTCTAGGATATTATCGTCCTGAATTTTATATGCCCGTATTTTTCATTTCCTGATTACATGTTTCATTTTATGAAGAGTGAGCGGCGGAGCGCTACTCTCTTCTTGACCCTTTTAGAGCGACTCGAAGCACCACAGAAGCAGTAAATCGTCCTATGAACGAAATCGAGCTGTGCGAGAGAGCCATTCCTCTCGACATCATAGGTATAGAAAAGATTTTTTTATTCACTGAATCTGAAAATTTTAACATTATTTAATTTTTATTGCTTCTATGAATCTCAGTAAATTTGGTAGCATCCGCCTGCATCGTACTGTTATCATTGCATAAGATTTTCTTTCGAGTTTCACCTCATTTCTTTCAAAAAAACTTTGGATAAAGCTTGGCGGACAAATTGGTGATATAGAAAACGAATCACTCGCCATCTCTTCAGTATCGGTTTAGTTATTTTATGATATTTTAGTCCAGAGGGTAGTGAAGATGGAAGCAGTGATCGACCAGCTTGGGCAACAAAAGCTGTTGTGAAAAGAGCAGAGGAAATACAAAAGAGGAAATTGATTTGGAGTAAACCGGAGGAAAAAAAGGTAAATGCAGTTGTGTAATGGTGATTGACAAAATAAGGTTATAAAGAAGGAAAAAAGTGTTGGAATAATTCAAGTCTTTCTAAAGCTAATTTAGGAATTAGAAAGTAATGTGGTTCCGTCATTTATTGGTCTTCGACCGTCTACCACTTCTACATGGAACTCTATCCTGGCTGCAAGTTCATCAGATAGCAAGCAGCTAGACAAATTCAAGCGGTATATTTATTCAAGTTTCTTTTGAGCATTTACATCGCAATTGAAAGATACTATCAATGTGTAATAGTAACATTTATATTTTATTGTTGGTAGAATAAATTTCGTTCTTTGATATGAAAAATGTTGATCAATAAACAAAGTTTGAAATTCGTGACTCATCCGAATTTAGTTTAATGGGTATGAAAAAAAGTGATGAAGAAGGTCAAGAAGAAGTTCCGAAAGTGGACGATAACCAAGTTGAAGCTGAAAGAAGACGGCAACGTGAACTCTACAGTCATTTAGATCATCAGTACGCTGTAGCACGATCCTTCACACATCTCAGTCGAGGTCAGGGGCTTGGTTTCCATCAGTGATTTTCCAGTCAGAAGTCATAGTCTTAAAGATTCAAGTGTTGCTCCAACAAAATTTGTGCGAAATGTTTACACGATTCTAAAAGTGCTTTTTGAATCCCAGAGCAGTCTGATTTTAATAGTTATAGTAAAGCAAGCTTATCGTTAATGTAGTACATACGACATTACTGGCTATAATACGAACCTTACTTCATTATATTTTCAAATGTAATATTATTGTATATGGTAAACAGTTTATGGATTCTTTTTTAAAATTTAGAAAATTTATGGGTTTTTCAGTTTCATTCTTCAAAAAACTACATATTTTATTGAAAGCTTTAAACATGACTTCCCATTATCCATTTTGCAAAATGCGGATCCTTTTGTTTCCTATGTCATATATTTGTTTGGTTATCTTCAAATGTTTCTTGATATAAAATGTTAGCCTTATATTTTTCCTATATTTCGGTAATATTCAGAAAAGCCAGAGCAACTTTGGAGAAGCTTTTTTTGTGATCATATCTCTTGCGCTTCGTATTTAATATCTTCCAGTTATTTAACTCTAAATAAGTATTTCCATTCGTATGAAATGATATAAGTATCTTAATCACAGTTCGGAATCAAAGGAAGGACTATTTGAAGGAGCTGTAAATTTGGAGCAGAAATCTTTTTGAATGTTTAGAACTGATGCAAAGTGTCGATGCTGCCAAATGAGGGACAGCAACTGAAGCACGATGATGAATGCCATCGAGATCATAATGACATTTTGCCGGTAAACCGTCCGTGCCTCGAGCGTGTTCAATAGTGTTGTCTGAAAAAAGTTTTTTCGACTTGTTTACATTTATGAAAAGATGTTTTCGAATCATAAATATAGTAAGGCACTGATGGACTTGTGTTTTATTTGTATATTAACAATTCTTACTGTGAGGTTCAGGTTGCATGAGTAGCGGTAATGATTAAAAATATTATTGTTGAGAAACCAATGAAGACAGCATTTTAAATGTCTGAACCAATGAACCGCTTTTCATTTCATGATTGATTGGTATGTAACATGATAGAAAAATTTTGAAGTAGAAGAGGGTGTGACTTTTAGAATGGAAGTAGTTGTGAAGTGAATGTAGTTTCTTCAATCTTCCTGTCTCTTCAAAAACTTCAAGTTCTTTTCCTAAGGGAATCAGTTTTAAAAATACGCGTAGCTTTCTTAAATTAGATGCTCATCATCTAAAAATCCACATCAATATTGTTATGTTCGAGTGCTATATGATATTGTACTTACTGTGCTGGTTGGAAAGTTTTTATCGTTTTCCTTCTTGGTTGTATCCATCAAATCCATATTGAATGTCTTTATATCGTTTTCAGCAGATAATCGGCATCTTAGCTTGTGCTCTAATTTTGCTTCTTCACTCGAGTGTTTCCAGATATTTCCAAAATTTTCATTGCCTTTCCCATTAGTTTCAACTGCCATGAGGAGTAATTTCTCGCGTGATACCAAATTTCGGAATTCTAGAACTGATTCGCTTTGATTGGAGTGAGTTAGCTGTACCAATTAATGGATAATTTCAAAATTTTTTTTTGGCAATTTATGATTTAAATAATCAAATGAAGAGAAAGATTTTCTGATAAGGTAATCTATTTAGGTATTAATTGTTCATAATTCAAATACTTTAAATTATTAAAAAAAGTTTGATACCACTTTGCAAATGAACTCGGATGAATTCAGTGGCACCAGGAGCTATGATCCCGGTGCTCGGACGTACACGGAATTTTTCTGGTGAGGTAATTTTGATTTTATATGCAACATTTTTAGCACTGTCGTTCCTCAAAACCGCGACATCTGCCAGATCGTTTTCACCATTTATGTGATGTAATGTTAACTCTTCAGATGGACTAAATTTGATTTTAGAAAGTCACTTCAGATTTGATAAAAACCATATGTAAAGAAACCATATAATAGTATGAGAAGTGAGAATCATTCTCACACGTGCGTTATACATTGTCAAGTTTTTTTAATGAATATTAACAGAAAAATATTTGTTCTGAATGAAAATGGTAAGAAAACTAACCAGATCGAAAGAAATTTGACCTTAGCATAATCTTTGACTGAAGTATTTAAGCGTGCTTCAGCCAAAGGTCGTAAAACTTGAGGTAAGCCATTTCGCTTATTGCTGGAAGGTGTAAGCTGTGATGCGGAAGCTAACGAAGTATCTCGACTTACATCTTCCTCTTCGAATGTGACAGACTGCAAAAAGTGTTTCTTTCAGCTAATAACTACATAATTTCAAGATTTATGGTTTGCTCTTGCGTTAGTGCAAAGTTTCTCGTGGTCTTTCATTTTTTCATTGAGAAAAACGATGAGAATGATTGAGTTCATATAGTTAGGTTAATTAAACTTACCCGTCTAAGACTTAAGTTATCAAAATATGTTGCACTAGTGCAATCAGCAATTTGCTGTTGATTATGATCGATGAGTTCACTTGTAGGTGACTGTAATGGTATGCAATTTGCAAGTTCATCCATTGTAAATATAAAGCTGTCCTGAAATAGTCAGTTTGCAAAGAAACATATCGCTAGATATTGAGTGATTGGAATTACCATGTATCCGTTTAAATTTACCTAATTAAATTTTTCTACAAATCAAACTCATATAAGTTTAAATTTGACTTTTCTACAATCTGAATTGCAATATTTATTGAAAATTTAAAATATTTCATGGAGAAATTCTCGTAGAAATGCAAAGAAGTATCCTTTTAAAATGCTTCAAAAAGTGTAATGAAAATATGAAATGAACAATCGAAGCGGAAGAGACAGAAGGCGCTTTTTTGCAAGCAGCGATGTCTACTATAATGCACAACTTTATCATTGATTTCTATGTTACACATTGCTAAGCTTAAGAGCTTCACTAATTCTAAGATTTCTGTAATTAAAAATAAATTGTATCTTTTTTTACAAATAGTTGGAGTTTTCTTCCTAATTCCTAGTGGTACCATGACTATTGAAATTTAGACAAATTTTTTTAACCGTAATACAAATACAGCATAATGTGGAACGATGTAGATGGAAAATTAACAAAGTTAAAATTACTCGAAGGCATTCTTGCTCAGAGGATTACAGTCTCTATGACCGTTAATTATTTAATGATAATATCGTTTATGAAATTTTCACTACGTTCCTATAAACAAAAAAATGCAAATTGAAACTTAAGTTTTATCGATTTTATGAAAACAAAAAATTGTAAAATATTTTCCATTTACAATTATATGGGAAGGAAAAATGTGATATTTTGTTTCCTTGCAACTAATTTTTGGCACAATCAATTTAATTCCAAGAAGTGGATTATTGAACAATTAAATAGTAAAACTGATAACTATATATTCAGGAAATATAGTGACTGCTCTAACATTTAAAATATCTACACGTAAAAAAATCCAATAAATTTTAACTGTCAAATTAAACAAAGCATCACCACATTCCGAAGTCGTCATTAAAAGATAGTTTGATAGCGACCAACTTATCGATGATTAATGTTATAATCTTTATTATGATTCCTTTAGGGTTTAAAGCTTTGGAATATTTTTCGACAATAGTGTATACCGAAATTTCAAAATATTATCACTATCAATATCTGACAACTGATAGTTTTTTTATTTCTTAATGACAATTTATATGCTAAATTACTTCATCCTTTGTTGATGTAGGACTGGAATCTACATTATATCGCGTTTCAAACTTAATTATGCATCCTTATAGAGCAACTGATATCGCTAATGGATCCACAATCATAAATTATCCGTTTTTCAGATAATTCTTGAATTTTATAATGATTTTGAATATTTATGTAGGAAATTGTTTTAAAAATCCTCCACTCTTCTAATTTATTCAAAAGTTTCTAAATGATACGTAATGTTTCGTAAGACTGAATTTCAAATGAGTGATAGGTAAAAAATTCAAAAAGTTATAACTCCAAATTATTTGCATTTTTTTTAGAATTTTGATTCCATAAATTGAAATTATCTCATCTTATTCTTATTGTCTAATTTAATTACCTCATTATTTGTCGAAAAATTAAAAATTATTTTTCAAAATTGTCATTTCAGATTTTTCTAGAATAATAATTTCGTAAGTGAATAATATTTTTGGTGAAATCATACTTTGCCACCATAACGTTTTGGAATATACGACAACGGTACATATGCTGAAAGTGAAGAACGTTTAACATGTTGAAGAAGACGTTGTATTTCAGGTGACATCCACGTACGTAGGAGAATCCAGGATGCTTTCAAGAATCCCGGATTTTCAAAAATTAGCAGCGACGTTAAACAACTTGGATAGTAGTATTTGCATGAATGAATAATGAATTTAATCAAATCCAAATCCTATAAATTCTGCTCGTATTAATTGTAGATAGGTAATACAGATAAACTAAATGATACTACGATTTATACTTTATGAATTTCCTAATTTTTTACGAATGTCTTTCCTCGTTCTTCAATTATTTTCGATGTTTAAAATTTTTCGGATATAATAATTCATAAACTACAAATGTAATTAAGAACATTGCTTGCTGAATAATCATAGAATTAAATGATTAGATATACTGCTTGCGATTTATCCATTTATAATATGATGCATCGTAAAGATAACATGTATGATATTAATCAGGAAGTGTTACCATATTCTGTAAACAGCATAATGACATATCGAACAGTAGTGTAATTGGTGCTGCTTGCAGTTCCATCGTATGACGTTCAAGCCAGTAAATTATCAGCTTATCACTGTTCTGTTGTCCGACAACATGTTGCCGCATATTTATCCAAACTTCAAAGAAAGACATATGTCATAAAATTAAAATTTTTTTTAAATTTCAAATATCGTAAGGTATTTTCTATTTACCCAATTTTTACTTCATTTAATACCGAATGAGAATACTTATACGGTATGGAGTTGTCCTGATTGCTTGTTATCATTATCACTATCGTCATCACTGTATTATAATTACCATTACTCATCTTTTGTATGGAAAATTAAAATAAATCTGGGATCTGAATTTAAATCTCATAATTAAAACTGACGTATTGATGAGCCGCTGCAGTCTTTGCCGTGTATATATGCTAAACCTCTATCTAATAAAGGCTTTAATTCCAACAAACTGATATCTGAAAATGATGAATAAACACTATCTTCGATGTAAAATATTTAATGATAAGTGAAAAATAACAAGAGACTTAGATTTATTTAGTAATTTGTAAAATTAATTTTTATTAACTATTCAAAAATGTGCACAAAGTTTTACTATCAACAGAGAAGGAGCGCCGCCATTTCAGACATTCAACGATCACCGCATACGTCACATCCACGTCATAATGATACGCGAGGAGAAATGACAATGGCCACCAGTCTTCATAAAATATACGTTTCAAATCATTTCTGCCTGCTTTGGCCTCATCGATGAACTGCATTAACAATTTCTATAGTTATCTAAAGTTTTCATAGCTCGAAATACGAATTACATTCCTGAATATTCATTTAAGAAACAGATCTTTTAAATAAGTAAGTAACCTCCCGCAGGCGTTTCCGTAACACTTGCAATGTTTCAAAGCATTCTTTGTCGGCTATCACAACCATCGAACAAACAACAACTGTGGGAGAGATGTGATAGAAGAGTGAAGTTCATATTGTGTATGCATGTATGTATATGTGTGTGTACGTATGTGTGTGCGTGTGTTCTATTGGTTTAATGCTGGCCGAAAAGTTCGAGCTTTGAACATTAACTATTATAATAAGATATGGAGACAGAGGCAGCAATGAAAATAATACGCCAAATTTATAATTCGAGAACCAATCTCAATTCTCGATTTATGATATCAAATTCGGAAGATAAAGTTTTTCTTTTTCGTTATTTTATAAACAAATAAGGAAGAATTTTTCGTTGTTTCACTGTACAAAAATAAAATATTTTCAGGAAGATATGATGATATGGCGATGAAATTGTCACGTTCTCATGATGTCTACTTCAATGAAGTCTTGCTTTTTACAAATGATAAAAAGATAAGTATTGTTGGTAAACTGATAACGAATTGTGACTAGCAGTGTTGAGTAATGAAATGATTGAAGGATGATATTTACATAATGAGTGGTATCAGGGCATGGAAAGAAAGTGAAAGCATTATTCGGTTGGATCGACTGCTGTTTGTATCTGACTCTCTCTGTCCTGTTTGATCAGCAAGTGGCGGCACCCAGGTACACTTCATTTATCATAACTTCATTGCTTGCTGGAAAGTGAGCTGAAAAGTATGTTTTTGAAAGAGGAAAAGCCTGTCGTAAAGATAACAGATATAAAGTGATTTAGAGAAATCCGGTGCTTTACGATAACGCTGAAATTCCTCTTGAACATGGGACATGCTTTTCTTCAAATCATTGGATGAAAGGATTGGCAGCGGAAAAAAAGTATGGTCTATCATATGAGTAGTTTATGACAAAAACTCATCCAGTTTCGATGTAATCATTATGTCAATGTGGATGTAGGCATAAGATCAGTTGGCGGGGTCAAACAGCATCGTGAGGTAAGATACATGTCATTGGCCATAAATAAGCTTAACATAAACTGCTTTCCAACTAATATTTTGTTTTCTGGGTCACTCATTTTTCTCTCCCTTATCTATAGTCAGCGATGTTATTCCTGCCCTCATTCCGTTGATATTTCCGAGAGTTCTGCTTCGATTTCCTGCAAGAGACACACGGGTCACTTTGCACTACATAAGGACAGACTGAAAATTATATCAGTAATGATAATTTCTTACTTAGCTCTTACTGACGCTAGTTTCTGGCAGGTAAGAATTACGTCTGTATGTGACGCCCCCTCCTTCATCATGCTGACACGCTTGAGGTGGATGCAAGAAGGCGGGGCATTCGCATGCCTGCAGATTGCATGCCAAACCGTCCTGCAAACTTCTCTCCACCAAGTTTTTGGCTAAGTAGCATACACACAGACAAATGTAATTCGTCCACTGCATGCCATCCAGCCCGTCAACATGACGAACAATTGATTGCAAATATACTTGAACACACACATACACACACGCACACATACACACACAACACAACACACATACACATATACGCCATACGACATACACATGCATATACACTGACAGACACACCCACACTGACAGACATACACATATAGAAATATGCATAGACAAACGACTGACAGCCAGACAGGAGTGTGTGATGTGATGTTTCCGCACTGTGGTTATTCATTTTGGAGTGTACGTGTACGTATATATGTATGCCTGTGTGCGCGTTTGCGTGTTACTAGTTGATGTTACCAGTGTACGGCGCTACTTCCGTGAATGTTTTTTGTGTCGCTGTTGAAGCGTCGTGTAAGATTGATGTTAGCTTTGATTGGGTTCTCTTTAGGAGATTGAGAGGATAGATCTGTAGTATTCTTTTATGATAGTTTATATTTCATCTTACGATTTCATTTTCCTCATTTTTGCCGCATTCATCGTTCTTTCTGATATGAGAGCTGGGGAGCTCATGCACTCTTTCAATCGTCATGTTTAGTGCTTGTCGAAGTAATGATTAGAGAACTAGATATGGATGCTTAACCCGTGATCTCTTCTCGATTTCTCTTATCGAGAGGCCTGTTGATAACACGTGAAAATGCTTGTTTGTGTACTTCTAATGGTTCTAACTGTCACGAAGTTCTATCTGAGGTAACGTCTCTTTCTGATTATGAATTTCAGAGGAAGGATAGAATGGAATGTTGTGTGATCCCTCCGTGCGACGTTTACGCGCTGTCGATATCTTTCAAAATGTTTTTGATATTTATGTGTGCAGCTAGTGCTAATGTTGGTAGAAAGATGGACAGTTCTCGGGTTTTCTTAATGATCCGATGACTTTCGGGATCTTTGTGAATGCGATTTTAACATTCTGGCTTCTCAACTTGGAATACTAAAATTGAAAACTTTCTTGGAGTTAAATAACGATAAGGATTTATAGAATTTGGCAAAAAAACATTTTTTACTTTAAATAAACTGTGTTTAAACAACCTACAATATTGACATTTTCAAATTTCCCAATTGATAGAAATTCTTAAAATGGTGACTTAAGTCTGGAACAACCCCCTGTTGGTCCATCAGGGTCATCAAAGTTTTTAGCAGTTTTCACGAATTGCTTTCGCATCGATACTTGATAAATGAAATTAGGAAATCTGAGCCCTTCATACAATTGAATTACGATGAAATAATGTTTAGCATGATGTCTCTTTTTTCATGAATGAAAAAATTGAAATAAAAAGAGAGTAGAGAAAATTATGGAATAAAATAAGGAACCGGTCTGTTGATATTGAGTTCTGAAATATGCAACTGATGGGTTTGGAATCAATTCAGACTGGTTTAAATAATTTATCGTTGCTGTTATGAATAATAAATTAGATGGTTTTCTGCTACTTCACGTCCTTTTTTACGGAAACATCTCATTTTCATTCGTCTAGTTCTATTAGTTTTTTGCTTTGTACAACGACATTCCAGTTTTTTAATCATTCATAAGAATGGCTGATCTCGCGCAATGAAACAAATGATGACAGATTTGTTTTGTTTTTTACTTTTGGTTTGCGTCAGGTTTGTTGACGAGAATAATTTTCAATAGAGCCTTGGAATTTCAGATTTCCAGCATTATGTTAAAATTATTTGATGTCTTACGTTTTATTAGCGGATCATCTAAAAATCTAAATAAACAATTTTCGATGTAATTGAAATTCCAAAATTTTACATTCTGTTATTTTTCCATTTTGAAGATAAAAAATCAGTTAAAATGTAAAAGAAATTGAATATTGCCGCTGCTGTATTTGCTTACCAACTTCATAAAATGTTACTACCTTTACCAAATTAGAGTGCTGATTTTCAAACGATTCGTTTTCAAGCTTTGGTTTATTTCAAGTAATATTGGATAAGAATGCAGTTATTTCTTTTCTTTTAATTGTATTGGAATTTTAGATTTGCGCATTAGATTTATTGCAGAAAATGATGAATTTGAAGTGGGGAGATGTTCTTACTGAACAAGAAATAAAATTCTCAAAGTGATGAATCATTGAATTATTTCAAATGCAGAGGTGGAATTCGTTTTTTCTACGTTTAATATTGAAATTTGTGCTTTGCTAGATGTTTTTTTTTTTCTCAAAATCATTTAACAAAAGACTAAGTTGAACATTCTCGAGTGAAATTGAATAAAATGGATTGTTTGGAAAGCAGCCGTCTTATTTGAGGTTGATTTGCAAACATTCCTTGCTTGTATCTGTTGACTGATCTGAACCAAGAAATATTTCAAGAAAGATCGAAAAAATCGTTAGTAGGTCGTGACTGGATGGAATCGCTGTCAATCTGCCATCTTCATAGCACAACGGGACGCTTTTGAGCTCGTTTATTGATCTTCTCGTAAGATATGTTGCGAAATCACTTCTATTTTTTATGGCATATTGTTCAACTGTTAAGCTATTTAAATTCATCCTTAGAAGACAGATTAACAGTCATATTGCACTCTTCATAATTTCTTGGTTCAATTTTTGAATCATTAGGATGCACTTCTGGAAATCGCGACTTTGACTGATAAACGTATTTTGTCTAATCCTGTAAACGACTGATTGGGTTATAGCTGTTTTCTATTTTTAGTAATGGTAAAACCTACTGAATTTTTAATCCTTTAAAGTGAATTGTATATCCAAATAATTTTAGTAGAAGTAAACAGCATAGCAGAAATTATCACATAAAATTGGCCTTCGCTTATATTATGAAAAATAACATTTTTATAATACTCTTAGTAGCTCTTAGATTTTGCATTAAGTAGTTTTTTCAGTACACAACAAATGATTTAAAGGTTTGAGTACTGGTTATTCAGTTGAATCGCTTTTCTATATGAAATTTCGAATTTTTAGTGTTCATTTTCAGAAATTTATTTGGGATAATGAATTAGCTTGATTTTTTCTTTTTTACAGTTAATCAGTTCATTTATCTAATTTTTCGTGCAACTCTTATCGGTTTCTGGATGATCTATTGGCACTGCTTACTGTTTGCAGTAATTTAAAGAAACACGTATAATGGCAGGCGTTTTCGATATTGGCAAGTTAATTTTTTTTATTAGAAATGAAATTTATGTTTCTTATAGTGAAAGAACTTAAACATCGGAATGAGTTCGGTTTTAATAAATATATAAAGTTGAAAAGTACTAATTTTTACAGAACTGAATGACCATCATAATAGCGCAGCAGTGTCAGGCGATGAAGTGATGGAAGAAGATAATGAGTATGTCGACGTTGAAGATGTTGGTTTTTTCCAGACTAAAATACAAGTGAAAAGTTTTCATTATTTAGTACAAACTGACTTTCATAATCAAAGTAATGTAAATCTTCAGTGCTTGTGAGACATTTTTATCAGAAGTTTCAAAATTGATTGGATATGTGATTAAATTCCTGACTATCTCCTGTCCAATGTTACTTTTTTTTTCAGGGGCATATTAGTTCACCACCACCAAGTTCGTCCTTCTTGTGAGTTTCAAGTTTTCCTATAAATATGTACATATATCCTCAGAAACATGATTATGTTGACGATATGGATCAGAGATTTCTTTATTTCCTTAAGTGTCATTAGGAAAAGCATGCGAATGTTTATTGAATTTTAGAGGAACTGCAACTGCAAATTCAGCAATGGTTTATGTTTATTTCCTTTGTTTAAAATGGCTTCCTATAGACCTAATGGGAATTTCTATTTTATATAAAGAAATTATGATATTGCTTGCGAATTCCTATGTCATCGCTTTTGTTTCAGAGAGGATCCATATATCGAAAAAATTGATTTGGATGAATCAACCGTTAATCCTCCAAACACACGCTTAGGCCCGGAAAATTTCCAGTTGCTCAAAGTTTTAGGAAAAGGAGGATATGGAAAGGTACAACAGATTTGGTGATTTGTATCACCATGACCATCAACTGGATAACTTATCCTTTGAGATCGGAAAAGTAGAAATAGAATTTCTTTATGGAGATTGATTTTGAGATATTAATTAATAGTTGGGAAGTCAAATATAAAGTGATACTATTATTGCAGGTGTTTCAAGTTAGAAAGATTAATGGAAAAGATGAAGGGAGGATTTTTGCGATGAAAGTGTTGAAAAAGGCGACAATCATCAGAAATCAGAAAGACACAGCCCATACTAAAGCAGAAAGGAATATTTTGGAAGCAGTAAAGGTTGGATCATACTTATCGAAATGAAAATGATGTCGAATGAGTCGTCAGTTTTTGGAATTTGAGTTTTGGTTCTTAACTCCTTGGAATATATGTTCTTGAAGTTTTCGGGTGAAGGATTTTTTCCAAGAAATTTCGACGATCATTGTTATATTACACTGATTCATTTTCTTGAGGAAAAGAAAGTAGTCACTGCTGTAACATTGTACACAGTTTTGGTTGCCAAATTAGTTATATTTGAAAGAATTCCTTCTGCTTTCTTTTTAATTGTTCTTTTTGCATTCTCCATATCAAAGCTACTGAGCTCCTATTGATAATCGTTTGTAATTTTCAGAGTCCATTTATATGTGATCTTCTCTATGCTTTTCAAACAGGCGGCAAGTTATATTTGATTTTGGAGTATTTAAGTGGTGGCGAATTATTTATGCATTTGGAGCGTGAAGGACTTTTTATGGAGGCAATCTTTAGATTTACCTAATTTTTTTTCCAAAATTCTGCTGATGAAAATTTTTATTAAAGCACATATATTTCAAAAATATTTCAGGATTAAAGCTATGCAAAAAATTGTTTATATTGCAGTTTATCAAAGTGTATAATATCCTTTTTATTTATGATGGATCAGTATTCTTAAAATACACTGTTTAGATGTATTTGACACAAGGTCTAGTTGAAAAAAAAAATGATTTATTTTTTGAGTTGAAGGAGTGTACAACATAGTTTGTTCAAAAATTATTACACAGAAGAGCTGGAAAGGATTTCGTGAGTTTATGGTGTCGTTTGACAGGGTACTTCTATATTATGTCATTGCAATATTTAACATTTTATTGACGTTTGTTCTAGAAACTATGAGCTTAATTAATATGTCATGAATAAGAAGAAAAAGGGGAATAAAATATCGGCATTTGAAAATGTTTTCAAGTAGAAAGTAAAGAATTGTTTTTTTTTTCTCTTCTCAGTAACTGAAGTTATCGGTCATTTGAACAAAAGAATCTTTAATTAACTTGTTCCATGTAGCAATTGGTAATCTAAAAATATGAAAAAACTGGATATATAAATTACATCCTTACAGGATACTGCGGCATTTTATTTAAGTGAAATAGTTTGCTCATTAGAGCATCTCCATCGGCAAGGAATCATTTACCGTGATCTGAAGCCAGAAAATATTTTGCTTGATAGTCGAGGTTAGCTGCATTTCAATGATTGTTTAGTTTCATATTTTGTGTTAACGATACTTAATCTCTACTAGAAAGTAAGATTTTCCTAATTAGATTTATTGTTTTTGAGAGCATGGTTTTTCAGGACATGTGAAATTAACTGATTTTGGCTTATGCAAAGAAGCAATTGAAGGTGACCAAAAAACGCACACATTTTGTGGTACTATTGAATACATGGCACCAGAAATATTGATGAGAGTTGGACACAATAAAGCAGTGGATTGGTGGAGTCTGGGTGCATTAACTTTTGATATGCTCACTGGTGGTCCCCCTTTCACAGCTGATAACAGGTTTTATCGCTTTTATTATATACCCATATAGGATTTCAGTGCAAAGAGCAGTTCATGAAGGTTATGCTTCATAATTTAGGAAGAAGACCATCGATAAAATATTAAAAGGACGGCTTACATTGCCATCATTCTTGAGCATAGAAGCACGCGATTTGATCAAAAGGCTGTTGAAGAGACATGTTGAGACAAGACTTGGAGCTGGGCCTGAGGATGCTTGTGAAATTAAACAACATTCCTTTTTCCGATCTTTCAATTGGGATTTGGTTTACGCACGACAGGTTGTGGTTTTCTGTAAAAAAATTATTCTTCTCTGTGAAATCCATTTTTAGGTAGATATAAAATTAGTCATATTCTGTTTTTCATATTTCATATTTATGGCATGTTATAGCCGAAAAGACAAGACGGCACATTGCTGTTAATTTTTAATTTTGTTATCGATTATTCTCCATTCTCTATCTCCACTTTTTTACTGCTCCGGTTTTGCAGTTGGAACCACCTTATAAGCCAGATATTACTTCGGAGGATGATGTGTCCTTGTTCGATAGCAAATTCACGAAAATGACGCCAGTCGATTCGCCTTGCGAGCAGAATATTTCCTTATCAGTCAATCCTTTTGAGGGTTTCACGTATGTTGCTCCTAGTGTTCTCGAGGAGATGCCGAAGCCAAAGCTAACTAAGGCACGATCACCACTAAAAAATCAGAGGTAGATATTATTCAGTTTTTAGAGAAGGAAATATTTTATCCCTTTTTATTCTTACCCACTCAGATCTTTGGTTATTATCTTTTCATATCTATCTCATATTTTTTCTACCTCAATTTAGTAAAACACAACTAATAATTTTACATTCTCCCATTCACTGTCTACAATGATGTGAATATGAAAGTGCATATGTAAGGGATTCCTATCAGGTATAGTTTTCTCTATTAATCTTATAAAAAAATAATTCCTTACAAATAATGGTAAAGTAGAAATCAAAATCTTTTTTCGTAATTTTTGAGGAAGGTAAGAATGAAAATTGAGAGGCATATGAAGTGGATTAATTAATGAAAGTGAGCTATTGAGCATGAAAAACAGTTACTACAAAGTTATAATATTTCTACGATTTTTCTAGTTCGTCAATAGTCAATTCAGATGGTGATGCAGCATCGAATGTGTTAAACGGTCAAGAAGATGCAATGGATACTACTACCACCTCACCGAAATTCAGATACACCTGAAACCGACTCTGCTTGTTAATTATTCTACTCTATAGGTAATTTTGTTTGGTCTATTCTGTCTGTAGTGCTTTTTTTCTTTCAAGGAAGTGTATCTTGTTTTCTCCTCCTAACTTATCATTGTCGAAGCATCATTATTGGTTTTGCTTTCCTATGAAGTTCTGAAGGATTTTTATGGTTCTTGAAGTTAAATGTAGTTTGTAATATTAGGAATTAAATTTGGTTTTGGAGTTTGTCTATATTTCTTGAATTTTTATTCAAAGCTAGGTCTTTTACAGATCAGCGAAATTGTGGCCTGACAATGCTGAATTGTTGTAATGAGCATTGATAGCGAGCTGCGATAATTTATTTCTGACAGATCATCTGTAATTCGCACCAAGTTAAAGCTTCAGGACGCATTCATATGCTGCAGTGCCTTTGTTTTCTGTTTATTTTGATAATTTCGCTAACATTGTTTTTCTTTTATTTCTGATGAAACCAGTTTCATATTTGCTCACTTTCTTTAGTTTCCCGTTCTGAATATTTTCGAACTTCTGCGGTTTGAACCGATGAATGCGATGTCTGATTTAATAGATGTTTCATGAAAATTTATTCTTGTATGTGCCTGATTGTTGCTATTTGTGATAATTGCTGTTAATTTGAGAGTCTTCTTTTTCAGTAGACTACGGAAAGAGAATCCTAATTTTGGTGAAGCAAATTTATTGAATATGACTAGAAAGTTTTCTCATATATAAATTTTCATGAATTATGGTAAAATAATTGTTAAGGTATAGGTTATGAGCAACAACTCTGCACTTATAAGGTTCCTTTTACTATGAAAGAGAACTGATAATTTTACATAATCGCATCCCATGCCTAGCTGCAGAGTTGATTCTTGGTTACCTTAGCTGTTTTTTAATGATAAAGCACAGTCGCTTTTATTGAGCAAAGAATCGTTTACGGTTGTGATCATAATTCACTTCCGTCAATTTCTGTAAGAGGTCTTCATTTTCTGCTTTAGTTTTCTCCTTCCGTTTCAGATTTTAATTTTTGCAAGTATGGGAAATTAACAGATGATAAAGGTTTTAAGACATCTTAATCGCCTTTACAGAATAGTAGAATTTACATATTGTGCCGGGTTTTGTAGCCATTGAGAAAAAGAAGCTTATAATGATTGGAGGGTAGAATCGTGCTTCTCTTGAACGGCTTCCCTTTCAGAGAGTTCAGTTTTAATTTTGGAATTTTGGAAACCTTATAGTTTCTGTGATGGTTCCTTTTTTTCTACAGTTGATTGAGTGTTTATTGCATAACTAAACTATCCAATGGTACATAAATCCGTAAATGTTTTAATATGAAATTCATATGTGTTGGCAATCATCAGCAATTTACTGTAGTATGAAAACTTTGTAATAAGCAAAGTGGACATACTTTCCCCTTGAACCGGAGCATAAAATCTAGAATAAGTTGGACTGTTTTTGTTGGAAGAGTAGTTTCCTCAAATAACTTTTTCGAATTGAAATGAATGCGATGTCTGATTCAGTATTATTTTTGAGGGGGCGAAATAATATTAGTCGATCTCAATTGATTAAATTCATAAAACATTAATCTTGGGTGTTAAAAATTTTTTCCGGTCATCGATGCAGCTTGTTAGAATGTAATTCAAATTGAAGACCTCAGTAAATTTTTCGTAATCTCGGCGGCTGATTGTTTCCTATGCTGAACTGTTTTTGGAACTTCTAAATCTACTGTCCAATTTAATGAGGATGGATTCATTTACATTTATTTACAAGATTCATTTACAAGTTTGCGAATTGTTATACGCATATATTCAATTTATGTTAAGTTGCATTCAGTAATACAATTGGACAAAGCGACACAATGGATCAAATATTTTCAAGAATGAATTATATTACTAAGCGGATTACTAAGGTGATTACTAAGCTAATTATGCCTGTTATTTCCACCATTACTATTAATCTTAAAAGTGATGTTTCCTCAAGCAATGTTTGTTTCTATTTTTATTGTTTCATCTCTTGATATCGGATAGTATAATTCTAAATATAATGTCATAGTTTGAAAAGTTTTTGTAGTTTTAATCATCATTATATCACTTTCAATGACCAACTGATAAGAAAGAAGTGATCCATCTTGTCATGGTTGATATAAATTTGACATGTAAATAAGATTTCATGCGGATTTATTTTATTCTATATCTTTCATCTATCATTTACCCAATTTGGTTCTGTGATTATCAGAAATTATCACAGTTGAACGATTCTGCGGTAATTAATAGTAATCGCAAAAGCTGGGTGGATGATTGATGCAAGACACAACAAATTGTAATTAATGATTTCGTTTCATTAATTATACCAGCACTGATTTATGCGATAATTAACTTAGGATTGTAAGGGATACATGTCTATTTGAATTAAAGCTGGTAGAATTTTTGAGAGCTTCTTTAGTGATTTTCAACTGCAGGCAAAAAGTGCAGCAAACTTATAAGAATAGATAAACAAATGACTCTGAAAATGCGTAAATACGTCATCTTTAGTAGTAAGTATGGGCTACTAAAATTTTGGATCTTCCAATTTTATAATTCTGCTGAGAATAAAATCGAGAAATGTAACTTTAGAAATATGGTTGTGAAATGATTTTACATTTGCTTATTTTATGATGAAAAATAAGAGATCTGAAGCATTCTTATCACAGCTAATTATTTCCCCAAACGGTTTCAAAGATAAGAAAATTTATATAAATTAAACACTTGAAAAAGACTGCGGTAGAAAGGAATGGAAATGAATAGCTGCATTTTAAATTGGAACATTGTTATGAAATATTCGATTTTTATGAAAAAGGTAATTTTTTGGCTCATAATTTCGCTTCAGTCAACAAATATGCTATTTTCTGAACATCAATTAATGATCTAATTGAATTTTTTCATTTTGAATTAATTAGTTATCAAATTTTATAATTTGAATTTCAATTTACCCTGACTTCTTGATGCTTGATCTCTGTAAATATCATTTTTTCAAGTTTTAACATCTCAATCAGTAAATACCATCAATTTGAATCACTTCCTGACCATTCTTCGCGCTTTTCCTGCTGCGGATACGATTGATGATAGTTTCACCCTGAGAGAAATGTTCAATAATTTCATTATCTTCCACGCAGGAGCAGTATTTCTTGACCCTATTTTGAGTAATCTATGAAACGATTAATTCTACCACAACATACTGATCCATTTCCCGGTTGACGTTGACTAATGATCTGGATATGGTTTCTTTTTTTCACATTATTTCAATTAATTCAATTTACTTATCTCTTTCTTCTCCGCTCTCCTCTCTTTCTTTACTTCTCTTGACTATTTCACCATTTGTTCTTAATTTTGTTCCCATTTAAATGAACAAAAAAAGTTATTTAAAATTGTAATCTAATAGTATCCGTACATTTTGCCAATTATGTTTTCATGCACACTTCATCTTATTTTTCTCTTTGCTGATTAGAAATCGATTACTTCTCTTCAAAAAAATCCTACCACAACAAGCTATCCTTTTCTTTGCGAAATTGAATACAAGGGATATTTTATTTCAGGTAATCTATAATGAGAGCAGAAGATTGCCTTTATTTATTTTATGACATCATTTCAAAATATATTAATTATAACTAAATTGTAATCCAATCGTGTGTATAAAAAATTTTTTATATCAAAATTTGGAGGTTCAGAAGCACTCATTTCAGTTTGCTATCAAGAATGCTGCAGTAGAGCTTTAAAAAATAACCGTCTTCAACATATCAAAAATCTAATAGCTGAATAAATCTAATAGTTCATTTTCCACAGTTTTCATAGATTGCTACCAGCTGGAGAGATGAAAGCGATATTACATTTTTTGTACTGTTTTGTTAATTGTTAATTGTCATTATTTCGTCCATGTTGATAATTTCAAATAATGGACAGTTATTATTCTACTTTTTTGAGATCTTCATGAATAGATTTATTACTGAGATTCTTTCAATCAAATTCCACGAACAATAACTGTTGTTTAATCATTTGACAGCTATTACCTTTTCATTTCTGTTCCACTATGTTCTAGGTAGTTGACAAAGTCGACGACTTTATTACCGAATCTTCCAATATGTCTTCCTCAAATGCGCTAAATCACTTTTGTCTAAAACACATTCCTTCTGAAATAATTCTTCTTACGCATAAACTGTACATAAATTCTCTGATTTCCTTATCCTTTAATTTATTTAGGATGCATTACAGTATATCACATTATAAATTCGTCGTTGATTACACTTATGTTTTTTAAAATGAAACTTCTGTAAAACGTATCACTGATGGGGACTATTTTACATTTGGAAGGATCGAATTCCTCTTAATATATAATATAAAAAAAAATTTTGTTTGATTCAGAATTTGTCTTGCCAATAATTCTATTTGCACTGTAATCTGAATTATCTTAATCAAATTATCTATGTGAGAAATACTTGATGGAATGCCGTTTTCGTAGATGCTAGAGTTTTTTCAGCTAAGAAGAGGTAGAAGTTGGCAGTCAAATAAATAATACGAAACTTTGATTTTTTTAAAGATTGCAGAAAAGTGATCGTTATCAGACTTAGAAAGTTTCTTGAATTTCCTATACTTATTTGTAGTTCTTGACAATAAATAATTCCTGTAATTTCGATCAGCCCTTATTTCGATATTGTACACAAAATTGTGAGGAAACCACAAGTTCAAATAAGAATAATAAAATTTAAAAATACAATAAATTCAAATATGTTTAAGCCGCTTTTTTGTGATAATTTCAAATTTGCAAACCGCGGCGCATATTAAGCTTATATTTTAAATTAACTTTTACTTTTTTTGGCACTAAATCAAATTAATTATAACATTTAGGTTGAGGAGGAAAAAAGAAGAGAAAAGTTTATTATCCAAAATCACTTTTTTTATTTGCATGTATTTCTATACTTCCATACTATTTCTATAATGTTAAATTTAGGCGTTGGTATTGTGAAATCAAATTCATGAAGTTTTAGTGAGAATTGATAAATTGCGGAAAAATTTTTAAATAAGTGACTTTGGCTAAAAAGAGGAACACTTCTTAATGCAAACTTGGTAATGATATGAAAAACTTTCAATTTCGCTTAATTTTTCATTATCTTCTTTAAGTTTTTAGGCGGAAATCATGTTACAGAAACTTTGTAGGTTCGAATTGATGTTACTTCATTAAAAGTTTATTGCCATGGTTTAACTTTGCAATAAAGAATTTATGTATTTTTTCATTTCTCCTTGCTTTTCCATAACCAAAATCTTCTTCCTCAGATTACCGTATTTCCATTAACAGTGTGGAAATTGGTGACGGAGTTTTCAAGAAATGAAAAATGGTTGGCATCTCTTTCTAAAACAAATTTTAAAAAAGTGCTAAAAAGTTTATTAACTTTAAAAAATTTAAAGAAAAAACTGTTAATTATCGATTTACGTTATCAAAACCCGAAATTCATATTTAATTAATAGAATTTTCAGATTTTCAAATTTTTAATTTTAGCAAATGGATTTATCTACAGTAAACATTATTGGTTGGATGTGTATAGCGTTTATCACATATCGTCTCTTGCTTACAATTTACAATTTAGTCTATCCATTTTTTCTAGCCGAATCGCGCGACCTACACAAACTTGCTGGCGCTAAATGGGCAGGTGGTTTTTTTTAAATTACAAATTTTACAAGTTTTACCATCTAATTCTAGTTTATCATCAATGTTCAACATTGAGCGTATCATTGAGATTATTAAAATTATAGTTGCAAGTATACATCATCGACTTTTTTACCTCAAAGAAAATTCTTAACTTTTTCTTAATGCTATAAAAGGTAGTTTAGTAATTACTGGTGCAACAGATGGTATAGGCAAAGGATACGCATTTGAATTAGCACGAAAAGGCTTCTCGATATTGCTAATCTCGCGCACACAATCAAGGCTTGACGATGTTAAAGCTCAGATTGAAAAGGAAACTTCTTCCGAGGTAAGATAATTTTTTTTAATAATGAAATAAAAAAAGTGAAATGTTTTATTTGTAACAAATGTATTTGTAACAAAAATTGAAAAAGTTACGGTTTCGAAGTAACAAATTTTGATTCAAAAAAATTAAATGCAATGAAAATAAATTAGAGCGTTTAAACCTACAATTTATTATGCATTCTGGCGTTTTAATGAAGATGAATGTGAAATTTCAAATATCCTTTCTGTCCTCTCGAGAGTATTGCATTTACTTGTGAAGGATGAAATAAATTAGATGACATACTTTAGTTTCTTGCGCAAATTATTTCAATATTATTGGAGAAAAAAATAGCATCTTCATTTTTGTTTGCGTTTCGAAATTGTAATGTAATTTTTGATGCTAGAAAATGCTGAAACGAGGTGGATAGAGAATTTCGAGTTTAAACTTTGGTGCGTATTTTAAGTAGTTGGCAACACGCTATATTAGTATTTCTGGGAAATTGGAAAAGGTTTTTTCGTGGGCATGGCTTATAAAAAACAGCTCAGTGGGAGAAAAATTATTGGAAAGAAAAATTTTCTTCAGCTGAGCTGCTTTGATCAAACATTGTATTGCTTTAACTACCACAACGTCGTTGACCTTTGTTCAAGAAAAGCAAGGAATTGTTAGCACAGTACAAAAAAATATCGACACTTTCTTCTTTCTTTTTGCAAAACTCTTTCTTAATCTAAAAATTTTTTAACATGAGATAATCTTGGGCAGCTTCTTGATATTTTAGATTGATGCCATATGTTAGATTTTTAAAGTCAAATAGTAATAGGAAAGAAATAATTAACTGAATGGTAAAAAGCAGGAAAACAAAGATCAATAAGAAGACAGTAAATTGATAATTTGGAAAAAAATCATACTATATAAAAAGAACATGTAGTTCTTTGAGAGAAGCTGAGAATCACTTGGGTCTGCTGTTGCACATAACTAAAGTCCAAACACATAATGCAAAACAAATACCGATACTAATAATTATACAGTTCTGCAATTTGCACACTATGTTTCATAATCAACATATTTAATTCGCACGTGATCCAGTTGCGTTATTTTGCTTCATGTAATAGATCGTGCAACAGTTTGAAAAGAAAAATCTGGAAGATGGTGGTTCTATTTATGAAAGAATTAAAATAGCTCATCAAAAAATTGTGAATAATTTCAAAACAGACAGGATGGAAGAAATAGATCCATCGGAGAACTGTTAAATATTAATTTCCATGAAGTCGCTGTAGAAAGTGAAGATAAAAAAAATTGCCATTTTCGCGTTTGCATTTAATCACTGAGTAAAGATATTTGGACATCGATGAAGGTTTCAGGTCCGAACAATTGCTTTCGATTTTTCTAGTGCTGATATTGATTATTATGAGAAATCACTGTTGTCACAAATTCGATCACTTGACGTCGGCATTTTAGGTTCATGCTTTATAAATTTGAATTTATTTCCTTCCACCTCTTCCATTTTAGAATTTCGCATATTTGAAAGCATGAACCATACTAGTCTATCAATTTAAATACAAATAATTCTACAAATGATTACAACTGTGGAAAAATAAATGAAAGCAAAGTGTAATGAAAATCTTTGTTGAAAATCAAAGTTATATAAAATGAATTGCAAGATGAACATTGAGATTGAATTTATGATGCAGAATTTCTATTTGATTAAATGGATCTTTAAAATTGAACATTTGAAAAAGTTTAATTATTGTTAAATATGATTATTATCATTTCAAATGCATTATTATTCAGTGAATAGCGTTGGATCAACATTCGAATACCCTGATTTGTATCATAAAGTTGAAGGAGGTATCAAACTGTTCAGGCATATCAGTGTAATCAATATCATTCCCGTAACGCTGGTACGTATGTTCCCATATGATAATTATCTCTTGGTATATCTTCCTTTAATTAGATAAGCTCAAATTTTAATTCAGCTTTCCAATAGAAATATTTGCGCATCTTCCAACTTGACAGATGATTCAGTATAAATATAAGACTAATATATCCAGTGGATAATTCAATTAAGACTAATATTAATTAATGTTAGCAAATTTAAATAAAGAATAAGTGTTATTTCAATAAGCTGATATTTACAGTTAATGGCAGCTGTATTACCACAAATGTATGAACGAGATTCAGGCATTATCATCAATGTAGCCTCTTCTTCTGCTTATTACAAGTTACGTTGGTTCAGTGTTTATGCTGCATCCAAGGTTGTTTATGTTCTAAGTTGATTTTCTATTTAGAAGGGAATGAAAGCAGATGTAGCAAAATTATTGCCAACACAGCATAATTAACGTCCAGCAGTTACATTCACAAATAGAATAGTTCCTTCAGTTTTATCAGTAACACGTATCATTTCCATGATGTGTGATGTTTGCTGTTACTTTTCTCTTATCTTTATCAACAATTTCTTTTGAAAATATTTCAATGTTTTTGAAAATCATGTAGTATATCGTTAGTAAAAAATGTTGGAATTTTGATTTATCCTGAGAACATTTCAAAGTTCTTAAATTTCAAGTAAAATATGATAACGTAGGTTCTAGAAATACGTCTCTTGGTTAACGAAAATTGTGCAGGAAGAATATGCAAAAACGAATATTGTAATACAGGAAGTGAATCCAATGATTGTGGTAACAAAACTGGCCAAGGTGAATGATATAATCGACTATATCTTAATTTAATATTTGTAGTTGAAGGCGTGCATTATCCTGATAAAACGGTAAAAAAGACAAGAAAAATCCTCTCAAGAAGCGATTTCTTTCATGTTTTATTTCACAATTAAGTGACACACTTCTCAGTTTTCTACAACTTTTCATTCAAAATGATTTTAAGTTTTTCCTAATGAAGTGTAAGTATTGTTTATTTTAGGTCAAAAAACCATCATTTTTTCGGCCAAAGGCTGATGTCTACGCTAAATCTGCTGTCCGAACAATCGGAATTATAAAGCATACAACCGGATATTTCGCCCACCAGATAAAGGTTAACTCTCAACTGAAAGCAACATTTTTAGATTGCATTTGAATTAAAATTCCTTTGAATTTCTTAAAATTTGGCAAATCTCCTTTTCACTGTACACATGTACCGAGTCTTTAGATAAAACATTTAGGTATGATTTAGAAAAAAAGAAAAACAAAAGACTTGAGTTGTTTCATATGTATAGAGAAGTAATTTTAATTACTTCAATTTAAGGTGGAAGGTCTTAAATGGTTACCGGAATTCATCGCTGATGCAGAGATTCACAAACGAATGATGCTTTTCCATAAGGTAATGGTGGCCAGAAAGATGCGTCAAGCTGTTATAACTACGGCCGCCGATAATGGTTCAGATGTCAAAAATATTAGCAAACAAAACAATATCATTAATAATTAACTTTCTAAATATAAATAAAATCATAGAAATCAAGCTTATCACAATGTCTTTAAAATTTCGAAATTTCTTGTTTAGTTTAATTAAAAGTATTGTTCAGTGTCTCAGTCGAAAACTAGAATATTTCGAGCTCTCCAGTCTAAAACCTCAAACAATCTCAAGACTTTAAATCGTTTTCATAGGTACAATAGTGAGAGCAGAGAAGAACAAGATAATATTACTCAAATCAACTTTTCTAATTAATCTTCCATCTACCGCTGGTACTACCCTAGATAACTAAAAACAAGTGTAAAATGCTTTTGAGTCTTTTGGCAGTTTTGCGCTATATCTCAAATAATTATAATTGAATGCATTAAATCATAATTTTTTCATAATTTGAAATATTGAAATAGTTTGTTAAAGTAATCAGAAATAAAAATATTGCATACAAATCATCTCTACATGCATCTACCAGATTTTTTCCAAATTTGAAGCTTCAACCTCACGACTGATTCCATGGTGTTCAAAAAAGCATAAATCTTCGAATTGACTTCGAAATGTATCTTCGAATGTAGGTAATCAAATCCAATTTAAACTAACACATAGAGAGGAACTACTCTAACTCGTAACAAGTTGTTGACAAATAACATCTTCCTCATTTCTGGAATTTTAAACTAATAAGCTTTAAAAGAATGGACAGTCGTGATCATTTCAAGCCTTATCGGTCTGTGAGTGATTAATCCAACCATTCAATTCTTGTAATCGTGCATTGATGGTGGCCACATAAAACCTGTGCCTTGCTGTTATATTTAACTATTAACAGTACACAACGCAGCCATTGCCTTAACTTGATTCTGACCTTTACCTGATATGATCTCACTAAAGGTCACTGAGAATACGGAAGGATGAGTCTTGCGGGGATTTCATGGAGTATGTTACAGCACAATTTCCTTGGGATGCTCTAATGGTTGGTGGGAGTGAGGCTTCGGGGGAAGGTGGTGTTTTGTTCATCTCGGGTCGATTTGTATCACCATTAATATATATGCTTAGTCGTTTGCATTTTTGAAGTACGTACATTTAAAGGAAGGCGAAAAGTACGTACACTTAAAGGAAAGCGAGAAGTTCCAATACTTCATTATAGCATAGAAAGAGTTTTTATTGAAATTCCCTTTCGTTTTGTAGGTTCACGTTGATTTTATGCTTTTCCTGTAAGGATATCTTCAAAATTTGACAAAAATCTAGACTTTACAATTGGATGCGTCTTGTGAAGGAACGCGGTAAGGTTTTACTTTTTTTTTTATTTTAGTAGCAGTTTAATGTCGTTCAGGAAATTTTGAAGTTCAGGCATCCCTATGTTGGAAATGAATAGAATCATTTACAGAAATTTGTTGGAAAGATAGAGTAATATTAATGAATTATTTTTGATTTGAGCAATCAGAAATATCCAGGATGGGATCTTGTGACACTGGAACTTGTGTAACTAGTAATTTAATCAAATATGGTATAAAAATATACAGTTCATTTCAAAATTAGTTTTATCATCCGTGGAATATTTGGAGTTAACTGTAGGTATGGAAAGTTTATAAAGAGCATCATTTTCCAATGCTTTAGAATTTTTCAGATGGGTTAAGTGCTGAATTCGTCGTTGCATTATCTAGTATTCATTATCTTCTTTTCATTTCATAAATTTCATTTATTTAGATAAATTATTTTCTGTAAAAAAGAATTTATTACGAAGTAGCAGATGGCGAATGCTATTCAACGAAAAATTGCTGTGATGGGTTATCCGTGTGTCGGTTAGTTAAGATTATTTGTTTTTTAAATCTTGTCAACAGTAAAGTTGAACAAATGAATGGTGAAAAAGAACCTTATAGGTACAGGGTATTAAAATTTTGCATGTGTAAAGAACAAAGTGAAATCATTACGATTAATTTCTTTTTGATAAAAATGATCAACACTTATTATTCTCTCATTAATGAGGCGAAAGAGAAGCAATATATGCAATATCCAGCAATTAACTCTGAAAATTTAAGATCAAACCAAAATATGCATAGAACATATGAATTAATTTTTATTTTTAGGAAAATCGTCCATCACATTGCGATTTGTCTATGGCAATTTTCCAGACGCATATGATACAACTATTGAGGATATCTATACGAAACCATATAAATTTAATGGAAAGCAGTTTGCTTTGCAGATAACTGATACTGCGGGGCAGGTGAATTTCTCTTATGCATCATCACCGGATATTTCTGTGTTTGCTTTAATCGTAAAATTATGAAGTTTTCAAACTCTCCAAGTTTGGAACACATTTTCGATTTTTTATTTTCGATTCCTTTCAGCAAGAATTCTCATTATTTCCTCGTAGCTGTGCAATAGATATTGATGGATATATTCTCGTTTACGCGATTGATGATCGGAAGTCGTAAGTTATTGCTGTCGTTAAAATCGTTAAGTTGGCTGGGATTCTTATTATTTTACGGATATTGCAAATAGTTACTTTCAGCGAAAGTTTCATTGAAAGTATATTCCGATTATTGTTTTCATTTTGCAGATTCGAAATAGTTCAGTCAATTTACGATAAAATAATGGAAAACCTTGGGGATAAAAAGTGAGTGACAAGTTTCTGGAGTTTATTTATTAAACTTGCTGAAGACTTCTGAAAATATTGAACCTTAATTTTTAGCATACCGATCGTGGTTGTGGGAAATAAACTGGATCTACACTTCAATGCACGCCATGTTTCAACGGAAGAAGGACGACAGTTAGCCGTTTCTTGGAATGCTGCTTTTTTGGAAACATCAGCAAAAGACAATACAGTGAGTCGCTGACATATTTTGTTCGATGTATTTCCTTCAAGAATATTTCTCCAAACTTCGTTTACAACCTTCTAAACACAGATAATAAATGTGCAAAAATTTTTGGATTAATAGGGCGGATATTCAATGGATGTAACTTTAGTTTAACACACCCAGCCTTGTGGCTATTATGCAGCACGTGAACATTTGAGTTATGCGTATTATAGTCTATATATTTATATTATAAATGTTCAAAAGCAAATCGAGCCATTGGCATGCCACAACCTGATAGCTTCTGAATTAAGACAGAACCGAAGTGATACAATTGTGATATAATTAAAAATTACTGAAAACAATTCTTTGCAAACTGATGCACTAGCAGTTCATTAATTTCGAGTAATTTTTACAGTCTGTGGAACAAATCTTTGATTGTTTGCTGCGTGAAATTGAAATCGCAAATGGCAATATGAAGCGAAACCAGAATGGTTGTGCACTTTCTTAAAATAATGAAGCAGAGCAGCTTCTGTGCTAGAATGAGAAAGCTCCGTTTTAACGCTGCCAGAAATCAGTTTTGCGCTCATTTGTAAATTATTGTAAGTATAAGTTTTGTCATATTCCTTATTTTAATCTATTGTTTTCTTCATAAATTTAGTTATTTGAAAATTTTGCTGTAAAAATTTCAATTTTATGAATCTGATTCGACGGCCTAGTCGTTGCCATCGTGTACATTACGCTCAAAGTGCATTAAAAGAATATATTAAGTATTTGATGCAAGTAATGACTTCGTGTTTTTTTCACTTTAATTTGTTTGTCTTATGTAAATCTATCTCTTCACTTCCTTTCACATTGAATATCATTATTATTATTATGGAGATTTTATGTTACTTTGTTAAAAAGCATCTGGAAAGAAACATAATACCGTCTCCGAAAACTGGCAATAATTTTTTATGGTTTTCATTAGTATTTTGACCTTAAATTCTTTAGTTTTCTCGATTGAATATATTCAATTATGACACTTTAGTTGCGAGGCTCCAAGTGTCTCATCTTTACTTAAATTTGCTGATATTTTCTTGAACAGAATAGCCTGCACAAAATTGCTTCACATTAGTAGTAATGGAAATTATTTCATTTTACAATGATAGGGTGATTTACTGTACTGTCATAAATATATTCCGGTTTTTCTATTTGTTAAATTAAGACCAAGTGAATGAATACAAATTCCCTTCCATTCCCTTTTCTCTCTCCTCACTATGTTTGAAAACAAGAATTATTCTTCATGAGTTTTTTACTTTCTCTTTTTTATTTTATAAACTAGAAATAGTCATATATTATTGCATGAAGTGCAATTTTCGAACTTTATTCACTTCTGCAAGATTCTTATTGTAATGGAATTTGTGATCATTGTGAAGCTTGGTAGATCCTTTTCATTCTTTTTTATTATTATTCCATTATTCCTGCTTTTTTATTCTTTCTCGCATTACTAACAGCTTTCTTATTTTTCATTTGAATTCTTCCTTATGACTATCACACCACTCCGATGTATTTAATGTTCTACTTCGTGCTGCTAGGTTTTGGAGATTTTCTCAAGCTTATTTCCGAAGCATACTTGAGAGTTAGAAATCCTCTTAAGCACATCTAGGATTCAAATTCCTTGTCTTTTTTTCTATTAGGAGTTTGATATTTTTAAATTAAAAAAACACCGTTTTAAGGGTGTTGAGTTTAGGGGTGTTGAGTTTTAATTGACTGAGGGAAGGCTGCTTACGCAATCCAATATGACTGGTAATCTGAAGATAAGTTATGCTCTGAAATATTGATTTCCTGAAGCGTTCGTCGCTCTTTTTGCACCTATCCCGGTTTGTTTCCTGATATCTATGATTTTTCGAAGAATTTTTTCATGTCAGTATGATGGCTGTTGGAAACGACCGGCCGGTATTCAGTACCTTGTTGCTTTTTTGGATATTGTATAAATTTTCCGTATTCCTCTAGCCTGAGTGTTTGTTTTGTTACGTATTGCTTTCTATTTCATAGTTCAGGCTTTTATTAAGTCTCGCTAGTATATTTCATCACTTGTAAATTGCTCATTTTTTTCACTGAAGGAATGAATTTATGATACGAATCGTGAAATAGCGAGTGTGAGAGAAAAGTCGTTGAATTGTAATTATTGGAAATTTCGAAATGCTGTTATTTCATAGGTGTAAAAAGTACAAGCTTTACTTATGCAACGAATCAGAATCGTCTAGAATACAAGAAAGACTTTTTGGGAAGCGAGAAGAAACTTCTATTATTAAAATTAACTCGTATTAGAGTGATGCAGAAATAATTTTTACTTCTATGGAAAAAAGCATTGCTATTTTCGTTGCAGTTTTCATGATTGATTCGTATATGTTTGTTTGCATATATATATTTCAGTCGGTATTGTTTGGGGTGAAAATTGATGGTTATTGACCTGATTTACTTTATTTTATCCTTTTTTACTTATTTAAGGAGTGAAATTATCGAGTTGTGTCATCGCGTAATATTGAGAGGCGAAATATTACCCGCGTATTATTCCAACCTATTTGATTTGATGCAATCCACACTATACAAATCATCTTAACTTATGTTAGGGAAGAAGTTTTTCATTGTCTATTGTTTTATCGCAAATGGAACCCCAACAGATCCTATTCCCGACGTGTTGCTGCTCAGTGTATGTTACATTGGGATCGATATGCTTATTGTTTGTTGTCTAGTGAATAAATTGATTCCAAAGAGATTTTATTCATGGCAAAATAATTATTGGTTAGTATGAGCACTTTCAGTTTTATTAACTATATCAAGCTTTATTTGTCGATTAATGATAGTTTTTATGAGTGTAGTTGTTTACACTTGATTATCCAATTTCAGCTAGACTGTTTTTAAAAATGGAAGTTTAGCGATTTTTAAGTGTTATATGCCTTGACTACACTGCTAATGATGGGTTGCGCTGATTTTTGTTCCCCAATTCTTTTGAATTTTCTTCCAAGATCGAATATTCTTAAAGATATTTGGATGCTTCCATTATGCATATCTGAGGGGGTAAAAGTCTGCCACGAGCCGGGATCGAACCGGCGACCTTTAGATCTTCAGTCTAACGCTCTCCCGACTGAGCTACCATGGCAGCGGGGGCTTATACTACATTCGTTCATTGCAGATAATGTCCAAAAGTGGTAATGTGTTTGTTGGATCAAGCAATAATAGTTCCGTGATCACTACAAGTAAGCAACCATTCGAGATGTTTTCTTGCCAGACATTAATGATTGAGAAGTTTCTCTGATATTTCGACATGTTATGATGACGATGGGAAAGGATTAATATTGGTATTCAAGTCGTTGTTAGCATCAGTTGCACTTTAAATGCAACTCAGGAATAAAATAATAAACTAGAATAATATGGCAGTTACCACTTTTCAGCATAAATCATTCACTGTCTCGAATTGCTGTGCTTCTGCTCGTTCTCGTATTTACTGGCATTATTGTACTCTGCTAACCTTTACTTTGTAGAGATTTCGTTTCAAAATATGCTTCCGTCCATTGTAACGCATTTTCACCACATTTAAAATTTAATTTTATGGAAACCTTCATTTCTTAACTGGATTATACATTGAATTCGTATTTGAGCGATCTATTGACTCCTCCTTCTGTGTATCCCTTAGTAGATAAGAAGACAGTGGACAAATTCCAGAAATCCTACAAATGAAGCTTCTAAATGGTGGTTGCGATCGAAAATTTAATGTTCTATGAACATCGAAGTATTATAAACTTATGTTTTCAGATGACGAGATATTAAGAAATCTTTTGATACTTCGTTGTCTGAAAACATAAAAGTAAACTTCAATTTTGATACATTTAAATGAGAAAGAAGTACTTTGAGGTGATTCGGAATCTATTTTGATTGCTTAGAAAAAATCTCATATTTACTACATTTAGACTCGATCTGCAAGAATAGATTCACTGAAAAAATGAACCATTTCGACTTACAAAACCTTTAGGAGAGATTGAGAAAAAAAAATTTTAGGAGAGGTTAGAGAATTTTAGAATTTTTCTTTGGGTAAAATTTCGTTTGGTTTTTAATAAGTCTTTTGTTTTATATTTTATTGCCTTTTTTTTTCATTGTGTTCATCTCTATTATTTTTTGTTGTGACATGATGTTGATCTTTTTTTTCATGCTATTTTCTGGAGGTATTAAATTAATGCTTTTGCGTATTTTGATGGCACTTTACCTGTAAATAATTTTTAGGTTAAGCGCACAGTTGAATTGGGAGAAGAAATCGAACAGTTAAAAATATTGCACAAACATTACAATCGGGTTTGCGTTTTTAATTTGTTATTGATCGAATAGTTCTGAGATGGATTCGATGTGGGTTTTGATACGTTGCGGGTGTTAGCAATGTCAAAATTGTTTACTTCAAATTTTCATCGGATGAACGAAGCACAAAAAGATTTAGCGGAATCTCTTTATCAACTCTCAACGAAAGAAATGAGCTTGAATGTAAGTAATGCCTATCTTAAGAAATTTCTTGAAATCATTATTAGTGTTTTTTAAAAAGCTTTCTTTAGTGGTCATTCATCTACAAGTTTGATCGCTTTTTTCTGTATAGTATACTAAATTATGATTCTCTTATTCTGAAATCTGAGCTTCTAGAATATAGTTGAAATTGTAAGGATATTTGACTTTTTTTTAAACTTTTTAGGCAGAGTGTTCCTCGAATTGTGACTCATTGCGTCCGATGGCACATAACGGTGAACTGTTAGAGCGAACTCTGTCGTTTTTTCTCTCATTAATTAAGACATTATGCAAAAAAAACATTTAAAGATACAATGGAGACAATTCATAATTATGATCAGGTTGTTTTTTTCTTATTTGTAAGTTTACCTCATTTCATCCCAGTTGCGTCAAAACAGCGATAAAATCTCAATATTTTTCGTTTTCATTGGACAACAAAATATTTCTTGTAACAGTTATAGATTATAAATTTTTCTATGTTTTAAAGTTAACACGATTATAATAGAATTTTGATAAATTCATCACTTTTTAAAATTACTTGACGAATAAAACGTAACAAATTGTTAAGACAGTGGAAGGCTGAAATGAAAAATTTTTTACGGTAACATAACTGTTCTCATGATAGGCTCGTTTGGAATACGATGTGCATCGTAATGAAACAGTAGCGCTACAACAATCAGATGCAAGCTCTCAAGCACTTGCAGATGCGGATTTCATATTTAATCAGCATCAAGGAAAGTATTAAAAGCTGACGTCAAGGTCGGTCGAGGTTCATTAAAATGTGTTTATGTTGATAAACAATAGCTATATATCAAGTAAGGTAGCTTTTCTTCTTTAATTAAAAAACAAAATGCATCTTTCTTGAATTCTACTTATCTTTTTCGATAATGAAATTACAGTTTTCATTTTTAGGTAAAACTGCGACTGCTGGAAGAGAACCGGTGGAAAGTAATGCATAAGCAATTGTTGCTTCTTCATAATGCCTTGATATTAAGTTTTTCAGGCATCAGTTTATTTGCATCATTCACTTGATGAGTCAAATCATAGCTGAAAGATATCTATCATTTTAATCACATGAAATAATGGTCAGGGAATAGTATGAATTTAAATGACGTTGCCCAAAAATTTTTGGTGCAGAAATTTTGATTGGTTTTTTTTCTTGGAGATGGAAATTAAGCCGAAGTCGCTCCGGCATTAAAGTTAAGTTTTGCAGAAACTCCCAGTGATTTTTAAACCATCCAAATTCAGTCAATTTATCATTTAGGAAATGAGTAGGCTCTACTATCATCAATGGAAAATTTGAACTTAGGTGAGACGGAAAATGATCGTGTTAGTTCATCATTTTTGGAATAATAAGCGTCAGTAACAAACAAATGGTTCTGTTTGATAATGCTTCGACTTGAATTCACCTCATAATTCACTGTTAAAAGTTTAGACGTAACATTATTTATTTTTTGCATTTGTGCGTCCCTGCAAATCTGATCGATTAATTATAAAAAAGTGTTGGATGTTTGAATTACCTGCTACTGCTGGAAGTGAGTGAATAAAATACTTTGAACCATCTCTGTAACATTATTAAGGAGCAGTTTGGTTAAAATAGTACAACAGGATGAAAATGGGTATGAAATATATCAGCATCAAAGTATTCCCAAAAAATCTTGTTATAATCGTTTCTTCCCTTAGCATTGAGAGTAAAATTCATGAATTTGTTACATTTTCTACATTGTTCACATTAAGCAAACAGTCTAGTTGAAAGCATAAGTTTATGAATATGAATCAAAACTTGTAACAGTTACTGTTCTGTTCACAATATTTATTTATTGTTCCGATTGCTAATACTATTTTAAATTTCAATTGTTTGTAGAAGTGATCGTACTATGGAATTCGATTAATTCTCTAGTATGAGTTTTTTCAATGTTAAATATATGATATGCTTTGTTTACTTTTGCAAAAATATAATCAAAGATTGTTATCGCTTGTTACAAAGTCTTGATATGAAGATATCCTTCTTAGATTACTTTTATCAGTTTCAAAGGATGCCGCCAATGATTTACACCCGATGACCTTATGTTTATCATTTCCTTCACTCATTGTATATCTAAGCGATTTTTGTTCACTATCATTATCATGTACTAAATAACCTTTCTTTGTATCTTTAGTTTCGTCTGCAAAGGTCAATTGACTTTTTCCGGTAAAGACTAATTATTTTTCCGACAGAAGACTGATTTTTATCAGAAAATCAAAAGAAACAAAGACAATCAATCTTACATTCAATTAAATGCTTTTATCAATAGCAACAACAGCCCAATCAATTATAGTTTGCTCAATCGTATTATAAAGTCATGTAGAAATAAACTTTTTACCAAATAATCAAGTCTTGACTTACGGTTCAATGTGCCAACCAAAAATCTCTCCCAATCCGTGAACCGTTAACAATAGGATTCTTCTTAAAGTTAGTTATGGACAAAAAATACACATTTCCATATTTTGTAACATCGAGGTGGAAAAAATGTGGTAAGAACAGAGTATCCGAATTTTGATCTGCTGAGCTTCTTTTCAGAAGTTTTTTGAAAAAAGGATTTATGACTAAGTATCAGTGGAAGTCATTTTAAAACGCTTATCATTTGATGAGTCCTTTTTTTCAGGTTGTGATCAAAAAGAGTGATTTCATCATTATTATTCATTCAAATTCACTATAAGCGCAGTTCATATAAAATCAGTCAAAATTAAAATTGTATTCCTTCTTTTATGCCTCTTGTGTGCTGTTGAAATTTATAGCGAGGACCGAAATTTCTGAGAAAATAGATTTGCGAGAAATTAATATCGACGAGAAGTAAGAGTTGATGCAATGGTAAATATATTTATTAACAAATATCGTGTTGAAGAAAGGAACGGGCTTAAGGTGGGATTTTCCGATGAAAATAAACGTACGCATTTCTTTCATTAATAATTGAAGCAGTGAGTGAGATGATCCGTTGACCGTTGACCTTAATGGGGAAAGAGCAATGATCAACTGTCTGTGCCACCAATGCTCGAAAAATGTATGTATATGCGTTAGGGTACAAACAGCAGGGACGAGAGAGCTCTAGAGAGGTGGCGACAGTCTGACAGATGCAAGTGTTTGATGTGACCTTTAATTTTTTTTGTAAGTGAATTCATTTATTAACCTCCTTCTATCCTGCAGGAGATTGCTGATGCCTTCGTGAAATGTTTAAATATTTTAAGCGCGTCTCAAGTAACGACCGGTGATTTTGACTGTTCAGTTTCCAGTTCTACTAAAATTCTTTAAACAATCATCGTGTGTATGTTTCTCCGTCATTCTTCACACTTCCCGTCTATATTTCGGCAAAAATATATGAGTCAGTACTAGATCAATATTAGGCTTGATTTATCAATTCTGCACTTTTTCTTAGGAAGTTCTCTCCTGCTATCCGTAAAGAGGAAGGAAGCATTCTTTCTTTCTTTCTTTCTGCCATTCCCTCGAGATAGTATTGAATTACGGAATATCTCTACCCCTTAATTTTCCTTCAATTCTTGGTACTTTCGAATATTCCATGATAGATGATAACCTGATAATTTATCGCACTTTTGTTTAATTTTGAAGTTCCACTTCATATTTTGTCTCTTTCGCTTCATCGATGAAAACGATTGGAAAGATAAATTAGGTTTTTCTTTTAAAAGAATAGAAAGAAATGGATGATATTTAGCAACCAAAAAATTAGTGTTATTTAAACATATATATTTATGATATTATTTTAAAATTTAACCTACCTAATATTGACTACCGAATAATGGAATATTGGATTATTTTATCTTCTGCCTGTAAGTACGGTGATAACTTTCAACTGTTTGTAAGAAGCAAAAAAAAACTTCCACTTTTTTCTATATTTATTCATCCATTTCAAATATTATTTCCTCTTTGTATTTTTCTGTGTTTGGAACAAAAAAAAGAAAAAAGCGTATCACAATTGATAAGAGATTGAACTTTGTTTTTTTTCTTTATTTTTTAGAAAAAAATATTTATTAGAGATTGCAAATGTAAATGAAACGAATAATATACAAACAGAAATAACGTATGTGAATAACAGTCTCTTGTAAAATATATGGAATAGTCTTGTAAGATATATAAGATATATTATTCAATAGTCAAAAATCTCTGCTATCCATTTTACTTAAGTTTAAGGTGATAATTTCTTTATGTCATCTTTCTCATTATTAAAATGCTCATCCATCTGCCTCTATATATTTTTTAAGTCCTTATTGATAAGAAACAGAACTAATCAATTTCATGGGTATATATGGTGATTAATTCTAACTCCAATGTTATCATATGCTTTAATCTTTACCATCACCATTTTTTTCTGTGTATTTAAGAAGGAGTAATAAAATAACTGGTTTTTAAGAGAAATGAAGATAATTGACTAAGAGAGAGAAAATACTTCAAGGAGACAATTTTAATTTTGTTCAGCGATATGGTAAATTTCCAGAATTGCGATCATTGGACGCAAATAGTTAATTAGTTTGCTTCTCATATTAAATTGTTTATGTTTTAAAGCTCTCTTGGCTATAAGTAAAATAGAATTAAGTCCTGAAATACAGAGAAGGTAAAAAACAATGTCGAAAACGAATTTTTTTAAGCAGAAGTAAGGGAAGGGAAGGATTCACAGCATACCTGAAGACATATTTTCTTCCAAAACACCGCCGGTGCACATATGCATATTATTATGTAAAAGTTTGCTGATGAGATGGACCTGTAATAAAAAAAAACAAAATATCCTCCTTTTCTTTAGAACTAATATGGCTAGGATAAGTTTCAGTTACGGCGTAGCATTCATTAATTTGTTAATTTGATTTATAAATGAAATATTAACCAAAATATTTGTGCACATCACTTCGTCACTGTTATCATTAATTAATTAACTATGAAATAGTAATTGTAATATTATCCTCCTTTGCCGAAAGGAAAGAGAATAAAGTGAAGTTTAACAACTTAGTGGTCGGCTCAGGATGAAGTAAACATTGAATGATATCTAAATCGAACAGTAAACAATAAAATTGACTCCACTCCCATCGTCTTTCAATTGCTGCACTATCAAGTTTCTCTGACAGTCCGGTCTATATCGTATTTCCATTTTCTCTTTCTCTTTCATATATATTCATCTAATTGCCTTTTTCTCTTTTCTACAGATAATCCATTTCTTTTGTCCGGCAAAGTTTTCAATTTTATTTGAAAGTTTTATCTTTCTGGCTGAATTAACTTCTCAATAATGTATTATTGTTGAGTATTTACATGCGTCATTAGTAATTATTATTTATTTTCGATGATATTTCTCTGCACCCAAATCATTTCATACTTTATTTATTTATTTTTTACCACAAAGTATTCTATCATAACATTCCACTCGCTCCAGCATTTTATTATAATATTTCACTAATCTTCTGAAGGGAAGTTTCATACTTGTTCTTTTTTTCAACTTTCATTATTAGACTAGATTTTGTTAAGATCGTTGTCAGATTGGATTAAGCAATTACTATTATTGAAAATGTTCCTTTCGATTTATTGATTTATGCGTTCCTTTATGGATCAAAATTGATGTAACATTTTGCATGATTATTGTTATTTTTCTTTAAGTAGCTATCCATATGATAAACTACTGTCAATTCAATTAATGTAATTTAGAAAGCATGAAATATATACAAATTTTATTTGTTTTTTGAATATTTATCGAAGATAGAATTGCTCAAGTTTTGTTAACAATATCCTCATTTATTGCTAATTTTGTAGTAAATTGAGGAAGGAATTATATGCTGGTTGTTTTGAAATGATTAAGTTCTATTCTATTTCTCGTTGATAACGGATATTTTAGTTAAACACTTATCCATCAATTACATGATTAGCATTTAGTTTCACTTTTTTGTTTAAATATACGCTTTGCGCAATGTCACCATTTGCCAGGCAGCTCTCATATAGTTTATCATATTTTTTATTTAAAATCTTACCACAGACTTTGAAGAATTAGATTGTAATGTTAGTCTTACTATTCATCTAAGAAATGCAAAATGATTAAAATGAAAGAAAAAGTAAATAAATAAAATCACTTGGGTTTCGCGCATTTCTCGCTGATCGCCATGAAATAGAAGAACTCATAAGTTCATGTGCTGGTAAATGCGTGTTCTTAAAATTATGTTTAAGTATTAATCTCATTCATTTGTTTTTTAGATTACGATGAATTGTGATATTTTTTGATTTGGAAAAATCAGAAAAACATTGCTGATTGAAAATGCATTATTATTCGACGGTAAGCTGACTTTTTCCTCTTTCACCAAAAGGGTAAATGTCTTTTTGTTATTCTGCTGTCATCTGATGGCTGTATAATAATAGCTTATGATCATTGACCAAGAAGTTATTATTCGATAATTATTGAATCTTCCTTTTCATAATATCGCTATTGGTTCAACCCATTTCCACTCACTGTCACATTTGATGACGCCTCTAAAAATGATTCCTTTTTAATCACTGTTGTGTGCCTAGCCGATTGTCGTATCTGTTTTTTTATTCCGTAGATTTTTGCTGTCACACACACATATAGACACACATAAACACATGGGCATATAAACACATATACACCAGCTGATATAAAGGCACATAATATCATGACAGGAAAATCTGCTGCGATCTTCACTCATGCATCTATCAGGAAATCTCGGTGTTCACAGTTGCTGCTCATTCCATCTCTCAAATACATTTCCATTATACAATCATTTAGTCATTTAACCAAACTGTTAACATCGATGGTAGCTATTGAATGTTCTTTAAAGGTTATCATTAAAATCTTAGGAATTAACCTGCGGATTTTTAAAAAGCAGTCTTGAATCAACCAGTTATTGTTTTGGAATCATATGGATTTAATTGCATTAAACTTTTTTAAATTTTAATTTTCTATTATTCAACATGTTATAATTAGGATTGAACTACGAGTTGGCAAAAAAATAAAAAGTCGGGGTAGACTGGGATGAACTGAAATGAAAAGTGGGACGGAACCGTAAAACTACATCTGATTCTCTGAAGTATTAAATCTTATTCAATACTGTTATCACAGAGTTCATGAAAGACACCTTTAAAGGACAAAATATTTGGAAATTTTTAAGATATTTAGTAAAGTGTTAGCCAGGTAGCAAAGGCAGTGATTGTGGCGCAAATAATGAAGAATGAAAGGAATCTTGGATGATGATGTGAAGCTCGTTACCAGAGATGAAAAAACTCAGAAAAGCTTGCTGGAAATTTGGTGACTGAAAAGATTAGAAAGTTGAGAAAGAGTAAGAGAAGTAGAAAGAAGAAGGCAAAGGACGTTTCTGTTGGAAAACAATCAAGTTCTTTAGAAAAATAAACCAAAATGCCGGTTTCTGAAAGTGTAACATGTGAAAGGTGGTTGTTAGACAAAAAATAAAACCCTTCCAATTGTTGTTATCCTCAAATCTTCAAGCAAATCGAACAATGCATTGTTTTTAGAAAAGTTCTGGACTAAGCAATGATGGCGATACTTCTGGGCAAGCGGTCAGTTTCATTTTATTCAAACTGGTGAAATGTTTCTTTTTTTAAATGAATGAAAATTTCTTTTTTATCTGCAGTTCGCATTAAACATATTCTACATTTAATGATTAAATAGACAATAAGTAGTTATAGCATTAATCATGTGACGTAGACAAAAAACAATACATTTTCATTCAGTAATTTTACTTTTTTTCGATGTATAAACTTTTTCTGAATGATATACGCATGAAATCGATATTGTTATTGTGAATAGATAGGTGGGAGCAGATGAAATATTGATTTTAGGTTTTGCGATAGAAATTGTCAGTTCAAGGATTAAATTGGAATTTTTACCCTCACAACTTTTATTCTTATAGCTATTTATTGTATAAATTATTTTTTTGCTGATACTAATGAATCATTCGAAAAAAAATCATTTTTTTAGAAGGATTTTATTGCTGATTACTTCATAAAGGTCGTAGAAGATATCACCATATTCATGGATTAGTCGTTTGTCATATGTCAAATTATGAATCATTTGCTTAACATATACTTGTTATTATATATAACTTCGTTTAACTTAGTGCTTATTCTGTATGACACCTGAGCAGTATGATTTTTTAAAAAGTGAACACAACAGGTAGTACATAATTGTTAAATAATTCAGCCAAATTTCTTCTTCGCCATGCCATATATGGTTGCTGGTATTGCTATATATACTGCTTAAGTTTTTGTTTCTTCAGCTATTTCAATTAAAAATAGTTTGAAGTAATTTGAACTTGAGTCCGTCTACGTAAGCACTTCTCTTATGAAATGTCAAAAGTTTTAGTCTTAAAAAAGTTTTAAAAAAAATCTGTTTAAGAAATTCTCCTACAATGTTGTTGCTAGCCAATGATCCATCTGTGAAATATTTTCCAGTAGATGATGAGTATAATATTTCAGGAAAACTGAAAACAAATTGACAAGAAAGGTTGAGTGGCCAAAAATGATTACTCAGTTTCTATTTTTCTTTTCAGATTTAAATATTTTAGTAGACTTTAGTTCATTTCAGTACTGTGAACTAAGTTTTTTCTAAGAAATATCCTATTAGTTATATATCGAGGAGATTTATTCCGTACGTTGCACGGTTTTACAGCAGCAAACAATAACACATTTTAATAAAAATTAAGTAACTTCAACACCTTTTCAGTTTTACCTCATAGTTATTCAAGTAAATTCATCGTTTTCAATTAAAAACATTAAATCAATTAAAAGCATTAATTCAAATTTTCATTTTTGCAAAATTTTCGGATAATTTCGAAAAATTAAGGAATCTTAGGAACAAATTTTCCCTAAAGCATTTTCATTTTAAATATATTTTAAAGAATTACAAAAATAGTGGATAATATCCATTAAAAACATCACGTTCTGATATACAATTGTGATCAATTTATCAGTTATTTGGAACTGTATTTTAACTCTCTTACAGTAGTTTATTCTTGCTTAAAAGATCCTAAAATTGTTCAGTTCGAACAGTAAATTGATTTAAATCATATGCAAATTATAATTTAAAAACAATTAAATATCGACTGGATTTAAATAATTTTTAAAAATCTTCATCATATCAAGTTTGGAAAAAAATGAACTGTGGAATAAACATGAATCATTTAAGAAATTAGCTGTGAAGGAAATCTAGAACGATAAATGAATAAAGGAAGAAATTTTATCCGGAATTATTTTATAGTTTCTAATTATTGCTCTTGGTAATGGAGAGGAGGAATGAAATTAATTAAGGCTATAAATTGACATTGAGATTACAATGCTATAACGGGAAACATATATTTGAATAAGTTGCATCCGATTTGTTTGTCACTATGAAGGCATATTTGTATAGTAATGGATATGTATATGTGACAATGATGTCGAGAAAAATACTACGGAGGAAGCGAAATTATCCTGCCGTCATTAATAATGATGGCATCTCTCGGGAAAGGAAACTCCAAGGATAGATGACAGTCTGACTGTAATATGTGAGAGGTCATGTACTGCAATTCTTTACTGCAGTTATTCTCATTTTTCTTTTTCTAGAATGGAAGAAGAAAAATGGACGAATGAACGGATTTTCTTCCTGCTGACATTACTAATTCATCTATCTTTCGGCAGGAAATTTGAAAGATTCGATAAAGCGTGTGCCTTATTTTATTTATCATTCTCTAATTGCATTTGTTAATGAATTGTTATGAAATGTTAATGAATGAACTGATGTATTATTTCAAACTAGATGTTTATAGCCAAACTTATTTGAGTATTTGGCATATATTTGCTATGGCAACGAGAATTGTTTTTATGTTAATAGTGTTACTTACCTTTCAGTGCTACTTTCAATTAGTAATTGTTATGACAATTTCATCTCTTAACGTTTATTTGACATGATCAGAGATATTAAATGATCGATTTTATATATAAATTTATTTGTTTAACTACTTTCCGCGGGAAATAATTTGTTTATTTTACAGTCGTAATTGCAGCAGTTTTGAAGTTTGTGCATTTGTGCACTTCGGATTGAAATTTTAGAAGTTCACACTGTTTGGTTACATAATGCACTGTTATTTTCTTCTTTTTTTTTATTCAATAAAAGACAGCGAATTATTTCTGAATCAGAGATAAATAAACGAGAATGAGGGAGGAGAAGAATAGATTATTCTTCTATACTCTTCTTTTGCACTCTTCTTGAATTTTCCACACTAGAATTTTAAGGTTTAAATACTCTGCTTGAAAGCCTTAGAGTGTCATAGAAGTTAATGGGGCTGATTTCCGCTATCTACTTTTTCTATTATCACTGCTATTTCCATCAAATTTTTTATAAATGCCTTCTACTTTTACTGACAACATCAAATTAATCAAAATTAGAGCTAATTGTTTAAGGGGAGTATTGTTATATATGATGACGATGGCTTTTTGATTAATGTTTTTCGTCAACTTTTTTTTTCTTTAACAGTAGATAAATGCAGTCCAAGATTGATCTTTGCATTGTGGAACAATTGCAACTTTTAAAATGATTCGTTCAATTTTTGTTGAGTTACTGAAAAATATTCATATAGAGAGAAAATTAATCAATGAAGTTATATCCGCTATTGTTTAAGCTAAAGTCGAGTTAGTTTAGTCTAAATTTTCCTCATACCATCAAGAATGGTACGGAGATGTCCCATTAATAAGGTGAGATATTATGGGAAAAATCAAAAAGGAACAAAGTTCATTTTGCGAAGACAGTGAGTTCATATCTAAATTGAAACATAAAGGTAATTACTAATAAACTTGAGTTAAGTCATCGTTTATGTAATGAAGAATTATTGTTTATTATGTTGTTCAGGAATTCATAATTTCTATCGTCATATCATCATTCGTCTAGTTCATCGTCATTTTACCTTTAACCTGGATGTCTTATGACCTGATTTAATAATTGTAATGCATTCAGTCGATGAGGAAAATTATCAGAGAAGGGATTTTTATTCAAATATAATTTTAAGACATTCTTAATTGCACATAGATTTCAATTTTTTTGTTTTTTCATTTGCAGTTGACTGAAGAAAGAAGGACAAGTAGCATAATTTGCGAAGAGGAAGAAGAAGAAGAAGGAGGAGGAGGGGACGGAAATCACGATAAATTCACGCGTTGTCTGATTATGAATGTGATAGCTGGTGGAGTTCAGTTACGGAAACTGTTTTTCGTTTTGACATTTTTGGTGTTAGCGGCATTCAGCAATTGGATAGCCTTGGCTTATATCCATGATTTCGTTGGAAGGTTTGCTGCTTCATTGATATATCCAAATTGAAAGCTACATTCATGCTTTCCCTTCGAGACGTTTCCTGTGGTAGCTAAATTAATATCAAATTACAGCACATAAATTTGAAGTGATTGGGCACGATAATTTTATTCGTCGATTTTTTTAAGTGTGTTTCATTTCACCCTTCAAATTAATTAAATGACTGGATTTCAGAGAAGCTTTGCCCGATATCGTCTTTTCAGTAATGCCAGAATTATTATGGACATTAAAAATTGGTGATGCGATGGTCACACTTTGTTCGATTTCCTTTTTTACCTTGCTTTTTCTTCATAAAAATCGTTTAATTATTATTCAACGAATTGCTTTTATTGTGGGTAAGTTTATTATATTTGTTGTGAAATGAAAATTTTAATTCCATCTTAATATCAATTTCAATAGTGCTAATAGATAAAAATATAGTATTATTGGCATAATTTATGATACTCTCGATTGATAATTCATAGATATTGACCAAATGTTAAGGAAGATGGGAATTGCTCTATCCTAACAAAAGGATGCTTGGCCATTATCATTCTAATCAGTACAAACTATCTGTTAGTGACATTATTCAACTCATCGAACATCCATCTTCTGTGTTAGATATTTAAATCACTACATAGCTTGGCATTTGGGATTTCTAGACCTTGTAATACGTGAACTTCCTCTTGTTCTGTTAGTTTTGTGAGAAAATTTGATAGATTTGAATGAACTAGATAATTGGTCGATTTTTTTTCATTCTTAGGCAGAAATTTCATGTGAACGATCAGAATGATCAATAAATAATTCTGCAGCTTGTTTATATACAATGCGGACGATATCATTGCTTTGTACACAGTTGCCAGCCGGTTATACGGATAATAATAAGCGTTGCCGAAGTGCAAATAATCATACGGATCAGAAATGGGATGTTATCGCATGGCGTGTTTTGTCCCAAGCAGGAAAACTTGGATTTCAGGTCTTTTTAAAGTTGTCAAATATTTCTCGCAAAAAAAAAAACTTTTCGTTGTCAAAATTTCTCGCATTCTCATTTTCTAAACTATTTTGAAATTTCTTTTTTTCTTAAAGTTTTGACATTGAAGTCATTAATTCAAAGCAAATGGCAACATGTTTGTTGAATAATTTGAAAACCATATCCATCATTGCATAAATAAGAATTCAATTTAATTATAATTATTTTATCTGTCCCTCTTCTCCTTTCTCCCAATCCTTCGTTTTGCTGAAAACTCCACTATGCAGTTTTAAATACAAATTTCAAAAATTTTCTTATTAGTATTTGTATCCTCGATATGAGTAATTTATGAATACACAATAAAAAAATGCATTAACTAATTGAGCAGAATTATTATTTTCAGGATATGGACGATGAAATGCTATGTGGTGATTTATTATTCTCAGGTCATACATTAGCTATGGTTGTCAGTTCTTTAGCGGTCGCTTACTATTTACCTGAATCATTTAGATCACTCAGGTATTGTCAGAATTTTATCATCTTTTCTTCTTAAATTTAATTTAATTTAAAATTTATGTCAAAACAATATTCTGCAGATATATACCACGTGTTTTGTCATGGATAGGTATGGTTTGCATGGTTATTAGCAGAACTCATTATACTATTGATGTTCTTTTCGCTTATTGGCTATCAACGGCTGTATTTAGGTTAATCCGTTTATTTATTAATGTGTGGTATGGTATAGCATCTAATAGTGGTGAGGAAAGCAGATGCTTTTTATATTTTCATTTTTTCTGAAATGACAAATGTTTCTATTTTTGTATGTTTCTGAAATTGTTATAAGAAAAAGTTGAGAATCTAAAATTCAAAATCATGCAAAGACTGTCGTAGCTTCCAATATATCAATATGCTTAAGAATCTAATAATACTTATAACGATCACCTAGCTTTTAGGGATTACGTTTTTTTCCCGCATGGAAAGGAAGAGATTCTTCTATTGCTTAGAATTAATCTATTCTAATTATTAACTGTTAAAAGGGTCTAATAAATTGATGTAATTTCTCATTTTTTTCTGAACTGTCCACTTGGAAAAAGTTAACATTATGCGAATCTAGGTGACTAAGTTAATTCATCTATACATTATCCCGACTCAATGTTTTATTCTTTTTGTTTAATTATTTTTATCTTTTCCAGTATTTATCATGCATTCTGCGAAATCGATTTAACGAGTCGGAAATTATCAGTTCTTTACCGATTATGGATAATGCAAATTGTTAGTTGGCTAGAAGTTGATATTACACCTGGAAGGTTACTTTTTCGATTGGAAATAAAACATACATATTAAAAGACTGCTCCTACCGCTCAGTCTTAGTCTCTGAACAGATATAATTACAAATGCAAGTTAAGAGATAAGGCATACAAAGATAAAATCTATTTTTCGTAATGACTGTATTATCAGGGAATAATCGATCAAGTAATAATACCTGATAGATATGCAATGTATTCGAATCTTTGAGTTTCATCCTACTCTTTTGATTTTTGAAGAATTGGATTTCAATTTGTTGTTGGGCTTTCACATGATGTATATTGGAAAATCACATTTATTTTGTAATTTGCATTTTTTAATCGCCGCACGGTCACTGAAGTCTTAAAAAACAATTTAATCTTCATAAGAGCAGAAGGGACAGTTGATCTATAGCCATATGAACATCACTGATAGTAAGCCCTAGGCTTTTCAATTTTTGATTCTTTATTAATTCGTGATTTTTCTTCGAAACATAGAAATTAGAGATTTCAAAAGTTGAGATATTCTATGCAATACAGCACATTGGTTTTATTTGCTTTTTCGAAACATTCTTGAAAATGTAGCATATAAATATTCAACATAATATATATTATGTTTTCACTTAAATCTAATTATCATTTATAAAATAAAAAAGCTGACTCTATGAAATCCATTATTTTCAGTATAGAAAATCGTTTCGAGTTTCCGCTACTTGTACGGTTCTATAAATGGTGGGGTAGTCCGTCAAGGAATCGTTACTGTACTCAGAATAGTAACTGTCATCATCAAAAACAGCAGCAAGCTCCTGTTTCAAGTGCATTGCCTATATGATCTCAGTATCTTTATTATTTTTCTTCACTACTCTAATTATTGGTAATAATTTGAGAAGTCAAATTTAATTCACTGGAAATTTGAATTTAAAGTGTTCAGCGGAACAAAGTGGCGGTTAGGTCCTCAATTAAACGGAACGGGTTCGGTCTCTCAAACACGATTATGTATGGTTTTGAAATGTTTGCTGAAAATGAATAAAAATGAATAAAGAAGGATGGGTGATGCGTATTAGGGGGTATTCCGGATTAAACACTATAGTTTTGGCGGCAATCTAAAATATTGTTATTAGGAAATTACCTGTCGATATTTTGTTCCGCTGCCATTTTATATATTTTACTTTTTTTATTTAGCCTTATTTCTTCACAAATGTGATGCTCAAAAACGAGGGATGAATGTGGTAGACATTTTGTTCCGAACCAAACTAATTATTTTAGTTTTTATGAAAGGAGTTAATTTAAATTATTAAGACTTGGGAGTAAATCAAAATTACATATCTTCGAAATGATTCCTCCGCTCAGGTTGGCTTATTTTTCACAGTGGTAATGTATTATTGAGACTTATATTAACCATGAATTCTCTGGTTGAATGGTTTTGATCATATCGACTTTAATATATTTCGTTGAATATTTGCTCAGTTCGATACGTTGTGTGTGTGTAAATCATATCAAGATATGATGTAAATGTTCGTATCGCCGGTAAATACTTTGACAGTGATAAAAGCTTTCTACATGAATTAGAAGAAATCAAAACGGCAACGGGTTTATTACCTTAACACTTTGAAATGTATTTACTGGAAATAATAAGCAACTAGTCATGCAGGACATGAAAAGTGAATTATTGCAACTCAAATTAACTGAGTAGATGCGAACAATTGGCTTCTACTATTCGATGAGTGAGTTGGGGAGGGATTCACTTTCTAAGCGATATATTGCGGGATGATATTTTGCATAACGTCTTTATTTGGTTACATATGTATTATCTTGGCAGGAATCCAGCGGAAAGAATGGATTTCCTCACGAAAAATAGTGTTCATCTTTGAACTGTGCTTTGAGAGTTGGCCGTTGAGGTGGATTCACGGGGTATCATTTGGAGCTTTACTTCCTCATTGTTGAACTATTCCCGAATGGCTGATCTGTATTGGCATATTCTTTTGATATGAATAAGAAAATTGATAAGGTTTGGTGTGTAAATAACATCGTTTTGAGCAGGTGAAATAGATCAAGTGTTTGACTTATAGAAAAGCTTATAAATGCTTATGCTTGGTAGTAAGTGTTGGTATTCAGGCGCAAAAGTGCGGATGCATTTATAGCAATTTTGTCCTCATATTTCATCAGTAACTTTATAAAGTTTATCGGATGCCCCAGTTCTTTTTAAAAATTCTACAAAAAGCAATTTTCACTTTTTTGTATATTTATTAGGTAAAAGTTAAATTGATATATCATGTTAATTGCATCAGTAGGTTTGTGAGGAGAATGTATTAGGTATTATTCTCATTTATGTTATTAACTGAATGCATGATAGGTTTATCCGAATATTTTTCCACTAAATAAAGAGGAATGATTTCACAATAATATATTTCAATGCTAATAGTAGAGGGATCTTCTCGAGCAGACTAGTGGGAAAACTTAATACTTTTTATATTCATTTCATAGCCGTTTTGTTTGAAGATCTTTTCCTTATTCTCAGTTGGCAATGTTTCAAGATATTCATTTCACTGCTGTGGCTAAACTTCTATATAGCATCACTCTTAAAATATCGTCATCACTGAATTTCTGAAAAATTAAAGACTACCTGATTGCATCATTTCTGCAGTATATAAATTCATTGATTGCACTGTACATACACCAATTAATCTCTCTTATGTAGCTCCACTTTTTAAGCATTAAATGTTCTCTATAATCTCCAAATGCTTTTTTAGAAATTTCTTAGAAATGAAGTATGAAGTAAGTCTCAAAATCCCGCGTAATTTTATCGGATAATTATTATCTCTGACTGTGGTGAATAGATGTAATAAACCTGAAACAAATGTAGTTGAAACATACTTGAAACATGGTTGTACATGTTTCTTCTTGGTTCATATTCTGCATCTCGTGATTTTGACTGGCATTTGCACATTTTCTGCATTATATAACTTCCATCAAAGTTATTATTTATTCATTTGCACTAATTTAGCTTTACTTGAGCGGCTGTCGTTGGGTTTCGCTTACCTCACTTTTTTCTAGTTTTCAGAATCATTATACTGTATTGTAAAAACGGTGGAGCAAGTCCTTTAGAGTTCTACTTGTCGAGGTGTAAGACATTTTCTTTTGAATAAGATAACTGATTAAATAAATGCTTTCTTGGTATTAGCGTTTTCTTCTGTTTAGTAGTGTTGGTATAAGTTATTGAATTCAGCTATTTTCATCTTTAATCTCTGTAGAGAAAGCATTAATCAAATATAAGGATCTCTGAATGTTACTTTTTTTCAGCTTCAACTGTGTGATACCATTGTCGCTTGATTGTTTTTTCTCTAGGTGTAAACATTAGGGTAATTTAGAAGCATAATGCTAAATTAGTACATGGCATGAAAATTAAATAGAAACGCAAGTCATTTTAAATGTTATATTATTTTTTTGATAATTTACATTTTTTCCGTCATCATGTATGGTTGCGATAAGATTGTTATAATGGAGCATAAGAGATTTATTAATGGCATATATCGGTGTAGTAATCGTAAGCTTCATTCGTAAACTGCTTTCAGGGAGTGACATTACAAATTTTGATCAGTAGAATTGTAGGAAGTGAGGGAAGAAGTTCCTGTTTGTTGGTTTCATCTAATGCTTGTTGTCATTCCTTCGGCAAAAACTGGGTAAGAAAAGGCTGGCTCCGAAGAGAATGACTTCAAAAGAAGAGCGCAAAGTACTCGCTATACAGAAGAAAAAGAAACGAAGGAACAAAAAAAAGGTATTTCTTCTAATTTCAAATATGTGTATTAGAGTTATTCTGTTTTAAAATAATGGTGTGAAATCTTTATTCGTTGAATAAAAACACCGTAAAAGAGAAGAAAAGGGAAAAAATGTGCATTGTGCACTTTTCTTCGAAATTTTTTTGAAATCCGGAAATCGTTTACAAATTATTATGTGCGTAGAAATATGTCAATTTTTAAATGATAAGCGAATGAAAAGATGTCGATGCATGATTGGAAAGAAAGAATTGCAAAGCACGTTCAGGGATTGTCTTGTAATAAGTTTGAGGTTTTTCCTAAGCTTGATTTTAGTCTATGTCCTTTCTTAGTACATTTTGAATGGAATCGGAAAAGTTTGATTTCCCGAGATACAAGTTTTCATCTCGTTTTCATAATTCCTTTTCCGTCATCGAAACTTGTTTGCTAGCTGTAATCTTAGTTTGGGAAGAATTAATCATTCAATCCATTCATTTTCGTGTTATTTTTCTTCTGTTATCGTATAATATCATCCTGGTCTTTTGTTCACATGCTTATGGTCATTAGTATACTTGAAGCTTTTGCATAGTAGTGATCTAACATTTTTTCCAAATTAATACTCGAATATTACGAATACGAATGGTGAATTGTACTTATGATCCATACTAAAATTTCATTAGAGGGATAAAATTTGATTTTTTGAAATTTTAACTTTAATTATTCGTTTTAAATGGCATTTCCTGCTGCATGGAATATCTCTGTTAGTTCAAAGGGATACATATCTCATATTCATCATTTTTCAGAAAGGGAATACAAGCCTTATGAGGTTTAATTCTTTGTTTTTCACTCCATATGTTGTGTTTATAGCTGGAACGAATGTTAGATAGAGAAAGGATTATTGTAGTTAATTCTTTTTTTCTGTTAAAGAAATTATATTTATAATTAAATCGGTATTACGGAGCTAATCTTCGCTACAAATGCATTGATTTGAACCTCTCTTTATCCTTTTATCTTCTTTAATGTATTTTAAAATAATAATTTGGTTGGAATTGTAGACCGCGTCATCCAATGTTTTTTTCTCAATTTCTTAGTAAAAGTATTTTCTGAAGGTTATCATCACTTTGAAAATTAATAGTAGTTATATTTGTTTTTCTTTCTAATTTTTAATGAATCAGTATTCATCACTCGTTTTTCAACTTTGGATTGTATCACAAATCCGTTTAACGCTGCCGACAATTTTGTATTTTAATTCAGTTGTCCGTTAAAATGTATAAGAAGGTCGTTTTAATTGTCTTATTCTTTCTCTGTTCAACTGCTACATCAGTATGTTTTTAATTAGATATGTAAATGTTCAGTTTTAGAAGCTGATGTTTGTAGATGTTTTAAATTAATTAAATTTTCAGAATGGAGCAAAAAAGCCGCCGCAATTGGTCGCAAATGGCGCTGAGCAAATCGCGTCCGCAAAATCGTTAGTTTAAACTTTTCCTTAGTTAAGGTACCTTATCAAGGAGTATAGTAAAGATGAAGGTTTTGGAGAAATTCCAGTCATATTTCATTTTATACAAATAGATTCTTCTGGATCATATTCTTTCATCATTTGTCAGGAAATTATTTTGCAATGCCCACTTGCTTTTCACTGTGGATTATTTGCGGTATCTATATCATATTTTGAAATAGGTATAGCAAGAATTAATTCCATTATTATTTCCGATTGAAATTTCAATTAGAATGTTATTTATATATTAATAAATTTTATTTGATTTGCAAAAGCTCTTAATAGAATTTTGTTTCTGCTGCTTAAGAAGCTTTACAGTATGGAAAGGCACCGGTGAATATTCTAAAGTAAAATATGGCACATATTTAACCTAATCTGGGTAAAAAAGTCCTTAAAATTTGAATTTAGAAGACTAATTATTCTACTTTTACCATTGTCTATACTCCTTTATTTAGTATCTTATAAAGAAAAATTAACACTTCAAGCTATCTAGTCAACTATAATGTTATATCGCTGAGTCAGGATATAAAATACGGAAAAAGATGTTTAATCTTTATTGGTAGTATTTGGACTGTTCACGCAATCATCTATCAGGAAATTATTTTTTAGCAGTTATTTCATTCAGAAAATTTTCATCAGCTAGGTTGCTGCACTTATTTAATGAGTTTAGAGTCTCAAAAAAAGATTAAACTTGAAATTTTATATTTTTTACATTTTCTTTGAAAACCCAACGATTTTTCATTCTTTGGTGAATTGTAACTCAATTCATTACGATTAATGAATACGTTTTTCCACGTTATGTTATTGTCGTTAATAGTATTTTTTTATTTAATTAGCTTAAATCTGATTTATTCTGATTTTGCAAAAAAAAAATGTTTCATGATATTATTTGGCGAAAAAAACATTACTACAACTTACTTTATTTGACTATAGTTCCTTATTAAATATAATTAAAATATAATTTTTCATTACAGTTCTTGTTATTATAATTAATAACAGTAGTGATTACATGACCAGATTTAAAAATTTTTGGAAAAAATTGAGCAAATTTTTAGAAATTAGTATAAAAGTTGTTCAATAGATATTTCACTTCCAACACAATAACATAAATATTTCATTTGCATACATTTTCTTGTCATGAAAATATTATTTGTATTTCTAAGTTTTTATTCTTTTATGGTTATGGACTAACATATTTTTTTATTGTACTGATCATGTTCTTTTTTGTTGTTAACAAATATTATTACAACTGAAATTATATACAGTAACTTTCAGAAGATTACGGTGAAATAGGGAGATGATTATGTTAGGCACCTGCATAAAATTCTTCGAAGAATAAATTTATAGCATGAAAATTTTTCGTGATTCGCTTTTTTTTTCAAACTTTACTTTTTTTGTCTATTCGTCTGATCAGCCTCTTACCTTGTTAGGCTTTTCTGTCTCTCATATCTTCATCTTTTTCAGATTTACATCATTTAGTAAGAAGCTTGTTGTTGAGGATAATTCAAAGCTAGCGTTGTTTGTTGCCCCTAGATTTGTGTTAAAATGATGTCAGGAATTTTCTCTGTCTGAGACTGGCTTTTTTCAAGCTTTGAATTCTCTTGCAGTCCGACCAATTGTTGTTTGTCCTCATTTCTTTTTCCAAAATTTATTTCTATAGCAGCTCGATGAAACATTTCTCTATAATATTTCTGCAAAAGTTTCATTTGTGATGTTCTGAAAACAGACTGAAATTTGAGATTAGAGAGAAAGCTTCTAATAAACCTTCTTTCGTTTCTTTCTGTATACATCATCGTTCTTATCCCTTTATTTCTAAATTATGTTTAACTACAAGAATTAATGGTTTATGAGTCGTCTTTTCAAGGCCTTCTAACCTGTAAATGAAATTGTAAAACTAAGACCTAAAGTTGGCTACTTATCTTAATCTGCTGATTGCTGAGCTGTGAAATATTGATATCACTGTTTGACACTACTTAGTCCATAAATTCTCGTCAAACTCATGTTTTAATTGGAGAAGCGCTGCACATCTTTGATGAGTCGAGACTAGTGAAATTTTCGCTGTTTCGAAACCATTGCTTCACCTTTTGTTATCCCATTTGTGAGACCAAGTATTGTTGTACATGAAGGTATAGATCTCCCGAGGAGTCAAATATCACGAAGGAGGAAAGTTAAGGACTTATCACTTACTCTAAGCAACTGTTTTATACTCAAGAACTTTGCCTCACTATTACTTTTTCAAACTGCATAAAAACTTCTTTTTCTATCATTAATTAATTCCCTTCAGTCAGGGATGATTTTTGTATCGGGTATTGAAATATTTCTAATTATATTTTTCTAATTGGAGTGTAGCTTTCAGTAAGCTGATATTAGTGCATTATAGATTTGCATTGGCCTAAAAATTTGCACATTCTCCAGAACTTTTTTGTAATTGAAACAAATCTGGCGAACTATTGCAATTTTTCTGCCTACAACTTTTATTTTTGAACTTTGATTTGCGAAACTGTCTGGTTAGCGCATTGCCTGCTTGACTACGTCTTTTACATGTTCGGATGAAGTACAGATTTTCTATTTGTTATATCATGTTTTTCTTACACTTAACAATATTTCAACGGTGATTTTAAAGTACATCACGCCTTGCACTTTGTTAGTCGCCCTTATTAGAAGTTGGACCAGTACTATTACTTGTTCTGCTGCTCTCTGTCCTCCTGCTATTCTATTCAAATTCACCGACCTGTAATGTCAGCATCTTAGGCAAAAGACAAAAATTGCTTCGTTTTTGTCAGTTTTTTGGTTTCTTATTTAGGCTTTAAAGCCTTCTGTTAACATATTGGGTTCAAAAGCAATGTTCGTTTTGGGGTTAAGTCGTTGGTACAATACATTAAAACAAAAAGAAGAAGATAAAAAACAGGAAGAAATGAATTTTGCAATGTTAAAGGAAAACGAGGAAAGAGATGAATGTTTGGGAAAAAAGCGGGAGCTTTCATCGCCGAATGTTGCGGATTATAATGCACTTTCTCATGTGCGATCTTTAACAATTTCTGAGGTTGCTAAACTCTCTGATTTTGCATATCTGAGACTCATAGATGACCAGATAAATTCAGACAATGATAACGATGCTGATGAATTTCTGTCAGTTTCCGCCACATCTTACGAGTCAATTCATGAATTAGAACAACAAATAAGTGATGAAGAATCATCGCTACCGACTTCTACAAATCAAGGCTTGCGGACAATGGAAGAATCTGTCGTAAATGGTAATATTCGAAAATCGAACGAAAAGCCTTTGGATTCTACCAATATTGAGGGAGAATTTACTTCGGAAATTGCAGGTTTTACAAATATATTACAAGAAAATCTCTATTTAGCTGATATCGTTTCACCACCGTCATTATGGAATAATGAACTTTCATATAAACGTGGACTCGAAAGGAATCCAAATGCAACTGAATCGGAATTTAAAATTGAGGATAGCTTACCAGATCGAAAACTAAAAACTCGCAACGATCGTTTTGATCATGGATTGGATACTGTTCCATTCATAAATCATGGAGAAGGCAATGTGGACGGTAGCATATACCCTAATTTATCATCCGAATATTTGCTTTATGATGGTGAATCTTTTGTTCATATGGATTCTGGATCGGTAGCATCTGCTTTTGAACCTCAGATTTCGATTTGTTCGGTGTCTAATGAACAAATTTATGATGTAAAACTAGCTAATCTAATTCCTGAGGAAAACGATCTTTTCTTAAGCTGTTACGACACGTTATTTGAAAACGGAAATGATAAAGAAACTTCCCTTATAATTCTATCGAGGTAATTTTCTCGTCTTGAATTTCGCAAACTATTCTAATAGCGGTCGCTAAGTTCTTCACAACTCACTATTACTAGGTTTATTTTTTAGTCTTTCCACAAAGTATTTTTTCTACGAATTTACTTGATGTGCGACCGTGCATAATTATTTGGCAGTTGTAGTATATTTAAATGGATTGCAATTTTTTTATTTTCCATTCAAGCTTTCCTCAGTTGTTACATTACATATTTTAAAGCAAAAACATGAGCATTCACACATAATAACATATACGCATATGTACATGCAACAGATATGAAAATAGAAAATATACATCATGCAAAGTAGAAATCGAATGTTTTGTATGTTTGCGTTAAAATATTTTAAAATATCTTTTCATGGAAAAAAATTTTATTTTCCTCTGTTAAGCTGTTTTCTAACCTGTAAAATTTGTGTCGTATGAGATATATCTTTAAAAACTTCATCGTTCTCTCAAATTATTATCGAGATCTTGCCTCCCATGTGCACCAATTCATAGTCATCTTATGATTCATTGTACTGTTTGCAAAGGTAGTTTGAGGTAATAAATCCAATACTTTTAAGAATGAAGACACCCAGCTGTGTAATTTTCTCTCTTTTGTTTCCAAACTGAACCGTATGTTGTCGTTGATACGTTTATTTGGTTTATAAAAAAAGCATTGTGTGTTCACGTGCTCATATTTCATTTCATATGTTATATTTTAACGATTTCACTATTTATAACTACCATAAAAAATGTAATAGTTTACTTCAAATTTCAATTTATGGGGTTGAATTCATTCTGGATAGTTCTAGTCCGAACATTATCGAGGCTTCAGTAGAAACTTCCAATGAAACTAGTTTTTTCTGCTGTGAAATTTTGATTCACAATTTCGGTTTTTACAGTGGGAACGAGAGTAAGATGCAAGAGGCAACGTTATCTGCAACGGTAGGTGGTAATAATAATAATGATGAGGCGACGAAATTGAAAAAGTCGATAACCTTTGCTTCGATGGAGACTCATAAAGATACGGCAGATATTCAGTCGGACTCGACGAAGATTTTTTGGAATGGTGCTCTGCAGCAACAGAAACATCCTGTTGTGGTGGGATCAAACAGATCATTAATATATTTTAAATTTCTTGTGTAAAAAATTCTGGTCGATATTCTCTTTCTTCGATATATATTAGCTTGGTAGTGTAATAAATGATTTTCGAAACTTAAATTTTTCTAAAACAAATTCGTTTTAATTTTTGTTCTTCTAGTCTGCGTGGTTTTTGATGACTTCACATCCGAAGAATAAATTAAAAAATGTGGTTATAGAATATTGTTTTCTCTTTATTCGTCGTAATGATACTTACTTCGAAGAAGTTGAATAGGTTTTTTTTTGCCTATTTGTAATTTTCCTTTCCTTTGCGATTTGACTTTAGTCGCAATTTTAATGTTTCAGATTCCTCATGAAACAAATTATGAATTCTCGTGTACTCCGCTATCGGGTGCGAAACTGATACTTCCAGATGATTCGTATAATGGCCCATCAGCTGGCTCACCGAGTGCTGGAAGTGAAAGTGCTTATGGTGATGATGAAATGGAACGAGAACAGGTATGTAAATGGTCGATCTAACGAACAAGCTATAATTCGAACTTCGTAATTCACCATTTTTTTTTTATTCGAGATCGTGTAATATAGGTTACTAAATGTGACAAAAATAGAATATTCATAAAGTTTTAAAGTTAGTCAGGAAAGTATCATTATGAATCAAGAAGCACTGTAGATTTGTTGTATATTATACTGCTTCTTCAAACTCAATTGAGACCATAAGTGTTTTCTGAAAGTCTGTGATCTTTCCACCTTAGTTTGGTTTCTTACCTAATTTTTCCAATCCATCTTTTATTTCATATAGAATCTCACTTTTCTAGTTTGCGTTTTTCTTTTATGGCACATTATGCAATAAAATTTAAAGTGATATTAGCAAATTTAGGAGGAGGTGCTTGGAAGTGATGACGAGGAACAGGAGGATCCCAAGGATTATCGGAAAGGTGGCTATCATCCAGTCGCAATTGGTGATGTGTTCAATGGACGGTAATCAATAGTAGCTTGTTCGAATACTTATGCAAATGCTATTTTGATAGTTTCATTTTCTTTGAATTAAAATAGTTACTTCAAAATCATTTTTTATAGTTATCACGTGATTCGGAAGATGGGATGGGGCCATTTCTCGACAGTTTGGCTTTGTTGGGATACGGCTCAAATGCGTTTTGTTGCGATGAAAATTGTGAAATCGGCTGAGCATTACACTGAAGCGGCGTTGGATGAAATCAAAGTAATGAATTCTACGTGTTATTGTTATGTTTCGCAAATTTGGATATTTTAAGTTCACTTTGGATAGCTGATGAGCTTTCAAACATTTCAATATCCATTATATTTTCCTCACGCAAAAAAAAAAACAGAAAAGGATTTAAAATATAAGTTTAATAATTCGGCAGTTCGCATACACTAATCTGGAAGCTGTTGTGAAATGGTTTATCTATTTTTTCAAATTTTTTTGGTTCTATGCTTATTTTCTTGTATTGAGTTTACCAACGTATTTTCTTTTTCTAACTCATGATTGTCAAAATTGTAGTTGCTTATGGCAGTACGTGATGCAGACGGGAACGATTTGTTCCGTGAACGGGTTGTGCAACTTCTAGATGAATTTTCAGTAACCGGCGTCAATGGAACGCATGTCTGCATGGTTTTTGAGGTTTTTTTTCAATTTTTTAGTTGCAACTAAAAGTTCAAGTTTAAGAATAATTTATTTATTACCAACGTTTGCATGCAATCTGAATTTCGATAAGAATTGAAAGTATATTATTTCAAAAAAAAAATTCTTTTATAACTACTTGATCAACGTACAAATAAAATAGAATAGTCCATAATGACGCTTGTCGTCATTATTGTTCTAATAAAATTTACCAAATAATTCGTTAGTTAGTCGGAATCAGTAGTTAACATTAGTCAATTTATGCTATATAATAATTTCGTTGTAAAAAAATTTCTTTTGCAGGTTCTTGGATGCAATTTACTAAAACTGATTATCAGAAGTAATTATCAGGGTCTTCCACTGGAACAAGTGCGCGTCATCATTAAGCAAGTACTGGAAGGACTACAGTATCTTCACGAGAAATGTCAGATTATACATACTGATATAAAACCAGAAAATGTCCTAGTTACAATGACACATGAACAAGTAAGGCGGGTATGTAATATTTATCACTTCTATTTTAATTCTTTTCTATGTCATTTATATAGATGTAACACAGATTCCATTTTCTTCTTGTTCAAAACTGATAAGACAAAAATTGATTCTGAGAATTCTGATCCGGGCATTTTATTTTTTAGGAATCTCTATATTTTTTCAGCTGAGATTACTCTTTTTAATATTGTAGATAGCGGCAGAAGCGATTTTATCAGGTAAAATGGGCTTCAAATTATCGGGGAGTGCTGTAAGTACTGCTCCGCAGCATATGGTTAAAAAAGTAAGTTTTTTCCTAAGAAATATAGTTTTGTTTGCTTTCGATTTTGTCTTCTATCTAACAGCTCTAACAAGCCATTGTAATCTTTGTCATGCACTCATAATTGTAACATGGATTATTCTGAATGGCGCACCGTTTTGGCTTTTAGTATTTTATTCTTTCTTATAATAAGAAACATAAAGAATATAAAAGTCTTGGTTTTGAAGGTTGAAGAAGCAATGTCGAAAAACAAGAAGAAAAAGTTGAAAAAAAAACGGAAAAAACAACGAGAACTATTGGAGCAGCAGTTAGTACAGATGGAAGGATTAACCGTCGACCCAAATATTGTGCTGGCTTCGCTGAATTCTGAGGAACGAAATAAAGTTTGTTTTTCGATTCCCCGAGATATTTTTGACGTAGCGGAAAACTGAAAATGAACTTCATATTTTGAGATTTCAAATTTTGGAAGTAATTTCAAAACACGATTTGAGTCTATGTGGAGTTGTATTGTATTTTTATGTACTTGGTACTTCATATTCCTTTCAACATTTTCATCTCATTCAGATGTTTTTACCGCAAAGAGGATTCGAGCTCAAGTTTTTTGACAACACTGTCTATAAATGCTTTTACACCATTTGTAAAATGTCCTCGTAAAATTTAGTTTTTTATCCAATTTCCATTTACTGCATATTTTTACAGAGGGATTTTTCAGTGTGGTCGTCATGAAATAATGAGTTCTAGTCCATGCGCACATATCATTAGTATTTTTACTTATTCAGTACAACGCAGGGATATGTAAATAATACGGAAGATTTTTTAAATGCTGGTTACAGGATTGCTCTTATGAGCTTTATATGCAAGTTATAGAAGTCACTTAATTTTCACTTTCCTGTATTCTAAAATCACATTATATTGAGTGAAAATGTGATGAATCCATGGAACATGCATGAATTGCAGTTACTTGGAAAACAGCACAGCAACGGTTGCAATGCTAATAATAGCAACCGATATATAATACCCGAATTATTGCGCTCTGCGGCGATGACCGCTGCTAAAGTGCACAATGGAAATAATGTTAGTATGAGTGCACGACCTCATGATAATGGTGGTACCAATGATGTTATTCGCTCATATGCAAGTCATTCGGTGGGTGCTAAACCGGTAGCAGCAGCCCTCTGCAATACGACCTATTTGAGCGTTGATGAGCAGTATAGATATAATCAGGTACTTGATCGCTGCTTTTCATGGTAATATGTTGTGAGAGACATACACCCACGGCCAATACTGCAGCATATTGACGAAGACAGTCTTAAATAAATTACTTTGGTAAATATAAATACTTTCTTCCAACCATTACAAAAAAAAACTTATTTTAGTACCATGAATCCTACGAGGTTGAACGACATAATCACCAGCTTCACGATTGATCTTAATTTACACTTGTTTTGTCTTTGAAATGGACGATTGGGTGAACTGTTTTAATTCAGTTGTATTGATCGCTTAGCATCAATATAGAAAAGTAGATGTTTTTAAAGTTTGCGTAGAAAAAAAACGGTAATTTGGATGATATGTATGAGGATAGATAGGACAGTTAATAGCTTCAGCATTGGGTGTGGGTATTTCAAGGCTGTGATTGTATTATAGTTGTACATTTTGGTCAGTTACTGATCATTATTAGTTCTCGTAACCATGTCTTTCGTTGATGCATGCCACTGAATAGTTATGATCATTGTGTTGTTCATTGGTGAATGGTTTGATCTTTTTTATTTTTTTTTATTTCTAATTTTTGCCTGAATTTGCGACTGTGATAGATAATGTTATCAACAGGTGAGTTGACTTTTACGAGCAAACTTTTCTCGCATGTATTTGCTTGTAATTTACGTAATTTTTGGTACACTTCTATCATCCCATTCATCATCCTTTGTATTCAAGTCGAATAACTGTGGACCACATAACTAATGAATCTTCATTTAGGTTGAAATGTGTTTTAAAAAAAACTACCAATTATATTTGGCAGTGATATCCCATTTCAGTTTAACGCTTATTAGCTTAATTCACGTTCCTTTATTATTTAACGCTACTTTTGCACAGTAACTTAGATAAATCTTTATTATTAGCTCTATATCATTTTCAGTTATGTACCGATTTTCTGACTTTATTTTAAAGTAGTTTTGCGATATCATTTTCGGAGAACGTTTTGATGCGGGAAGTTTCATCATTCTTTCAGTTTTTCTGATCCATAGAAAATATTTATTGCGATGGTTAAAATTCTCTGCTTTTCCAATTTAAAAACTTTTTAAATGCATTTTAAACTCCTGTTTTTTAAGCTGAAATCAGAAATAGTGGCAACGAAGGCTGAAGATGTACAAATAAATGATTTTATTGATAATGACAATTCTGTTCGCCCAGCTGCACGGCAGAATCAACGTACTTCAGATGAGGTATATGTAGCTTCGATTCATATTCTCTACCATGAGAAATATAGTTATGTCACTTGTTGCATCTCAGTAATCGTTTTTAATTATTTTAATTTTTTTTTACTTTAAATGTGATGCTCAAAATTTTATATGCATTTTTAGATGCCAGTCGAAAATGTTGCACTCAAAGCTGTTGAAGTAGAAAACGCAGCAGAATACCCACCACTAAGTCCTGTTAGTGATAATGATCTGGGTAAGGAATTTTTCCCAATTTTGCCTCAAGTTGAATAAATTTTTCTTTTTTACACTTTCATTGTTATTATCCACCAGATTTTATTATTCTATACTTTAGTTTCTTATTCTGTGTTTACCAAACATGTAAAAACGCTTCGTTATGCGATTCATCTCGGTAATGCTTGAAATCTCTTTACGAAAAATCCAATTTTGGGACATTATTTTTCCAAAGAAATAGTAACCATGTACCATAAACTTCGCAACACTTTATGAATTGTCAATGATCTAAATCAATAATTATCTTGAGATATTTTTTTGGCATTTTCTCTCTTATTTTCAGTTTCGCAACTCAAATATCTTACAGTTGTAGAAGGACCACCTCGATTTTTGCCTCGTATCGAGTTTGAAGTCCGTTCAGAAAATGAAGTGAAAGAATCAGCTCTGCAACTTTTATTAGAAAAAGATGGTTTATCGCCGAGACGTGCGGAGCCAGATTACTTAAATCCGGCCACTGAGATCAATGTTAAGCTTGCTGATTTGGGAAATGCTTGCTGGACGGTCTGTTTTTATTTGTGATAATTAAGCAGTGGATCAGTTCTGAATGTTATTGAATGCGTATGTTTAATACTTATTGCAAACTTTTTTTGTATCATTTGTTTCAGTTTGATATCTTTTTTCAGCATCATCATTTCACGGAAGATATCCAAACTCGACAATATAGAAGTTTAGAAGTACTCATAGGAGCTGGTTATGGTCCACCAGCTGATATCTGGAGCACCGCTTGCATGGTTTGCACTAATTGAGTTGATTTACAAGTTTTCAGAAATATATTTTTCAAATGGTATTAGAAGCAAGGACGAAATTGAGAGTGTAAAAAAATGGATTTAAAATAATTGCAAATGTGATATCTCCTGTTATTCTAACTAAATTCATCTTTTAATTAGGAAAATATTCCGGGAATAACAAGTTATTTGAGATTTAAATTATGCTGCTTAAGTGTTGAATATGTTTGAATGAAAATATTATTTATTGTAATTAATTATCATTTTTAGGCATTTGAATTGGCTACAGGCGACTATTTGTTTGAACCTCACAGTGGTGATACATACAGTAGGGACGAAGATCACTTAGCTCATATAATCGAGCTTCTAGGAACTATTTCTCCAAGAGTGTATAAAAAAGGAACTCACTGGCGTGAATTCTTTGATAAGGTGGCACTTTCTTTCGATGCTGCACAGCATTAGTTTGTAAAATGTTATATTGAAACAATTATCAAAGTTTCTATGTGTAATACTTTTAGTTCAAAAGTTATTTTAGAAATATCTCAAGAATGGTGGTTATCTAACAGTTATTTTTGATTAACTGGAATAAATTTGTTAAAGTGCTTGAAATTGTTTTAGGAATAATGTCAATTATTTTTTAAATGATGTTTTGTAAAAATATTTTTTGTAGCATGGACGTTTGCTTCATATTCACCAGCTAAAGCCGTGGTCTTTGGTGGAAGTGTTAACACAGAAATATGACTGGCCGATTGAATCAGCCGGACAGTTTGCTTCATTTCTAATCCCGATGTTAGCATTTGATCAAGACGAGCGTGCGACGGCTCGGCAATGCCTGCAGCATGATTGGTTAAAACCGAATGGTGGTAAATTGTTACGTGCAGTGGCTAAGCAACACACACAAGTGTCGTTAGACAAACAGCATGAGCAAGAATCATCTCTGACTCTGGATCCATTTGCTCTGGTTATTACTATTTATCGCATTTAATTTCAGCTGTGAAATATGAACTACTTTGTCTTCAAATTTATGGGGAAAATTGGTTCTGATTTGACGGCTAGGTGAAAATATCCTGGAAGTCTTAGGGCTGCACTTTTCAAAGTAATTGTTTAGTGCTCGTTAAATTTGCTTATGTCATTGATTGTTGTCATTAATCTTTACGGTATTTTCAGGATGAGTTATCGGAATTAGGTGGTGATAGTGATAATGCAGAAGGGGAAGAATGCTTCGTAACTGAAATGCGTGCTTCTCTTGCCAATGAATCTCAACACTCGGTCAATACCAATGGAGGCGAGGTTTAACCGATTCTGATGATATCAGTTTTGATCAGCAACTGTCACTGATAATGATTTTGAGCTTCGAATGGGGATCTTTTTATGCTGTGTTAGTCTCGTCTTTTTACAGTCTTTTTGTTTTTTCACATATTTCATGAAGTGGTTGTCGTTCTTCCCTTTCCAACGATTTTTTAATACTATATATAAATTTGTTGGAAAAAAAGCTGGTTTTTGGAAACTCATAAAGTACTTTCTATTTATCCTCAGTAACTTGCATTCGAAGCTAGTCTAATTCGTATATTTGTTTCCATGCATTTGAACAGATACATTAGTCTTCTTTAATGGAAGTTATTCTAACTCAGTTTCATTTTTTGTCCATTTACATAGCATTTGTAAATTTTTAAATTCTTATGGATTATAACAATGTAGTTTTTTAAGACTGTCTTCGAAATTCAAAGTATGAGTTTGAACTTATAATTCAGATTCTTTTTTTAATCCTTTATAATCGAGACACGAAGTATTAAGACCAGGATTGAGCTTAAGAAATTATTCTTTTTCATAAAGTAAGGAAGTGCATTTCTTTTACTTTATGAAAAATAGTATTGTTTATGATGATTCGTTCGTAAATTCAACGAAAAATATTTCAATTTGTATTTTCTGCAAGCACTTACATATTTGTCTTATGAAACTTTTGTTTGAAAATGTTTGAATCAGTTGAATATGCTTCCAGGAAAGTACCTGTTCCAATAAATATGTAATAAAAGTATGTGAAAATTTTTTCATATGATTATATCTCACTGTTTTATTTTTTGCATAACACGAATGAAGAACATAAGCGAGGTACGAAATTTAAAAAAGAAATAATTGAGTTACTGATTCCTCCTACCCTTTCCCTCTTTCGAAATGCGGCAAATGAATTCAATTTTGTTTTGCTTTTTCTTTTGTCCCTTTGAAAGTGTGTGGAAAAATCCAATCCTGAAAGCGGAAGTCAAGTACTATTTTTTTGTACAAAATTATGAGAATTTCGATATTAATTTGTCATTGTTAATATCATTTCTCCCGCTTTTCTTCATTCTGTTTTATTAGAGAAAGATACGCAAGCGGGCTCAAACGCTTGGCATGCATGAATCTAGCACGCTTCCTTGCCAAAGCGGCTATGCCTCTTTTCATTTATTACTGAATTTATTATTATAGTAAAACCATTCGATTCATTTTCTTTCTCATAGATACGCATATAGACATAGAGCTATGTGCATATAACATATTACGATTGTTGTGTTTAGAAGTACGTTATGTATCCAAACTAAAAAATGATTACTCTTGTCATTGTCAAGCAAAATTTGTCGTATTCTTGCGGAAATAAATGACTGCATGTAAAGATTTGATGGACTAATTATTTCACATAATTTTATGAGGGATTTCATATATACGGTTGGCAACTGATTTCTACCTCATTGTTATGGAAAATTAATACGATGTTGTATTCGTTTTAGTTTTAACGCTGTTATCAACACTTCTCCGAAAAACTGAAGAAATGGCATGATATGCATAATATGTTAAGCTTTCCTTCATCACATTATCCACTTATGCATTGAAATTTCTATTGTTGCTCATTCTTTCGCTTGTAGAGGTGGTTTGGTTGTGTCTATTATATTCACTGGAAAACGTTTATTGCTTTTCTGGATTTTTATAAACGCTTTCAAGCAAACGGCTAAACTGAGAAGATTTCAGGACATAGAATTGCTGACAGCGGTAGGATAGGACTCTGATCATCCTTTCTACAAGCATCTCTAATATAATTATTTCAACAGTGTCTTGCTATTCTGTAAGTTCAAATGTTCTAAACTAGGTAACTGTTGATTCTGGTTTGATAGATCGAGGTGAAATGCACATTTTGAGACTATTGTATCATTTTACAACTCTCAGACGGATTCATTGCTTCATGACAGGACTGAAAAATTAACAAATGAAACGAGAAGAAGCTGAAAGAGTATTTATGGCACAGCGATACATCACAATTGAAGATATGTATCCGGTTATTAATGATAATGAGTGTGAGGCGAATCCTGATTGTGATGTTTCTGCATGGAGGAGGGAATATACTTTGTTGCCGCTTTGATTTCTAATGAAGTGTTTCGATATTTATCATTCCACTTATCCTCTGCTCTTTTAACATGGATATTAAAATGACCTTCAAATTATAGAAACAATTGTAGTAACGTCAGAGCAACAAACGTTGGACGAAATGAGTTAGAAGAATCTTCGGTAAACGTAACAGAAAATTATAATTGTCTTATGCCTTTTTCATGCTTTAATCATGCTTTAAACAACCAATAGACAAAATGGAGGTTTCATCAACAGCGGTGCTTTAAATTCGCGACAACTACACTATCCTTCTTGATTTTAACACTTTAAAGCATGGAACGAATCATAAATAAATTCCTTCTTTCAAAATTCTTTCAAATAAATACTATTTTACAAATGCGTGGGATGTCCTACTCTATACTTTCAATCATCTTAACACTTTCTCATACCTGTAGATTGGCTCTCAGTCCACAGTCATTTCTTTTAATCAGTTGGAATTCATTGAAGTATTCTTGTTAATAGCCTATGGACTACCTTTCAGGGGTTCCTCGTAACAAATGTAACGCTGAATATCTTCCTTCAAAAAACTGATTTTCTAATTATCTGAAAAATTTTGTTCATTTACTGCATCAAAAATATCACCACATTTTGAGACAGGATAGACAATCCAATTCAGGTATTAATGATCTGCGCGAATGTTCTAATGTTCTGAACGTTTTTCATTTTTTCCTTATTCTGTTTGAGGAAGCTTTGGTTCGACATATCGTATAATAAATTAAAGGTTTTATTCGTAATGAAAAGATTTATTCTTTTCAAGATAAGACGCTTCGTTTTAAAACAACAGGTTGCGCTGTGATACGTTCCTTTTGAGTTGGGCGGTGTTTGATAGCACAGTTTATGACACGGATAATTCTTCATTTGTAGACGAATTGACCATATAAAAGAAGGTCATAGGGTCATTTGATACACTCAAACAAAAAATCGTCCACAATAAATACACAAACGATCATCTAATCCTTTGGAAAGTCACTGAGGTCACTGATATAAGTCATTAGCGGTATTCTTTAGAATGTACATCAAAGTTAAACAAAGCAACAAAGCACGTCATGTCGTTAAACTAAGAGATTATGGCAAATATTGATTAATGATTTCCGATAAATAATTCCATTAATGTAAATCTCAATAATGCTTTAATTATTAATTAATAAAGCTTTAATTTTATTATTAATTAATAAAGTTTATATTAATTAATAAAGTTTTAATTTTAGCTGCTTTAATTTTCCAACAGGTGAAGAAGAAGCTGTTTGAATTGCATTTTTGTAGCTTTCTCTCGATGTGCTAGCACACATACTCTGTGCATCCTGCTTCCATTATTTCATTCTCCTTAAATTGTAATCTGTGCGTTTTCTTCCTAGCAGAGTCAAAATAATTCCACTCAAATCACCAACAGTAAAAAGAAAAATAAAACTGTAAGTTTAACATCACGTTGGTTGAATCTTCTGATTACATTCAAAAAAAGTAGCCAATGAATTAAAAATATTAAAAACCCTAGGGATAGCAATGATCAATCAGTATTATCATATGATGATTCCAAACCGAAACACAATCCAAATAGAAGCAAAAGTCTTACACTTTTGATTCTGATCAGGAAGAATTAATATTACACTTATCCGGAAAGCCGAAATAATTTATCAGAGATCTTTCACCATTGCAAGTCGGAAAATATGTACGTATTACGTTTGATGCAACGTGCAAAATA
>JABVXU010000146.1:0-119078 GCA_013365365.1 Cruorifilaria tuberocauda | reverse complement strand
GAAGTATACTTATGTGCGATTCAAGGTGTGCACATATTGAAGCTGCATTTAGAAAATAATCTCCCGAAGATTATAATGAAAAATATCAATTAGGCATAAAACTAAACTATATGCAAATCATATAAATCTTTTCTATTTCTAGCCTTCTTTTCTCATCAATGATAATTTTGACTGATATTAAATTATCAATTGATTTCCATATTTTCAAATTTTTCATTCGTAGTAATTTCAAGCTAACAACAGGTAAAAAATCATGCAATAATCGTCAAAATTCATAAGACTGGAAGCTTACGTTATAGTTGCAGAAGTGTTGATGATCGCAGCAACATACGACATCAGTCGCGCTGATTGCGTCAGAAGCATTGAAAGGACAGTAATTATAAGAGTCTGTAAAGAAATATTGGATGAACGAATAATCGAAGTAATGATTGTTGCCAAATTTATATTTTCTTAATGAAGTTCAAATTTTAGGATTTCTTCTAACCCGATGAATGTCAACATATCTCATAGCATTCCAGTTCTATCATTTCGACAAAAATACTTTGAGACTGTAGAATATTTGTCTCATCCAGTACTTTGTAAAAATCTTCATATATCTTCCTTTATCAGTGATAATTCTTATCAAATCAAATTGGATTTTTATAAAAAATTTTAAATTTGAAAAGCAATATTTATTAACTGTTTGCTGAAGAACAATATGTTCGAATAATTGGCAGAAGACGAGGATCTAGAAGACCTGTTTTCTCACATAAATTATGTTTATCAGTTAATCGGATGGTATTATTCGCTGGTAAGTGCATGTAGCAATACTAAAAATTGATAATTATAACAAATTGATGATTCTTTTTTCTGCAATATATTAACTTTATTTTGCTTATTTTAGAGGTTTACATAAAACTTCACAGTAATATTGAATTTACCTTTGTTTTCTTTTGAATAGAAATATTTCAAAAACTATTTTTAATTTAATACAATACTAGAAAAATTTTAATTAAATTTAGTTCTATTTAAAATAAGAAATTATTTATTCATAATGTATTGAAAGATCCAAGAAAATGCAAATCTGTACACTACGTAGAATAATAATCACAACGTAGACGTAATAATCACACTTACCTCACCAATTAATTTATTTAAACCATATAGATCATCCAATGTCATTTGAGAAGTAAAACTCTTTCTCGTCTGTTCATCTCTATGATAAATTCGGGAATTATCTTACTTCCTTTTCTCTTTGATAAATGTTTTTTTTCTTTCCAAAAACTTATTGTAATTCAGTTGTCGATTACGTTTAATTTAAATGATAAAACAAATATTTGTATATTAAATTATAATTAATAAATTAAAATTTATAATTTTTTCTGTGAGGAAAAAGAAAAAATGAAAAAATTTACGAATTATTCAAATTTTTAATCTTCATTTCCTTTTCTCTTAATAACTTAATTACTACCATATTTTTTCAATTCTTTTTAGGAAGAAATAATAAAAAATTCTTAATAAAATCTAATAATTATAGAGAAATTAACTTGCATTCATCATTTATGAAAAATTAAATTACCTATTGCTTGCAATTTTAAATCTCATGTTTAAACAAAATACGCTATTACCACTTGCTTCATCATCCTTTTGAAGGATAGACGCCGATATTTCTGCATATCAAATTAAAATTAGTAATTAATTTAATTTGTAAACAATTCAGTGAATTGTTCCGCAATGTTTTATGTTTATTTTAACAAGAAAAAATTTGAAAAATAATTGAATATTCTGCGATCATATCATAAAACTATACTTATATAAATTCCCTCGTATTCTCAGGTAAAATAATTATCCGATCAGAAAGAAATTGCTCCGTTATCGATATGTACTGATATCAATGATAATATTATTTTAGCGTCAACAGTTTATTTATTAGCCTAATATTCAATATGAGAATTAAATGATAGAATTAACTGAAAGATGTATAAATTTAAAAAATTGAATAAAATAAATCAGTTGCAAGTTTTTCTTTTCTTATTTTTTATTCACAAGCTTTTTTTTCTATTTGTCAGACAGGATGTTTCTGATAAAATGATAATATGAAAATGATTTTAACATACTTTGACATGAGGCTGAATGTTCACCATAACAACAACAGAAATATTTGAAACTATCCCGGTACATACCGACGGTACACATATCTTCGATTTCTTTTTTTGTCCGAAACTTAAATTCATTAAATGTAATTAAATAATTATATAATACATATAAATTTAAAAAATTTTTCTTAACAAAATTTCTTTCTAAATAATTTATTGTTAGCAAAAAAAACTGTAAAAAATCAAAATTTTCCTGAGTGGAAAACAAGTCAATTCACTTAAGCAATATTTTCGCTTTGTTTAAAAATAAGAAAAATGTAAAATTTGAATTCTTAAAAGTTGAACTTATAAAAATTCAATATTTTCGATTTCTGGCATGCTTATTTAATCATAATTAAATAAGTCAAATACAAATATAATCATCAAATTATAATTTCATTTTAATAATTAGGAAAAAACTTGTAGCATTATTTACTTTATAAAAAGAATTAAAAAATTAGAACTCAAAATCAAAATTTTTACAATTTAATTTAACATATTCAATTGTGCTAACTTTTCTTCAACAAAAAAAGAAATTTTAAATTTCATTTAAAGATTATTTTGAATTTTTTTTATCAAAGCTAACTTCGTCGTACAAATCAATATAATTCATTGAACAATTTCCGTATAATTGATACTTAGCACTAGTAGCATTGTATCGTCCCATTGATAGGAAATTTTCAAACATTGATGGATATCGTTCACCGGCAAACGGATCAGCGAATTTCTGTTCGCCGTACGTGAAACATACGTAGTTATTTCCGGTTGCCGCTATCTGTAACAAATTAATTTTTCAATAAAACAAAATTCACATCAAATTAATATCACAGTTTTTTTTTTAAACAACAAACATTAACCTTTACTATCCAATTGCAATCTGCTGACTGAATTAATGAAACTTTTTAAGTTACGACAAAAATAAAATAAAATTTTTAACATCAGGTTAAAAATAAAAATAAAAGTATTTCTACAATATATGCTTGAAATTGCATTCATTTAGCATTTTATTTATTCGCTCATTTAAAATTTAAATAATTTTAAAATGAGAAATTTTTTTCACTTAAAAATAAACTGATTGATCAAAGATTGATCAATTGAAGTATAAATATTATGTAACAATCTTACTAGTACTTTTAATATGGAAAAAATAAACTTATTGAAAAAACGAACTTACTTATTTCTGCTTATATTTCACCTAAAACTAAAATACACATTTTTCAATTAACTTGTAAACACTAGTTGATTAATTAGGTTAAATGAACCTGTTTGCATTGATACGAACCTTTTTCCTAGAAGCATATAGTAGGATTAGTTGATATTAAAATTAATTATTCATTAATGAGTAAATAGCTCTTATTGTTTTAATAGTAATAGAAAAAGTTTCATTTTTAAAATAATTTACTTCACGAAAATCTTCCGTTATACAAACGCCTGGTGCATTATAATTATCTTTTCGTTCCGTCATCCCATAACTTATCTTTTCTTGAAAATTTTCATAAACTGCATAACGATGAATGAGAAATTCCGATTTCAATAGAATACGCAACTCATCCGACAAGGTGTATCTGCATTCCACACAACAAGTTATAAACAAATCAATATAATCATTATCACCAGTCTATAACTTCGAATTGAATTATTATTTCATATTGAAAAGTAAGAGTAATGATTGATCAATCGATAATAATCGAATAAAGAAAATAGAATAAAAATAAAATAATTGATTAATTAATTAAAATATATAAAAATCTATACTAATAATAGTTTAATAACAGAATGAAAATTGATAAGTTAAACGAAAAATCGATATGCAAAAACAATTATTATTGGAAAAAAATTTCGTGAAATGATAAAATGATAAATGATAAAAGTGATAAAAAGCCTCAGATAAAATAAGCTATGAAGAATAAAAAGGAACTTGCCTGAATGACTACCTCCTGATATCGATCAATGAAGTGCTCCTTGCCTAATAATTTGCATAAATCTACTCCAACTTTATCAAGTTGCTGAGCAATTTTAGGATTATTCGACGGATCATTGTAATATAAAACATTATCAAATCCATTTGCAAATTTAATACCATAAATGCATTTTACTGGTAATTTTCTAAATGTTTAACTTTGAAAAGATTATTGAAATGAATTTATGGAACAATTAAATATCATTTAAAAAATTAATGATCAATTAAAATGTAGATTACTTGACATAATAACTTTTCGAATCCGGTATTATACAATTTACTTCTTTCTCTTCTTCAGTCTAAAAACAAAGCTGTCCAAATATTTTTTTATGCCGAAATAACAAAAAAAGAAATTGAAAACATTTAAAGGAAAGCTAAAAATAACATCTATCATACAATTTCATTGCATATCGCTATTAATTAATTAAGTTAATTGTAAGATTAAGAGTTAACAAGATTAAAAGATTTGATTAATTTATCGTGGAAAGATGACAGCATTTACTTTAGGGATATAAAAATAGTTTGGACAAATTGTAGTTAATTGACCCATGACCCCATTTTTTTAATAGATTTTCATCCAAATAATTTATAATTTTAAAATACAAAATTAATTTCTAAATTAAAAATTTTCCAATTTGAATGTCATAATTACAATTTAGTCATATATTGAAACTGATAACGAATGACGTAATCGTAAATTGCTTACTGTTTAAATTTGCAAGGAAAAAATTTAACTGTTTGATGGAAAAGAAAAAAACGGAAAAATTTATTGAAGAAATAATCGATCATTTCAAAAAAGCTAACAACAGTTGGCCTTGGAAGAAGAAATGAAAAAATTGCTAAATGAAGTAATCGCCACATTCGAAATGAATTGAAACAGAAACTGTTAAACCGGTCGTTTCCATTAAGCTTTTATAAGTGATATCCGATCATTTAATCAAATATTACTTATAAATGCTTGAAATTTCTTACAATCAATAATTTTTGTTGTGTAATTTGAATATGAAATGAAATTTAAAATGATAATTTTGCAATTCATTTCTCTTTTTCAAAGATATGATAACAAAGTGAGTTGTCAATATCACAAGTTTGATCTATTAACTAGTTTATTGATAAAAATACGTCGATTTTTTTTCGATTTTTCATCCTATTTGATTTTTCATATTTTTTCTCAGAAAATAATATTTATGTGGAAAGTAAGAATTGATTGAAATATTTGATAATTTTATGATAACGTATCTTCCGACCACAAATTATTGTTATCAGTATAATCACAATAATTATTTTTATAATTGTTCTAAGGAATTTATGACTGTTCCATGAGCGGAATAAATAGTTTAAGATCATTTCACATAAATTATTCAATAGCTATACTGGCATTATCAATACGATAAGATAATTCATGAAGTGATTCCCGAGAACCCGCGGATGAAGAAAGCTTTCTCGTGCAATTAAGTGAATCTTCCGTCCATCCGAAAATCAATATAGCGTGAGCTATATGAAAATATTTGTGATATTTCGCTTGCTTAATTCAATTTTAATCATCTTACAGATAGATATCGGTAGTTTATTTTAAGTTAAAAAGTATTTTTTGAAGGAAATGATCGCAATTACAAATTCAAAGAGTAATATGAATTCGAATAGGTTTAATATACAAATGGAAAAAGTTTATTCATGATATCATGAAATAATAGAAGCAATGAATTCAAGATAGATTTGAGCTTAAATAAAAAAATGACTTTGAATAAATATTTTTAAGCTTGAATAATGACATGCACATTCAGTATTTTCCCTCTCTCTCTCTCTCTCTCTCTCTTTACCTCTCTCTTTCCATTCAACCTCTCTTCATCGAATATTATTGGAGAAAAAAATTTTTTCCCTTCCCAATTCTCATTTTTCAGTTTTTCGTTTGCTTCATTTAAGCTTAAGCTTTTCTTACTTGCTTTTCTTCCCTTTCCTTTTTTTTTATAGGATGACTGAAATCAATTAATACATATTAATATGATTATAAGTTATTAGCTAAACAATAAACAGGAACGGTTAAATAGAACAATGATTTGAATTATTACAATGGAAATTTTACAATCATAAATTCAACTCTCCTTGATCTTATTGGAAATCTTAAATAAATTATTTTTTCCTGATTCATGAAATGAGAATATCTTTTCTTTGTTTTTTCATCTAATTAATTAATTATTATTGCCTTTAATTTACCTTATATTCATTTTCAGTTTTGTTTTACTCTACACTTCTCCTTGCAAGCTTAAATTATAAGGGAATGAATAAAAAAGCTTTTTCATGTCTTTCTGTTTGATGAATAATCGTACGAAATTTTGTGCGTACGTTACGTCATTATTCGACAAAACGTTCCACAAAACGTCATATTATTGAATTTCTTATAAGGTATCACATTATGCAACCTTTTACGTAACAACATACTGCTTAAATTTTCCACAGAACGTCATTTTATCCAATCTTTTACATTATTTAATATTCCACGTAACATCAAAATCTTACGTAACGCCACATTATATAACTTTTAATATCAAGATAACACTAACACTTGCATGACAATTAATCACAATAATGCTATCAGTAGTAATTAATGATATCAATTAGTGATTGAGGAAAGTATTGGAATTTATGTCACGTATCGATAGTAAGCATAACGCTTGATAAATTGTGCTGAAATATTTTATGGATTGAATTTATTTTATTTATTTATTTATTTTTTGGATGATTTAGCTATAGAAATTATAATTGATATAATATCGAAGAAATTAAAACGATAAGAATTGATAGAAATAGATCAGAAAGTATTATATTTATTTGAGAAAATTTCAAATTTGGTGTCTAAATTTTAAAATTTACAATTCTATAAATGTATAAGAAAAGATGAAATTTATTCGATTATTGACGCATCGATGCAATTCCATTGATTATTTTACTATATTCTTTGTGTGAAAACAAGAAATTATAATAATTTGAAATTAATAACCGGAATTTGAGAAATTGATTTATTGCAAAATATCTTTTTTCTTATTGAACGACCTGGTAAATCATCGCGTTCATTTAATTTGATATCAAATTTCCGATTAGATTTATTTTAATTCTTTTAAAATTTTCATTTTATAAATTGCCAGATAAAGTGAAAAGTTTTTATTTGCAATTTAAAGTTAATTTGTTTCAAGTAGACCACCTGCATATCTATAAAATGATTAATACATGTTGAGACACTGATATCAAACATTTATCAGTTAATTGCTCTCCACTTTCGAACTTTTTTCTCTTCTTAAAAAATGATAAGATGGAAAGTCAAGCTGTTAAAGCTTTTAACACTTTTGCTACATTTTACCAATCCATCGGATTAGTACATATCATTGCACTGAGATGTTAAACTTTTGACGAATGGAAGAGAGATGCTTCTTTAACTTTTTATAGAAAGGTTGAAAATCACATAATAAAAAGTTTCTATGCTGACGTTAAACTTTCTGTAAGATGATTTACCTCTGACGATTGAAGTAATTAACTTATAAAGATTGTCATGAAATAATTTATTTATAAAAAGCGACACAAAATAATGCATTCAAAAAGTTTGACGTAAAGTAATTAACTGAGAAAGATTGAAATAAAATAATTTATTTATAAAGAGTGACGTAGGATAATTTATTTATAAACAATTATTTGTTCATAAACGCTGTCGTGAAATTGTTTATGAAGTATGAAATGAAATCACTTCACAGTTCAATATTTACTTTAATATTTATCTCCTGAAATGTTTCATTTTTTTCTTTTTTAATCATTACAATTACTGTGATTAATAGTTTGGATTTATATTAAAAGTTTAAAAATTAGTAAGAGTATTAAGTTGAAAAGGTTTATTTCAAATTTAGCTAAATTTCAATTTTCAGTAAAGCAATCGATAGTATTTCTGCTGAATAATTCACTCGTTGTCTTCATTTCCTGTGATATAATTTGGTAGAAACTTCGATTTCGCTTTTTCCTTCCTTCATTTTTATCTGATAAGGATCAGTTAGTGATTGAATGGTTGAAATTAAAATGAAATTATTGGCAAAAAAAAGCGAAACTTCACTCATTTCAAATGGAAAAAAGAAAATGAAAGTGACAGGTCGTCGATCATTGATTTAAGCTAATTGCTAAGATATTCCTTCTTGCCGATTATTTTGCTATTATAATTTTTATTTTTCATAATGTTGAAAGATATGAATTATGGATTTTTTTTTTAGTGGAAAAATGATATTGAAAAAAAGGGAAAAAAATTAATTTTAATTTGCTATTTTGGTTACAATTCCAAACTTTTATTTTTCAATAATTTTCTTAAAAATATAAGATAACTTAGAAGGATAAATTTTCCATTATAGTGCACAGATTGGAATTATCGGTAATTTGAAATATAGCAATCATTAAAAATTAATTAATTTATTTATTTGGTTCAACGGGGAATGAACGATATTCCAAAAACATCGTTTTTCATTTATTTCTACTTTCTTTTATTACTTATAGATATAATTGTATTTGTCAATTAACCTGTTTTGTTATCCTATCGATATTATCATCACTATTATCACCATTTTTATTGTATAATCTTTCTGTTGTTGAAGTTTTAACTCAAAGTTATATATAGTATATTATAAACAATTTTGTTCATATAATCATTTCTCGGAATGTAATGATTTGTATTTATCTTATGATTTTGACGGATATAAACAAAAAATGTTTGAAACATATCGAATTAATTTATTTAATTTATCATTATTATTTTAATATCATGAAAAAGAAGTTTCAATTAAATTGAAACTATTTTATCAATTTTTACTCTAAACTTTTCACTTTAAATTAAAAAATAAGTTAGCTTAGCTAGCTAAAAAGCTATATAATAGCTAAATCCACTTTAAACATAAAATATGAGCTATAATAATTATTAAATCAGCCAGAATAGATTGATATGAGTCAGATTGATTGGCAATAAACCATAAGGATTCTATTATATTCAATACTTCCATATCAGTTTTAAATAATATAATCATGAAAGTATGAAACAGAGAAATGAATACATAATTTTGTTTATTTATGAATTACTTTATTAATTAATTCATTTCAGTTATTGTGTATTACTTTGTTTTACTTTTGTTTTAATTATATACTCTTATTTGTTCATATTTTTCTTGAATTCTTTCAATGCTTTGAAAGCATTTTATTTTTTGACAGCTAACTAGCAATTGAGATTAGACTGAAAGCTTAAATTATCGAAAATACGCAATTTCATTTCATCTTTATGAAATTCACTGTCATATTTTAAATTCTTTTTTTCCATTAAATTTTTCAATTAAGAATAAAAGAAAAAACTTTTATCTAAGCATAGCATGAATAAATTATTTATTTTGCTTATAATTTTGTGATTCATTAATGGAAAGAAAATTCCCATACGGTTTATTAATTTTTATTACTGAAAATTACTTAAAGTTATTTTGAAATAAAAAGATAAACAAAGAAAATGAAATTATTTAAAGTTTAAAATTTGAAAATTTGAAATATTTTTTGATATGCTTTTAACTTTTTGGATATATTAAATTCTTTCTAGTTATCTGATAAGTAAAACCTGCTGGAAACATCGATAATTATTGATTGAGCAACGAAGTATTATTATGGGAAACGAGAGGAAATCATTTGTTGTTGTGTTAAATTAATTGTCATGAATCTTTTGTTCAAATACTTAAAAATAATTATTCAAATAACGATTAATAAAGTAACTTAATGAGTATAAAACTTGGGTTACAGCATAAAATATTATGATAAATGCGAAGTGTTAAACAACTGCAAACACTAATTTTGATATGAAAATTTAGGAGAGTTAAGAATTGTGTTATGATTAAATATGATATGATTACACAGTGATAATGATCAAATAAATGTAGGTTAGATAAGAAATTATTGATATTTGTTGATGTTTGATGGATGGGAAAGTATTTCCTGAAAATTTTAAAGTTAATTTTTCTGTATCTGTATCTTTTTCTGTATTTCTGTATTTCTGTAAATTGATAAATTTAATTAAAGGTAAGGTAGGATAGGTAAAAAAATTAAATTGATAATGGAAATTAAAAAATTATAAAAATAATAATCTACCGGAAAGTGGCATAATTTTAATCTTTCATTGCCAAATTAAGTAAGAAAAAAATGCTTCATCAGTTGAAGAGGAAAGAGAGAGAAAGAGAGAGTGAGAGAGTGGAAGTGAAATCATAAGATTTCAACGAAATATTTATTTTTAGAAAGAATGATAAATAATTCAAAAGTATCAGGCAACTGATATAATTCACTAAAATAATTAAGCGAAATTTAAATTAGTAAAAGACACTGAAATATTTTAAAGTAATAAATTTCATTTTTTTTCAGGCGCATATTTTTTCGTAATAAAAAATTGAACAGAAAAAAAAACATTTCAAATGATAGTACCAATTCTTCTACAAAAAATAAATTTAATCAATTTAATTAAAGGAAAAAAAAGTAAAATTTCCAAAAAAATATATTGTGATTTAAAAAACTTTTCATAGTGCAAACAGTGAAAATTGTATTAATTTCTCATTTTACCATAAATATTTAAACAAAAAATGAATAAATATTTGAATATTTGAAATGTTTACGAAAAGAAAAAGCTTATTCATCGATTTTTTTTTAATAAAGGAAAAAGCAAGAATTAAAAAAATAAAATGTAATTATTCATTGCTCATATTCTTCACATTTTTTCACTTTTCTTTTAGTTTTTTTTTCGATAACTAGCTTTTTCAATATTAGCAAAAATTGTTTGAAATTCAGGATGATATATAATTTCAGTGAGTGGAATCGAAAAAAATATGGCAGAAATGAAACCAAGATAATTGTTTCTCTCTCTCTCTCTCCTTATTTCTCTCTCTTCCTCTCTCTCTCTCTCTCGTTTACATTTCAATCATTCTTTCAAATCTATCATACTACAAAATGGCAGTTTAATTCAAGCCTACTTATTTATCTACAATCTTTTTAGCATATTGTATTCAAATTTACTTTCTTTTTTCGTTTTGTTGAATTTATCTTATTATTAGAATATAATATATTATACTCTTCTTTTTTGTTTTATTTTGTTTTCTGATTTTCTTTTTAACTTTACTTTCTATACCTTTTTTCCTCTTTCCTTTTCCTTGGTGACAGCTCTCTCTCTTTCTCTCTCTCTTCGATTAACTTATATCAGAGCACTATAAATAAACGTTAGTTATTAATGGCTGTCATTGATTATAATTAATTATTAATGAATTAGCGTTGCATTTTCTGATTTGCTCGATTATACCTTGTCTAGAAAAGATCTTAGACTTAAAACGTTATTGAAAATGTATTTATTAGTTGTACAAGAGAGAAATTATAGAATTAAAATCATTTGAATCAATAACCAATAATTATTTTTGCTATAAAGCTGAAAACAGGAATAATATAATAATTGTACTTTAATTCGAATTTTTCAGCCTTCATCTCTTCAACTTGGATTTTCTATTCTCCCCAACCGGAAACTTCTCAATACTACCTGTTTTCATTATTGAATTATTTAATTATTGCCTTAAAAGATATGTGAGATATTACTTTCACTCAAAGATTATTGCCATTTCAAATAGTCAACGATGCTATCATGAATTCGATAATGCTATTCATTATCAATGATCGATATTCCTAACAATTCATTTCAGGCTAATCGATTACCGCTTTTTCTTTGTTTTAACCGTTCCATTTTTAATCCGTTCCTTTGACATTGAAAATTTCCTTACTAAATGGAATTTCATCTTTTCTAATGAAATACAAAATAAGAGGAAAGTCAAAGTTCGAAAGCTAAAGATTGCGCACTTATCATACTGAGAAATGATAATTTAGCTTTGGTGAAATCTATCATTTTAGAACAATTTGATTTTTTTATATTTATGAAATATTTATGAAAAAAAAATTTTTATATTTATGAAAAACAAGATCTGTTTAATTTTGTCATTTCATTCTTTTTTAAATCACAATATTGCAAGGATCTGTAATTGTATAAACAATGATATTATTTAACGAATGATGAATGAACTGATATCAATCTTTATCACATATCTTGTTCACATTCCGGTTTTTCATTCAATCTGGACTTTCATACATCCTTTAAATTTTAAATCTAAATTTAGCAGCAAATATATTTCATCCATCTATCAACCATTTTACTTTCAACAGTTAACAAACACATTATTTTATCGTTTATGCAATCAGCTGAAAGTACCTTTGATTTCATTAACAACATCTCTCCTTGCTTAAAGTTTTAAAAAGTTAAGTTTAAAAACAATATTAAAGCAATCATCGAAATATCATTTTGATAGAAATTCCATAATTTTAAATTGTGATTTCATTTCTTCCATTTTACTTTAATACTTATAAGATATCTCATGCACCAATTTTTTTCTGAGTTAAACTACTGTAGAAGCTAAATTGAATTTCAATTCGAATGCTTTTATTTCATGCTAACCATACTTGATATATCCACATATGAATCAGAGTGTTATTTTCGAATAAATTTCATTTTTTTCCTCTCTCTCTCTCTTTCTGATAATAACCAGAACCAATGAACCAAGGATAGCTTTGAATAAAATTTCATAAATTAAAAAATTCAATTATAATAAATACCATTTAACCTATTTCATTTAACTTAACCTTTCGTTGAATTTTTTTCTTTTTTGATTTATTTCATTTATGCTATGATTAACTAACTTTTGATGTGTTAGAAAATTTTCAAATTCATTTATATATTAAACAAACATATATTTTTATTTATTGAAAAAGCTTTCTATCACTCAAAACTTTAAATCATTCAATTACTACCAAAACAAAGAAAAAAAGAAAATAATATCTTTCATTTCTTTTGGATAATAGAAATTGCAAAGCATAACAGAAATAAATAATGAAAATGATCAAAAATTCTTTTCCAAGAAAAAGAATTTTTTCAAATATTCTCAAAAGGGAAAAAATGAAAGTAAAAAAAGAAAGGTTTGCTTATTTTCTTTCTACTTTGGAAACAAATGAAAATTGTGTTTGGAGAAGAATAAATTGCATGTATTTCTGATATAACAATTTCAATGATTTTTGTTTTATGGCTTATTTTATTTCTGCTAAAATTGATTTTTGTTTATTTAGCTGAAACCACTCAAAAACCACTGATTGAATTTATCGAATTGTTCATCGATTAATTTTTATAAAAAGTATTTTTCTTTTTTCTGTAAAATAATTTTTTCTTTGTTTTATTGCTTAACGATTACTACTATTAGCTACTATCAGCTGAAATGAATTGAGAAGTAATTTTAAGAATTCAAAAATAAACTGAAAGGATAAAATTGGAAAATGTTTTTACGTTATGTACTTTAGACATTTATTTCAAATTTCGAGCATAAATGAATAAATGTACTGTTTTTTTCATTTACCATGTCTGAATTTCATTTATGCTTCTATAAGGGAATGGAAAAAAACATGAAATTAGATTAATTTAACAAAGTTCCACTTTCCACAATTTATTTCAAAAAAATTTTTCATAGAATTTATCTTATAATTTTCCAAATTTCAATTTTTACAAAAATAATTTCTATAGTTCATTTTATAGAACAATTTTAGAACTTTTTTTTGAAATTAGACGATTAACTTTAAAATGAATTGGTTTTATTAGTCTTTAAAATATAATACATTTTATCAATTCGTTCAGAATTTGCAAGATAAATATTGTGAAACATGAACATGAATATAGAGTTTATTAAAATGATAAGTTATCAAATAGTAAACAACACGATGACTACGTATCACATGAAATCGATTATCATAAGACAATTGTCATGATTATCATGAGAATTCAAACTCTCCTTATTAAAACTATTTACTTTTTCTATAATTTGTTCATTCATTGAACAAGAAAAAAAATGAAAATAGAAACGATCATTTGATCGCTATTGGAATTTAAGAAACAACTGTTCTCGTTTTTTTCCTGCCAAGATTATTGATTGAACTAAGGAAGATTTTAAGATTAATTCTTCTATTCGAAAGAAAAAATATTTACAAAATGAAATATATCTTACAAAATTTCTAACGAATTTTCTTTTTGTTAATTCATAAAGAATATTTGATATAATTTTTAATAAATTTTAAACAAATTATTCATTTTTTTGTGGATTTATTAGTAAAGAAAGTCCATTATAAGTAAAGAAAGCCGAGTTATCGTAAAGTAATATTATCTAAAGTAACCTTTGACACATCTAATTTCCCTCAATTTTAATCACTACCAATTAATTATTTGCTTATTTCAATCTTTATCGTAATCACAATGCAATCAAAACAATGAAATTTTCATTTTCCTGTTACAAAATCTTTTTTTCTTTACTCTTTAAATTTATTAAGTAAATATTTTCTTTTTTCTCTTTTTCTTTTGATGATATTCGAATTTTCTGTGTAATTTTTTTCTCAAATTTAGAATAAAAAGTGCAGGAAAGAAGAAAGAAATGCAAAAATTTGAATTATTTCTTGACATATTTTTCTGTTTATATGAAAAGAACAAATGGGAATTCCAAACTTTTCTCTTTCTTTTTCTCTTTTCTTTTTTTTTACGGAGACATTTTGCAAACATAATAGGAAAACAAAAAAAAAGTATAAGAAAAAATCAATACTGAGAGAGATTTAGTTATCTGATAAGTAAAACCTGTCAGGAATACTGGTAATTATTGGTTTGACGAAATATTGTTATTAAGGGGTATCGATAATTATTGATTAGACAATCTTAGAAATTAATTATCTTTAGAAAAGTTGAAATTGAAATTAAATCTGCAGCTAATGCTTATAGATTTAAGCTTTTTTATAATGTTTCAGTAATTTAAGTATTATTTAAATTAATTGAATGATACGAGTGATAAATCGATTGATTAGGATTTTCATGCGATAATCTCCACAATATTTCCCGGCAATATTGGAGCATTAATTTGAGATTATCATTTTCCTGATAATTAAAAATTTAATCTCTTCTAATCTATCAGACAGGCAACTACTCATTCGTCTGCATCGTTAATTCAAATTTTATGAGAATCATAGAAGTTCGCTTTTTTATTTCTTCTTCTTTTAGTCTACAATAATATACATAGAAATGTAGAGAGAGGGAGAGAAAGAGAAAGAGAGGGCAGACAAAAATGAAAGAGGATAAGTGATAAAAGTTATTTTTATCCCATCTGGTGGGAAATGGATGCTTATCGGAAGAAATGGGATTATTCAAAATTGCATAAAGTTTTATTTTTAAATATAATATTTGGTCTTATCACATTCATTTCATTTCAATTCGAATTTCATTTTAGTTTTAATTAATTCTTTTTAATTCAGTTCAATTAAACAATATCATACAAAACGTACTCCATTCTTCCTTTGGGAATTAACACAATTTCTCTATCTAATAAATTTAAAATTAGTTGTCCTTGAATTTGAAAATGACAGATGGTGGAGTGGACGATTTCAATAAATTGATCACATTGTTTTGGATTTCTAACGGAATTTGAATTTCGAAAGATTTCGAAGAAAACGTTGAGATGGTAATATTCCATTTGTTGCAATTTTCTTTGCTTTCATTCTTAAAATAAATAATGAATAGTTGTATCATATGATAATAATGACGTGGACAGCTGACCTCTAAGGAAATGTTGAATTAATGGAAATGACCTCTTTTTTGAAATTATTTCTGATTGAAACGTGGGAAAAGCAAGGAAGAAATATCAGAGGATAAGGCGTGTTGGAACAAATTTGCATACAAGGTAGCATGGACTGAAAGAAATCCAGCCAGAAATTGCTAAAGTGAATTATTCCATATTTTGCATGCAGGTCACGTGAGTTACGTACGATTGGATAGTTAGAAACTGAAATAATGGTAGGAGGTGTTTCTTTCAAATTTGACATAACATTTGCTCTTCAGAGATGAAAACTTTTCCGATCCTCTCTTTCTCCTCCATGGAATAGCAATGATACATCGTTAACAGACAGATAATAAACATTGCTACGTTTCATTACGTGATTCATGTGACTCGTCATGTCTCCTCTTCTATGACATGTTATCGCTATTATTTATGATTTATTGAAGCTGATATATATTTTTTTCTTTTCCAGTTTGTAACGTCTTATTACACATTTTGTTTTTTTTTATGCCGTCATTTATTCATTTCTAAATATGAAGTGACATGTAAGAATTTTCCATTAAGGCATATTTCAATGGTACCTCTTCTTTTAAAGCATTACATAATTTCAGGAAAGAATTAAGAATGAATAATTATCCTTTCCATTCATTTTTCATTTATCTCTAAACAACGAAATATTTTCTTATTGAATTAACTATGAATTTTTACTATAATTATATATTTATTTTCAGAAATTTATATAAATGATATGGCTCCAATCCTTCCATTTTCTTTTGATACAATAGTTTTGTTGCTGTGAATTCTCTTTCTTTGTCTGTTGAATTTTAGCGATATTGTTTTGTTCTATTACTTTGATTTCGATCACGTTGGAATTTGACTGTCAGTCAAATAAAATTCATTCCAGTCTAAATGATCGTTTCAGAGATTAATTATAGAACTAAAACTTAATTTTACTTTTTAAATGATTAAAAATTTTTTGGGATTTTTAATAAATAAATACTGCGATGAATCATTATTTGCCCAAACTGAGTCAGACGCAGTTCAACGTCTCATTTTTTAGTTTTCACAAATAATTTTGAATATATGAAGTGTTTCATAAGTGCTATTTTCTGTTTAAATTATTTCTTGTATGAAAATTTTTAGGGAATTTTTAGTTATTATATGTAGGACTTCGAAATGGAGCACGGATGTTAAGGTTGTGAACAATTTATTTTTGTATATGAAATTTCTACTTTTTTGAGTTTTTTATTGGGCCGAAAAAAATATAGCTTCAATTTCAATAAGAAATTCTTAAACTACATTTTTACAGGATGCTTTTACTGATAGAGCAACCAGGTACGAAACATCATGATGTTAGCGGACCTGATGGGCAACGTAGACATCATCTTCTAGAATACAGCACACCTGAGGAAGATGAAGAACCAGATGGTGACGATGTAGTGGCCCCAACATCTGTCGGGACAGTATCATCTTGTACACAGGTCAGAACTTGAGTTTTAAATATTCCACTTTTCTTTTCGTCATAAAATCATGAATCAGAAATCGCATTTTATCACTCCAGTGTTGCCCTGTCCAATCTAAATTGCAAAAGGAAAATTTTTTGCGTCATTGGTATTAGAAAGTAACACCCCTACATAGATAGGTTAAGTGAATAAAATTTTGCTTTAGTGATTCATTTTGCAGAAGAAATAAATTTCTTGCCTTACAGATATTAAAACTGCCTTTGTTCACTTAATTACTGCCCGTCTTTAAATATCTTTTATTGTTTTTAGAAAATGGATCAATTCTTGGTTGGCAAATCCGATTCATATGAATTTTCTGATCGATGGAAACGTGAATTCAGTGAACGACCGTCATGGTGTGATGCAGATATGGCTTTGCAGCAAATTAAGCGGGTTAGAATTATTTTCTCAATTGCATTTTTATAGGCTTTCATTCATCTGAAATCATCTGTAATTGTTTTTCGTGACCACGAAAATTCAAAATCGATTTTTGCTAAAAGAAATTGACACCTGCTTGATACTACCATTCACTCGAAAACTATAAAAGTTTTCAGGGTAAAGCACGTGGTAATAGGGCAGCTTTATATTCGAGAAGTTTAATCCAAAAAGCACTGTTTGCCTTAGGAACATTTGTACACCATCATGCATGTCTCGTTATATTCAGCGTTGTGATGTTCTTCTGTTTCTGTTGCTATGGCTTACGGTATGTCCGTATTGAAACGGACATCGTAAAGTTATGGGTGGCACGTAAGTTTTGTTTGAACTAAATATGGATAATTTCCTGATAATAATTATTGAAATCAAGTGGACAAGTGAGTGGAATGATTATACGCTTAAGCAAATTGTGAATTATTCTGCAAAAAATTGTTAAAATAATCTAAGAAATTTGTTTTGAAGTTATCAGTCATTTATTATTAGTGGCAATTACTACTTGATGAGCTGTTTTTTATTTCTTTTGACGGATCAATGCATATTTCTTTTGATGATCGTTGCATATTTCTCCTTATACTTATTTTATATTCGAAGACAATGGTCAAGGTTTTTTGCACATAGAAATAGTGAGACACTCAGCATGAAGAATTTTTTGTTGAAAAGAGAATTGATATCAATTATCATTGAAGGAAATGTTTACGATTATTTTAAAACATTATCATTTCATTCGAAAATTCCGGAAATAGCAATATATTGAGTTTCGTTCGCTTTTTCAAAAGATTATTGATATTTTTAATTTGTTAAAGTATGTGCTATCAGTTTTCATGGAAATGAAGACTTATTTTTTATTTTCCAGGTGGTGGCCGATTAGAAGAGGAGCTTAATTTTCTTTCAAGAATAGACAACCTTAATTGTGATAAAGCACATGGTGAAACAGGCCTTGGTGGTGCTTATCAAGTACCATTTCGCTTTTATCTTGACAATTTCATTTTTTTTTCGCTTTATTCGCCTCTTGAAATGGTTATAAAAGTAAGATAGTGAGCAATTTTTTTTGGTAATTAATTGAATTAATCAAATAGATTGATCAGAAATCAGTTATATTGGGAGGGAGAAAGAAGAGAATAAAAGAGGCAAAAAATCGAATAGTTCAAGACTATTTCAATTTTTTATTTCCTAATTTGCAAGGGTAATGATTTTCAGGTTGTGATACAAACTCCAGTAATCGAAGGTGATAACATACTTACTCAAGAAGGTTTACTAGAACATGTCACAATTCTGGAACAAATTGCAGAGTATAAAGTGAATGTCGCTGGCGAGTATGTTTTTCTGTCTTCGTTTTATTTTACTGTATTAATTTATTTACTTATTTCTTACTTCTTATTTTCTTTGATTTTGTAAAGATTGTCAAAATTTGGAAACTATAACAACTTGTAATTTTTTAAATTGATTATTTTATTTTTCTCGTTCACCAGTGTAACCAATAGTTTTGACTATTGAAAATAGCTTCAAAACGTTCAGAACGTAGCGCACTTTCTTGATTTGCACTTGTTTTGAAACTGGTTATAATATTTTAAAAGTGATTTTTTTTTCTAGAAACTGGACTCTTGCTGATCTGTGTTTCAAACCACCTTCTCCAAAAATTGATAACTTATTTGCTGCTCAGTTTCTACCTCTTATTGATAAAATAATACCATGCATTTGGATTACACCGATTGATTGCTTTTGGGAAGGATCAAAGGCAATTGGACCACATCCTAGTATTGAAAGCAGGTAAAAAAAAATGGAGAATATAGAGTGATCAAATGAAAAATTTTCAATTTAATTTCATCGAATTTTCAACTGTGTTTAAAATTTGGTTGGAATGTTAAAAAATTGGAAGTTCGAAGGTTATTTTATTGGTATTATGGAATTACTGTTTCAGTTATTCAGTGGGTTTTTCAGTTCGCTTGGATTTGGGAAAGAATTTTTGTCATCAATACCAAACGTGGACACTTTGTCATGGTCGAACATTGATCCGCAGGCACTTCTAGATGAATTGTCGGAACTTTTGGACTTGGATAATTTCAACAGTTTTTTTCATCGAGTAAGACTTTGCTTTGCTAAATTATTCACAGATGCAAGGTGATATAATTTCACATACCAGGAATCACTGCACATTTGGCTTCATCTTCGCATGCTGAAAAAGTAAAAGATCTTTCAGCTTCGTAATTTAAATCAACGCTTCGAGACTGTCATATGGCTGCTGAAAATTGGAGTGCAGAGTTAGTAGTTGAAGAAGTTGGGTTATTAATTCTAATTTCAGGCTAACATAGGTAAAGGTTATCTTGATCGGTGGTGCATTGATCCACTCAACCCGGAGTGTCCAACTGGATCCCCGAATCACTTTGCTTTTTGTGACCTGATCCCTAGATTTTTGGAATATGCCAAGAATCAAGGTTTTGAAGTACCAATTGATCCGGAATATCTTCGTCGCGAAGAAAGAAAGAAGAACCTGGAGGACGAATACAGTCTCTTTGATTTCTTCGGCAAAAGTTAGTTCTGTATACTAAAGTAGTATGAAAGGATTAGTTGAGAGAATTTCTTGAATCATTTTTATGATGATTGCTAAAAATTTGAAGTAGAATTTGGTTTTTTAATAGGAAATTTCTAGCAGTCTTAGATTGGAAAAAATTATTTGAAATTTATATTACTTTAAAGACCACTAAAATTTTGGACTTTGTAGGAAAATTTAAATGCATAGAATTAATTTTCTACCTTGATATAAGGAAATCAGTTTTTAGGACAAAAAAGAAGTCTGAGAAAGTCAATTTATAATCATTTGAACGTGGACGGGATGTTGAATGATACAAATCTATCTGAACCTTCCTTAAATAAGAGCAAAACTGTCACAACGAATGAAACAGAGTTTGGTTTCATTAATTTCAATTCAAAACTTGTCCAAAATAGCACAAACGACAAACAAACTGGAGCTTCTAAAATTTTATTGGAAGCAGAATCTACTGGATCAGCAGGAACAACACCAAATCCAAAGATTGCATCATTAAAGAGCGCGAAAGAGAGAGGTTAGTATTTTTATTATGGTTACTTTGCTGGAGGATATCAGAATTCTGTGTGTTTAAATTCGAGGATTCACGATAGAGAAATGCTGGCAGCTTCTTTTCGCGATTTTCATATGTAAAGGGAAGTGAATAAAACTATATGAGATTTTGTAGGCAAATAAAATAGAAAAATTCTTTATTTCCTTATAAGCTAATCTTCAATATCAGCTATTAATTAACACCAGTGAGATGATTTTTTAAAAAGTGAAAATTCAGTTGGTTTAAGCATGTGTAAATGTCTTATTGTAGTGAGTTTTTTTTTTCAACCATCGTAATCGTAAATGAAGATTGAAATGTCCCCTCGAGTCAAGCAATTCTTGATTCTCGACACAGGGAGTTCGCAGAAATAGAGTCTTTTTTTTGGATTATAAGTGACATTAGTCACTTTATTAAATCCAAACAAAAAGTTATCATAAGGGAAAGTCAGTCAAACTTCAGGTCCAATCGCTTATCAGGGTGACAATGATTTCCTGTATGACGGTGATGAAGATAAAGAATTTAATTTAAATGGTGAGAAGGCTAGGCTTCATAAGTTGTAAAGAGAAATTACGGATGTGTGTATTTCTTTAGTTAAATAGCATGCTCTTCGTCATTTCTTCTTATAAGAAATTTCAATTTCCACTTTGCTTTTAAATGGCTTTCATCCATATATATTGTTGTCCAAAGTGGTCATTGGTGATTTCGAGTTTTTCTTCTAAGTTCTCTTCAGAATTTAAATTCGTTGAAACTATTTTGATTTCTAATCAACGACGAAAATTAGTTATATTATAATGACTTTATCTATCGACTTTACACTTTAGTCAATTTAGACTAGATTCGTTGTTCCTGAGTCCCCGTTCTGTGACTTCCCGTGTTCTGTGCTGTTCTCTCCCTTTGTTTTGTTACAATTTCTTCGAGTGTTCTAAATGAGAGATATTTTCTTTTGCTCTTTTGCATAATGCCATAGTTATGTGTTGTTATCAGATCTGCAACTTGTGCCAGCTCATCTATTTGATTAGATTGTGCGTGATAACTGTAAGAATTTTTTATTTTCTCTCTTTTTTTTAAGCTGGTCTACGTTTTCGGTTTTTGATTCATTTATATCTGAGCATGGTTCGACTCAAGCATGTTGTTGTTTTATAGCTTTTAAATTGACACGAAGTTCTTTTTTTGGTACTCAGTAAAAAGCAAATCAAAATTTCAGCTGAATTGTGCGCGAAATATGCACGACCTTTTTCGGAGTGGCTACGAAATAATACGGATAAGTGGCATGAATTCCTTAAATTGGTATGGCTTTATTTAGTTTAAAATCGAATCATGTTATAGATTTTTTTTCTTTTCTAATGAGAATTTTTTCCCAGGAGTAACTTTTGTCTTGGGGAAAGGGAGTATTAACGAAACTTTCATTATGAGAAAAGAGGGGATTAAAGAGACTGGTTTGATTGTTGATTCCAGTAATTTTTCAGAACAAACTCTTAGATTATCGAGCATCAAAAGACTCACGTAGGAATGTTATTGCTTTTTCAGATATTCTGATGATCACTCAACTTTTTATTGGAAGAAAGTTTATTTTTCAGCATGAAATGCCCGTACTTCCCAATTACGGTGAAGTAGTGACTGGTGGTTGTCACAGTTTTGCGAAAGATGTTATGTTATGGCCACAAGATCTGATTATTGGTGGCGTTCAGACAAAAAATGGTACGATTCAAAGCGCGGAAGCTTTGCAAAGCGTATTTTTAGTGGCTTCACCTATTGATATATATAATCGCTTTAAGGTATATTTTTTATCTGAAGGAAAATTAGCTAGTAACATGAGAAGTCTTAGCTGTTATTGTTTAGGGTTGCTGCTAATTGATTAGAAGCCATCATATTTTGATATTTTTATTATTGGAAGATAACTATGATTTACTTTGCAAGATATTGTGAAGAAGAAAAATAGATCTCATCATAAACTATAATAATATATGAATTCTGTTTGACAGAGTCCGAGCATATTTATGCCGTCATTTTGTTTCATAGGATGGTGACAAAATTCATTCAAAACCAAATTTAAACTTAATGCGATGGAATGTAACTGTGGCAGAAAATGTGATCAGAACATGGCAACGTAACTTTACAAAAAATTTGTACAATCATCAATCGAACTTCATTGTTGATCAGAAAAGTGATTCGAAAGTTGTCCATCGTCGCATACATCCATTAGCATCATCATCAGTGGCTGATATGTTGGAACAATTTTGCAAGTTCAATTACAGCGTCATTTTTATTGGGTAAAATTTTTTTAATGAGATTATCTGAGAAAAAATAATTTCTATAGATATAGAAATGAATATAGACTAAGTTAACGCATTTAAAAAAGAATCATTTCACTGTAATCAGCAGCCAATAATTTAGTAAAAGAAATTTCGTAATGAAATGGTTTTTAGAATTTTGATTCCGGAGAAAGTTTTCCAATCATTTCAACATCCTAAAAACTTTTAAAAATTGCTGAGCATAAACATTGCACAGCAAATAACTAGAAAGTCAATAGAATATCAATAAGTCAATGAATATTCGAAATCAGTCTAATATCGGCTTTAGAAAAGAAAATTTTACTTCAGCCTTATGTTCTTCCAATAAATTAACCTATTATTTTCGCATTTCAATAATTATGCTATAGGAAGTTAAGGATAATAAATCAATTACACATTCTTCTGTGATTTTTAAATTCCGGTCTATTAATAATTGTCATAGGTATTTTCTGATGTTGGTCTATGCACTGCAAGCTCAAATGAAATGTCGTGGATGCATGTTAGCTGTTGATTCGTGCATAAGTTTGGCTTTTGCTGGGGTCTTAACAGTTACTTTTGCGTCAATTGCTGGTTTGGGTCTTGCGACATGGTTGGGTATCGAATTCAATGCCGCTACTACTCAGGTTAGATTTCTTCGGTTATGATTTTAAATTTAAAAGTTTACACTTATAGGCTTAAAACTTTATTTGCAGTAATAATAAATGTTGGAAATTTTGCTATTATCAATGTTTGAAATTAACTTAGTTGATCTTACATATTTACCGTTCAGTTAATATTCAAAATCTTCATAGTTGTCTTCTACAATTTCGACATAGTTTATGATTTTCATATTATTTGAAAAAATTCACCCTTATGTTAAATTTTATTGACAAGCCATTGATTGCACATTGTTGATTTAATTTAATGAGAATATATTTTAATTTCGTATAAAAATTAGTCTTAAAATAAGACTTGCTTTTACCGGAAATATTGAGTTAAATTTTGAAAAATTATTTTTAGATAGTGCCATTTCTAACACTCGGTATTGGCGTGGATAATATTTTTCTGTTATTGCACAATTATCACAGTGTAATAGAAAATGTGAAAAAGGATGAAGTTGGTATGTTAATGAAAGAAACCGGTATGAGTGTTATGACGACATCCATCAATAATATTCTTTCGTTTCTTACCGGGACATTGTTACCGATTCCTGCATTACGTGCATTTTGTGCGCAGGTTTGAGTTTTTATAATTCATTAAATTAATTCCGTATAAAAATGAGTCTTAAAATAAGACTAGTTCTTGAAATTTGAACTAAACGATTTGATTAGAAGTTGGCGAACATGTTCTTCTAGTTAAGTTTACCGCTGTTTATTGACTTCTAAGTATTTGGTAAGAGAAAATTTTTTCAGTTTATACATGTTGAGAATGTTTTTCACTAGTTCTTTAATATTTTAAATGTGATTTGAATTCATTTCAGTCTTCTATTCTTCTGACGTTTAATCTTATTGCTGTACTTACGATTTTCCCAGCAATCATATCAATTGATTTGTATCGTCGCAAAAGTTATCGTCGAGACGTTTGTTGCTGCTCAGTGATGAAGGATTCATTTGCAAGGGAAAGCAGTTATATGGTTAATATAGGTGTCAAACCACATATTCAAGTCAGTTTTTCATTTACAAATATTTGGAAAGTATAAACTGTTTGTGCAAAGTTTTTTAATAAAAAACATTTTTATAAGGAACTACAAATAAATCAGTTTCTGAAGTGCGAAAGTATGCTTTCATTTAATTAGGTACTAATAATCTGTTCTTGATTGTTTGAAGAGTTAAACGAAAATCAATCCTTTGTTATTTAAATAGATTATTTCATATTTATTGATATAGATCAGCTCAAGACCTAGTTTTTTAGACTGATTTGATTCAATTCATCCACACAAAAGTTATAGGAGAAATTGACTGTTGGTGGAACAATGCCTTCATACCATAATCTATATTCTCCTAATGATCATGGTGATGATATGGAGGATGATATCGTAAAGCCTTGGACTCTTCATGCTTTTCTACGCCATTACTATATACCATTCTTAAAAAAAACAGTAGTCAAAGTGAGTATTCTTGATTCCTATTTTGATTTTAACTGGGAAAAAGCATTTAATTTTTAAAAGGTTACTGTATGAACACCTCCTTGTTTTAATTTTCGCAAGAGTAAGTTATGGAGTTAGAATATAAATTTCAGTAAGTAAAGTGATTTTAAAGTTGCTGAATTTAATGCCAAATTGAATTAAAGGCACAGTTGTTAACTTATATAATCATTGCTACTTTCAGTGTTGTTTTTTTTGTGCATTTTTCAAAAGATTTTTTCATTTTAGATATTTGTCATTATCATTTGCTTATGCTTGTTAATTGTCGGATTATTTGGATTACGCAACACTACGTTTGGTCTTGAAATGAGCGATGTATTACCCGACCAGACAGCACCGGCTGCTTTCCTGAAAGTTCGGGATCGTTACTTTAACTTTTACCCGATGCTTGCTGTATTACGTGGGCCGAATATTGATTATGCGCGAAGTCAACACAAAATTGATAATTATCGTTTGAGCATTGGTAAATTATTCTTTGCTTTTTAAATCTGAAACTGAATTGATTATATGATATAAATGTTTCTGCATTCATCCGAAAAAGAGCTGGATTTATTGAAATCTCTAGATAAATTATTAGATATCCAGAAAAATATAGTATTTTAGCGCTTCGACATTCATCTATATTCGTTACATATGGATTGAACATACTTTCATCCTTTTCTAATCAGCAATGCAATTTTAATGTTTTGGATAGTAGCATAATATAAGCATTACAGTATACTCTTCATGTCCACTTATCCACTTTTCTATTCTGTTACACACTAGTTTTAGGCAATTCTCCTTTTGTCATGAAAAACAGTGAAAAGGAACCAAGCGAGAAATATTGGTTATCACTGTTGAGGATTTGGCTGAGAAATTTGCAGCAGAAGTTGGATCAAGCAGTAGCTGATGGTTTGGTAAATTTTCGGAATTTTACTCAAAACTGATATTCAGTTTTTAAACTTGTTCTAAAAATTTATTTTAATTCATCTGTCATGTGTGTATATATATATATGTGTACCTTTTAATTCTTCAAATTAATGACTACGAATGTTTTCTTAAAGATTGATTCATCAACGGGTACAGTCGTTGGTGAAGAAACTGATTTCATGGGAAAAACCGAAAAATTGCCAACTGATGTCAATATCGCTTATCGATTGGCATGTAGCTATGGATATATGTACAATTGTACCGGTCGTGTAAGTATCTTTTCAAATCATCAACATTAGATGCGGCTCAAACCAATTTTTTGGAGAAGCTTATCATTCGTGTCGTGAAATAGTTCAGTTAAAGGTATTTTTTAGTTATATTTTAGACAGTATTTTTAAATAGTTAAAACTGGGCAAATTAATGGGAAAATTTTGCGATATTTTCAAGGTGCATTATATTTTCAGATTGGAAGGATACGTTTTGTAGATGAAAGTGGAACAATTAACATGGAAAGTTTTTACAATTATTTAACAGCCTGGTATAATTCTGATAAAATTATGTATCACGTTTCATTAGCTTCCTTTATCCCTTCACCACCGGAATGGACAATCGAAGATAAAACAACACGTTTGGTACCACCAGCAGGTCCATTCGAATACAGCCAAATACCTTTTTATCTTACAAATTTGTCTAGTACGCCGGTTATCATCGAAATGATTAAAGTTAGCTATCTTTTCAATTTTTAAGCTTTTATCTTTCTATCTTTCATTTTTTCCTTTAAGTCTTAGCTTTTGTACGAAACATTTTCATAACATTTAGATTAAGTTAGTTCGTTTTTTTTCGGATGTTATGATTCATTTTTTATTGGTTAAATATAAATTAATTATATTGAATCAAAAAAGGATTTTTTAGGAGATTCGTACTATTTGTGATGAATTTAGTGCTAATGGTTTACCAAATTTCCCAGCTGGAGTTGCATTTACATTTTGGGAACAATATTTACATTTGAGCACTAATCTTTTCCAAGCTATTTGTGTAATAGCATTTGCTGTATTTTGTGTGATCTCTATTATTATATGTAACCCATGGGCTGCCGGTTAGTAAATTTTCATTTTTTTAATTAGTGATTTATCCAAATTTCGCTGCATAATTTTTTCTCTGATTCTTTTTTATAATTCTGAGAGAAATTTCTTCTAATCGGATTTTCATATACGCACTATAATAGTTGTTTCAGGTATTATTTTGATAATTTTATTATTGATGACCATTGAGCTCACCGGTTTCCTTGGTTTGGCTGGTATCAAGTTGAATCCTATCTCAGCTGTAACAGTAATCACTGCCGTCGGTATTGGTGAGTCCTCTATAATTTTTATAGTTTAATTTTAGTAATAGTTAAGGATCCAGAATTGGGGATAATTAATTTTAATTTCAGAAGTGAACTAATTGGATTAGTGAGATTTTTATTTAGTTTCGCAATTTTTAATGATAAAATGATCATATAATGATGGAAATGAACTGAGTTAAATGGACTAAATTTTATTTTTGATCTGGTTAAAATAGTATTTAACAGCACATTTTTATAGGAGTAGAATTTACAGCACATGTTGTGCTAGCATTTTTGACGTCGCTTGGAACTCGAAATGACCGAATGGCATTGTGTATCGATCGTGTTTTTGTTCCTGTTATCCATGGTGCTTTTTCGACATTACTTGGGATTATTATGCTTGCTTTTTCGGAATTTGAATTTGTTGTGAAATATTTTTTCGTAGTAATGTCAGCATTGATTTTTATTGGTATTATCAATGGTCTTGCTTTACTGCCAGTTTTACTGTCACTTATTGGACCACCATGCGAGGTTATTATTATGTCAGATCTCTTGATTTAATTATACTATTCATCAAATGAGTAGAACTGAAAACCATTACTTTGTTTTAATTTACTTAAAAATTTTCTTTTGATATATCTCATTTTTGAACTGTGAGGATGAATATACAATAATTACTTTTCTCACCCATTTAAACTCTATAAGTTATTGTCGAAGGATAATAGAACGAAACCATTTGAGAAAATGCAGAAGAATGACAATGCTTTTTTGAAATTTTTATCATTTCCAGATTGAACCGTTGGATGGAAGTTATCGTTTGTCTCCTCCGCCACCGTTACATCTACAAGTACGACGAACAGTGCAAGAATCACAAGCACATCGACGCAATTGTTCAGATGACAGTAATACCGCTACTCTTAGGTCTGAAAATGTATGTGTTTCGTCACAAATTGATTATATTTAAATTTCTATATAATATATATATATATACATATATACATACAATATATAATAATTAATATCACTGAGACTCGTACTAGTTTTTTCAACAAATTTTTGAAAATCTTTTACTGAAAAATTATTTCTTTCAGCCTTTGATTTTCAACTAATTTTTAGAATTTTGAAATTTCAATTAATTTTTTTGGATTACAACTTTGTTAAAAAACTCTCTTAAATATTGTTAAAATTGAAGTTCTTTTTATTCAGTGCAGTACAATGCTACTAATAGCACCGCCACGAAGCGGCAATGTTGGCCCATTGGGTGTAGCACGACTAGTTCCAAATAGTCATGCTCGGTCCGCAAGTGCTCATATTACATAAATTTGAAGTGCTGTTTTTTCTTTAGCTGGTTGCATGACATTTTTTTCTCGCTTCATCTTATTTAAATTCTTCGGTGTCTCAATGGTGATACGATACATTCCCTTTCAAAAAAACTAATGCGGACATATTTATTATTGTTGTAAAATACAGCAAAAATGATTTTGATTAAAAAGGGTGAAGTAATAAATATTTTCTACATTATCTGTGAGAAAATATTATTTATTTCAATATTTTTTATTGTCAGCTGAGAATTTTGGAATTATAGTTGGAATTTTTCCTCACATGCGTTCTGTATGTATTGCTTATTATCTGTAATAATATATTTCCATCATTGTCTGTGATCTCGTGTGCGTCCATCTCTCCATTTTCCCTTTCTTTTAATTCTTTCTCTTCCACCGGCTTGTGTTTTATTCATGTAATTGATAAAAGATCAAGTTTATTTCATTTACATAGGTCAATTAATCATATTGTGATTTTTTTATTTACATAGGTTTATTGCATGATTATCTACTGCTAAGTTATCTTCAATATTTCTTCGATGTTTTTTTTTTATAAATTAAGAAATCATGCTAATTCCCAATAGTTTTTCGTCAAGCAGTTACATACTATGTTTTTTGTGCGGATTCTTAATTTTTAACAAAATTATCGATATATTCCTTTCTTGCTAATTTATGGTTTTCGAGTAGGGAAGTGTTTTATGATTTTTAACTTCTTATGTTCAATATTTATAACATAAAATAGATTTTTTTTTTATTTTTATTTCTTTTTATCCAACTTATTGATCAGTCTCATCTGCTGACAGGAAGGTTGAAATTGAAGAAGGAGAAAAGAGGAATAAATTGACTGGGATGTGTTGGGATCTGTTATGTCTGATCCGTAGAATTAATCTTAATTCATTCCCAATTGTTGTCTAATTTCTTGCGGAACAGGAAGGAAATGAAAAATTGATGGTATCTATCTTATTGGCTCATATTGATTCCACTACATTCCGAATTAAATATGTCCGGTATGTATATATGTATTGCACAAATACTGTATTTTCAATATTTTTGCATCTGTGAAATCTTTAATAATTGATGCTTCGATAACCTTTTTCCAAATAATATAATTTCAAGAATGAAAAGACAAGACGGAGGATATTCAAAAATCCCCAAAAAGACTTTTGATGTTGGATTCATCGTTGTATTGTTATCATAATTTCTAAATATGTTATTGTTCGTTATTAATTTTTTGAATTTGTTTTAAACTTGAATATGAAGTCAGTTGTATTATTTATTGTCGTCGATGAGTCACATCAAATTGTCTATATTATTGATTGGTTATTTATATATATTTGTATTATTTTATTATTCTGGGCACAAAATTCTCTCATCTGAGCTTATTCCTTACTATTACTGATTATTCAGGTAATTCGTAAGTAAATACCTGAAAGAATCATTCTCTCTCTCTCTTTCTCTTTTCATTCTTTCTTTTATTTTTTGGAACTTTCATTTTAATCTGCTGAAATGCTTCCGTCCAATGAGTATTCTTTCAGATATTTATGGCGGTGAATTAAATCATTTTTCGTTCATTAGATTAAATTGTATATATTTTAGACTTAGTAGAATATTTAAGATACCATAATGTTGAAAGTACACATGATTGTTATCCCGTCCCTCAATTCTATTAATGTACTTGTTCAGGTAATGTTTATCAGCATTTTTTGGAATGAATACCATACAGCTTTGCAAAATACTACTTTAAGCCTCGTACATGTAATGTCTTATATTCTTCTTGTGTGCATGCAGTTTTTTACAAACCATATTTTATTGTTTTCACTTGCTAAGATTTTTGCTTTATTTCTTTCAAAGCAGTGATTTTTCGGACTAAAGGTTAGATATAGGATTGCAGATACATAACTTAAAGGGCATCATTTTTATAAATTAACTGCTTATATTTAAATCACATGAGAATTTGTGCATTCATTATTTTGTTTTATGAAAGAATATTTTATGTTATTTATAATTGCCGGTGTATTTCTTTTCTCTTTCTTTTTTTTGAAATAATTCAATTGTATATTCGTAATTCATATTAATAAGTTATTATTAAGATTTTATTTTGTTTTTTATCGTTTTTTTTTCTTGATGGATAAAATATTTTGAAAAAAAAAAATGTTTTACTTTTAACAATCGAAGTAACAAAATTATATTAAATTAGAAATAGATTATATCCTGAGAACTTACAGCAACTATTCAATAATTTGCTCGATTAATTGATTACTTTAAGTGTCGATTTCGTATCAGTGGAAGTTTTTTATCTTTATCACTGTAACATAGACAACTAATCAGTATGAATGATTGCACTCGTGAGCATCTTAACATCAAATTATTTTTTAATATCTAAGAAACGGACTGTAATATTTCCATCCAATCAGTAATTTATTATGCCTTTCATATTTTTAATATGTCTGTCGCACTTCCAAGTTTTATTTCTACAATATGATTAAACTTTTCAATTACTGCTTAATCAATATCTTGGTAGAATAATGGAATATGCAATTATTTAAAAAAAAGGAGTTCTGAATTCCGGTTATCACATTCCTTATTCAATTATCCTTTTAGCCTAACTGATATCTTGGATACTCTAATTTTTTTTTTTCAATTACCAACTTTATACTTTCCAACGTCCTATTTCCATACATGGAATCAAGATTTCATATCAAATGTTTCAAATTAATGATATTAATATCTTGTTAACATTCACAATCATACTACATCAATGATTTATCATTAGAGAAGATCCTTCATGATTCGATTGTCGTTCAGTGATAAACTATCCATCTCTAAATCATTGTTAATCATAAAAAAAGCTGAAAAGTGAAGAAGATAAAAGCGGTAAAATCAATGCTAATAAAATAGCAAAAATTCCATTCACTAAATATTCATTAATTTGCTATTGCACAGAAACTGTAAATGAATCCTACTAGCTTACAATATTACCATAGTATTTAATTACGGAAAAGCTATTCGATATTTTTCAGGATTGATAAGTCTATTCTTGCTGGTTTTCTTCCAGAAATTCCAGCTAACACTTTCCTATACTAACAGTATACTATGATGAAATTTTTTTTGATAGTAACTACCAATCAAACTTTTATCATCACGACGAAATTTTGAGATTTAATACTCGAAAGGAAAAGAAATCCAAATATTTTAAGAATGAAATTTTAGAAGTCAGGTTTTGCAATATTCTTCAATCTTCTTATCATTTTTTAAGATATCAAAGTTTATATTATTTATTTTTTTTTAAGATATCAAAGTTTAAATTTATATCAAGTTTATGAAATTTCCAGACGAATTCTAAATAATTCATCTACAGTTGCAATTGTTAAAGTAATGGGAATTTTAGTTTGCCATAATTTAGGATTTATCGGATGAAAACTTCTTTGAATTTTTGAATAAGTTACAATTTGAATAATTAATTTCATTGCTGATTTATTGAATTTAAAGTGTTCAATGATATAAAATATATAAGAATTGAGTCGCTATATTACAAAGCAATATTGTTCATCAGTCTTATGTACAATAACCGCACGTCTATACTTCATTTAATTAATTAATTATAACTTTGCATTATCTCTGTTACTGTCAGATTTCTTCTAAAGTAATAAAGTTAAAGGAAATGATCCTGTAATTTATTAAATTATTTTAAGAAACATTTTTATCAACATATTTTTTGTCATATTTTATTTTATCATTATCAATATATGAAAAAAAAAGTCCTAGATGAACGTATTATTATCATTCAATTATTTATATTATTTAATTTCTGAATTTATCATTATTAATTTTATTCTATATTAATTATATTATTAATTCCACGTAAAACGTATGACTTAATGATAATGTAATTGCATGACTGGAATTTCTATACTTCAATCTTACGCTTCAACATTTATCCATGTTAGCTACTTTTTCTTTTTGCTTTTCCGGAAATGCCTTAGCATCTAGAAAGAGAGAGGAAGAGAAAAGACTGAAAGAAAAGCAAAAATTAAAAGATTGAAAACGGAAATGAAGGAAGAAGCGGAAGTGGGAGTTTTGAGTTATTTAAAAGATAATTGTTAAATTATCAGGAAAAGAAGCTTATTCGAAATTTCATTTTTTTGCTTTAGCTTCATTTAATCCTATATTTTTCCTTTCTTTGCTTTATCCTTTTTCATTTTAAAATCCATTAGTGAAAAGTGGTAGTAGTCAATAAGTCTCATTGAGCTGTTTATTTCTTATTTCATTTTTATGATCAAACTTAAAATCCCATACATAACAATTCGAAAATTCAATTTAACATTATTTTCCATTCTATTAATGCATTCATTTTTTCCTGAAATAAAAATTTTTTACGGAATATTATAGAATTACGGTATAAATTTTAGGGTAATAAAATTGAAATGTAAGTGAAATATTTAAATTATTGTAAGAAAATAATTATTAGAAGATTATGTCATATATGAATTATATTATAATCAAAATTCAAATGTTATTTCATGTTGCGTTTAAATGAAAAAATTGAATATCAAAATCTTATATTGAATTATATTGAATATTGAATTTAGAATTTAGAAAACAAATACTAACTTTTTATTCATTTTAAATTTTCGAATTTTTTCGAGCTAAATTATACTAACTTGATGTTTCATTTAACAAGAGATCGTAATAATGAGCCGATAGAAGTAAAATCACGATTTTCTCCTTCTAATTCATTGAAATTATCATTTTGTTACGATTCGATTCGATTCCGTCTACGATATAACATGAATTCTGTAATAATTCTCAGTGTAGATTTTACATTTCCACTAAGTCTCATTTCCCACAGATAAATTAATAAATTTAAAATTGATTATATCCAATCTCAACGATTTTGTTTCTTCAACTTATCCGAAAATGGTGAAAACTGCGAATGGAATTAGATGACAATATTAATGCTTCAAGCAATCTTATCTTTATAATCAAATTTACTTAGTCATTAAAGGGAGAGAAAAAAGGCTTACTTTGCCTGAAATAAATAATTTAATCCATCCTTCTTCCACTACTCTTTTAAAATTTTAAATGCTTTAAAACAGATTAGTTTTAACATTTCCATGCTTATGTATATTTGTTTCTTATCGTTAAAATACTTACTGGTACTAATTGGTACCAGGATAACCATGAACGAATGAAGTAAACTAAGAGTTTGAAAGCAAACTCCGATATTTCGAACATCTGCTTATCAATAATTTTTGATTCTTCAATTATCCTTAAAATATCTTATACTTTTGTTGTAACATTCTAAATTTTGCTATCAAATTATTTCAAGTAATAAAAAAGAAATTTGCATAATCTTACTTAACTTTCGTCAACTCTCGTAATATTTGAACATGCATTCGTCAATTTGAGAAGAAAAAAAGAAGATATTCATCAAGCTTATATAATTATGATTTTCTTGATTTCATGATTATCACTGTTTGCATTAGAATCTATCTAGTTATTGTAGTATGAAAAGATTACTTGAAAATTTTAAAATCATTATCAAAATCGATTCTCTAGAAGATGATTAACCGTCGAAGTAGTTTAAATTCCATTGTTGTTATCAGTATGAACAATAACAGTAGCATTGATAAGGTTGGAATTGAAATATCACCGCCTATAATTAAATTAAATTTCTGGGATAACTTCACCAAAAATCTTCAATAACAGTTAGCAAAATGAAATTTCCAATGAAAATTTCAAAAATGAAAACGATGAAAGTTTTGCAGGAATTATTTAAAGTGAATTTATTGTTAAGAAAAGGATAAAGTTTTCTATCAACTTATTTTTCTTTTCTTTGACAATATTTTTTGAAACGAACAACTGTCTAACTATGATAAATTATTGCTTGCTGTGAAAATTATATTTGAATGAATTGATCACGAATTAAAAAATTGAAATAGATAATAACTTATAGGAAAAAAAGGGAAAAAATGAATTGGAATTTTCAATTTTGCAAGTTATTAAGTTATAACGAAATTTTAGAAAGTCGAATTCTCTTAGAGATAATAATAATGAGAAAAAGAAGAGAAAGAGAGAAAAGAGATTTTTTTTCTTGCAAAAATAACGTTTAAAAGTAATTTATAAGTGAAATGAGAAAAAAAGAAAAAATTGGATAATTTTTTTTCAAGTTCAATCCATACATTTCATACATTCTTAAAGTATCTAATTTAATTAAGTAAATGAACAGTTGCTCATTTCTTCTTCTCTTCAATTATCATATCAAAATTATCTCCCACTACTGCTGTCATTATGTCGCATTTGAAAAGCGAAAAAGTATTTTTTGTTTCATAACACTTTGGAATAATTATTTTTAGCAGCTAACTGATAGCTAAATGCTAAAAGCTAATTTAAATGTAGAAATTAGCTGCCTCTCAAACTTCTTTCTTTATATCTTTCTCTTCTTTTTCGCCTGGAATTCTGTTTAAATAAAATTTTTATTGGAAACATGCTAATTTCTTCATTTGTTTCTTTTACGAAAACAATTGATACAAGAAAAAGTAATTTTACATTTTTAATGACTTACTGCTAAAAATTCTCTTCTTTAAAATTCAAATTAAAATTCTAAGAGATATTTAAATTATTAAATGATATCTTTGCTCACTTGCAAATTATTAATTAGGCTTGAAATATCGATTGTTAAATTTGAATTTTAATTTTTAATAGTTCTGGTATTCATGATGAAGAAGCACTTGTTAACCTGAACTTCGAAGTGTCGAATTCTCGGATGAATTAAGTTTTCTGAAAGTGATATCCAAAAATTTAATATTGTTATTCCTGAAGCAGTTTTCATGAGTGCTTCATGAAATTGCAGTTCGTAATGAGAAATCAGTTGAATGCATCGTACTATTCTTTTTAAATTAATTGAAAATTACGTTAGATTAGCTTTCAAAAAAAAATTTAATTTACATCTTATCAAAACGAATAAATTCAAAGTTATGAGAATCTTATGTGATAAGAAGTGAAGATCAGAAAGGATCGTAATATTATTAAGCTGAATATTTTGCAAATTTCGAACATTTTTTTATAACTATTTTAGGTTATGTTATAATCTCGCAATTTTAACTCTCATGCTTGTGATAAAACTGTTAAAATGTGCGTTAGAAGAATACTGCAATTCGTGATCTAAAATAGTATTAGATTAAAGGAAAATTTTAAATTAACGATATTGAAGCAAAGCATCCAATTTATTTAGTTTCCATTCAAGTTTATGGCGTTGATTGCCACTTTAATGATAAAGTTTGTCAATCAAAGTTATTTGGGATATTAATATTTTGTATTATTACTTATCAGTTGAAATTTTTTTTCCTCAATACTTATATTTGAAATGATAAGCTTATCACGCTTTATTCTGATTAAAGTTTTTTGAACTCTTTTAATTACTCATTATTTTGTAAAATACTTACCTTTGATTTATTACTTTTAATTAAAAGTACAAACGTATTTCATAATCATCGTATTTTTCACGATATTGAGAATATCAATATTTTGATAACAGGTAATATACGTAAAAATAACTAATAATACAAAAAAAATATTAGTAATAATAAAATGCAATAATAATGATAGTTGTAATAAAGACAATAACAATGATGATAATATTAATAATATAGTAATAACTTTTTTGAAGGTTAAAATTAACGAAATGGATAAAACCTTTTACAAAAATGAAAAGGAATAGATGGAATTTCTTTTTTGTTCACCGTTCAGCAATGTCAAATTTTGTAAAGTTAAAAAGTTATTAAACAATATTTATTGTTACAATATTTATTATTACCGCAAATATCTTAACGATAACGATGATAAAAAGCGATTTGTTCGATATTTATCTTCTATGCATAGGTAATGAATCGCCTGAAGGTGTTCATCATTTCAATAATTATTGTTCTGATTTAATAAAGCCTCTTAATTGCACATTTTATAAAAATATTTGCAGTTGGAAATGCAATTTAATGCTGAAGAATGGCAATATTGATTTATTCTTGGAAAGTAATGAAAAGATTTATTAGGCATACACGCCCTAAAAGTATTTTAAGCCAAGCTATTCTTAAACAAAACTTGAAGAAAAAACGAAGAGAAGGGAGAGAATAACAGGGCTAATAGTTAATAGCAGAAGAAATGACAAAATCACACTGTTGAAGCAATTTTCATCTTACATTCATACTTTTTGACAGCATTTCAAATATCTGTACAAATTTCAAGAATTGACAAAAACATAATTATTATCAAATTCAACTTTTTCTCCACACTTTATTATTTTTCTTAAAATCATTCTTACTTTTGTTTTGTTTTTGAAATTATGATTTCTTTTTTTAAACAATTATTTTTGGAATGAATGATTGGTTTGGTCGTAAAAAAATTTTTTCCAAGCTTTTCTTTTTCTAAAAAAGAATTACTGCCTAAAAGATTTTATGCGAAGGAACACTAAGCTAACTAAGATTTTTATTCTTTTCATGTTTTCTTTTGTTAGTCTTTATTTAAAACAGCAATCATTGGTTTTTACCGGAATTGTTCATCCGGTTTTGCGTAATACATTGATTACGTAATTAAGCAAGATATTAGTAAATGTTTTTTCACATAAAAACAATTGACTCAACCAACCTATTTTTTTGCTTTTTCTTTGTTAGTTCTTATTAGCCCATTAGTTATGTAAGAAATTAAAAGTGATCATATATAATTAAGTGAATGGTAAAAAACAAAAGACTTTTTTTTTTTTGATTTTTGAAATTAAGAAGCGTCAGTGCTGAATTTTTAGTTTGCAGCTATAGTTGTGATAATTGTAATCAATACTATAATAATAATAGAAGTTTGCTCTATGACGTTGCTGTTAGTATTAATAGCTATAAGCATGCTAGTATTAATAAAGATAAAAGAAGAAATGATTAGATAATCAATGAGATGATATCATACATTGATTATTCATGCAAAAATAAAGGATGTAAATATTCAATGATATACGCCATATGTTACTAAAAATGATATTTACAAATAGCAATTTGCTTCATTTTATTCTCGGCTTTCTCGTTAGCTAAAAAGTAAAAAATAATATTATATAAATGAGAAGTGATGAAAGATGCGACTGAAATATTCATCCGTCCCTTTTCAATTTCATTAAGTCTTTTTCTTTGCTTTTTCCGTTTAGCTCTTTTTGATTATACAGGTGAATGACAGACATATGTGTGAAAGGTTTTTTTCAAATTTAAATAAATATATTACATTTGAACTATAAACTCGAGTCTCTCTCTCTCTCTCTCTCTCTCTCTCTATCTCTTAGTTATGGTCCGATTAAATACGTGGAAAACACTGTATCATTTCATTGCATTATAAAATAGTACACACGTATTCTGTAATAATCAAAAAATAAACCTACCATCGTCTCATATTCGTTCGCGTGCAAAATAAATTATTTGAGTTAAAAACGAAATGTTGAAGAGCATAAATTATTTAATTAATTAGATGAAAAGTAATTTCGTGATGACTAATTAGTAGATTAGTATCATTAGTGTTAGTGTGCAAAAGTTTTCAAATACTGACAGTTTTTCGACTGACGAAATTTCACTTAAAACAAGCTAACGGTTCACTTATCTACTTAAAATTACATGCAATGTGTAATTGGCCTAGGACAAAGAAAAGTAACTTAATGCAATCATGCATTCAGGCATTGATAAGTAGTATTAATGATTACGATGAAGATGTAATTTACTTCTTTGCTTTTATTAGCAAATGCGATAAATTTCTGATCAATCAAAATTTGATGCAATTAAAAGGAAAAAAAGGAAACTTTTCCAAAAATTTGAAGGACAAAGTTTGGCATAGGTAAAATTTGAAATCTGTTCATAGAGGATTTTGATAATTTAATTAATAGCTAACATATTACAATAAATCACAAGTAAAGAATAAAATAACTTATAATTTCACATTACTGTTAATAATTTACGTTATCGTTATATCAAATTGATGCTTATTTTATCATTTGTATCATTTATTATTATTACTATTAATTATTGCTATTATTATTATTATTATTATTATTATTATTATTATTATTATTATTAATTATTATGATTTTAGTTACTTTTTATTATTTGTATTCCCAGTATCGGTATCACTATTAAAATGTTTCACTGATTCAAAACGATAATAATAAAATGGAAGAAAATAATTTATTTTTCGCTACTGCCAAGCGGAGCAAGGAAGAAAAAAATGCAAAAGGTGGTGGTGATGAAGCAATTTCAGAAACTGATTCATGTTTCCTCTTCGTTTTACATTAAGGAAATTGGTTTTTTTTTATTAATAAATTTTCATTAATCACACTTTACTATGTAAATCGGATTCGGAAAACTAATTCTCACATTCAATAATTCCCATACATAGAATATTAGTGAGTTTCCCGTCGGGATCCGGTTGAATTGTAAATGAGTAGATTGACCGGAAAAGTTTCCGCAGCATGTGTTATTGAATGTTATGGGATGTTTGTTCGGAAAAATTATCATAGATCCGGTATAGGTTTTGCAACTACTAGAGATTACGTTATTTCATCTCTGTTCTTCAATTTTGAAAACAAAGCATTATTTCAGTAGCATTCATGAAAATTTTAATGATTTTTAACCTGTTTATCTGTAAATGAATTTTTTAAATCAAATACATAATGAATCGATTGATTCTTTGAAAGTAGTTAAATAAATAATTCTATTAAACTACACAATAATATCATCTAACTCCATCTCACTTATTAATCTATCGACTGAGAAATATCACTGACAGTACTAATTATTGCACTTCAGATTTAATTAAATTGAAACAGTATATGTATTTTGCTCATGATAATTTGTTCCGTTACTCTTACTCTTACTGTATTCATGACATCTTATTATATACTTTCTTACAAAGATGTAAAATTTAATTTCAGGATAAGAAAAATTGACGATAAAACAAAGATTTCAGTAGAAAAAAAGAACAATTTACATATGTCTGCTGCTTCCTCACAAAACAACGTTGACAGATGGCATGTTTTTTGCGATAATTTAGCAGTTTTAACCTTAAATTTCAAAAGCCTTTATTTTGATATAGATAACCTTTAACCTTAAATATAAGTTTCAAAGTTAAAAATTACAAACTTACAAGAATCGTTAAAAAATTTTTGCAAACATTTGAGAATATTGAAATCGAAAATTTCATGAAGCATCCAATCTAATTCATTATAGCTTCATTAATCGCTAAATTCGCTAAGAATTCAAATTTTTGAATTATCATTGTTTGTTCTATTCAGTTTAGATTGACAAAATTGAAATTTGAAAATTAAAATTTGTGAATTTCAATTGCGAAAACTTTACATTTCAGTCATCGACATTCACTAACAGTTGAACCAATAAATCCAATGCATTTAATCGCTTCTGGCAAAATACGTCGGCGATTTAGTACGCAAGCTGAAGCGGAATCGCAAGAAAAATTAATGCAGAAATTTTCGGTAACATCGGTAAGTCGTAATTTTCACCTATTTTTTTATCGAAATAATTGGAAGTATTGACGAAAATCACTCTCGAGAGATTTAAGTAAGAGAAGAAATAAAGATCATGAGAAAAAAGCTTAAGCATCTCAAACATAAAATAAACAAAAATACAAACCGAAATATCCAAAAGAGAGAAATATAAACCAAACCGTTCCAAAAATTGCTAATAATCAACAAACATATTATAGTACAAATAGAGTCTGAAATTAACACTCTGTATATATCAGGTTTCATTCATTATGCTCATATTAATTTATTAATTAATAAATGAATTAATCAATTATTTATAAGAATACTCACGTATGATCAAAATCATCGTTTGTGTTCAATTCATAAGCTACGAAGCATTTTTGTGATCAAGAAAGCTTGATAGAATCTCTTTCGTTTTAAAATATAATTGAACAACCAGAAGATATTTTTAATTTCTTTCAAATTATTATCATTGATTCATTGACAATAAATAGCCTTAAGATTTAAAATGAGCAACGACATAATAAGCATCATGCAAAATAGCATCTAAACTAGCAGAACTCTTAAACCACCAACAGTAAAAAGTTCAATACCACATAAGCTGAATCTTTTGATTAGATCCAAAAAAAGTACCCAACCAATTAAAAATCTTAACTTCCCTAGGAATCGCAATAATCAGAAAAGATATGCATATTACAAACATTTTTTATTGAATGAATAAATATACATAAAAATAAAAAGTATAATTGTTTACTAGCCGAAAAAACAATAAGCAATGAGTAAGTAAGTAAAAATTGGGTACCAATAAAAAGGAAAAATTGATTTAAAATTTAATTTAATAATTTGCAAGTTTTTTCTCTTTCTAGGAGGAACAAAAAGACGTGTACAGTGCAGCGGTTGCTGATAAATTGGAAGATCAGGAAGTGAATTATTTACGAATGAAACAGAATCAAGAAAATAGAAATAATGAAGGGAAATAATAATTTATGGATTGATAGATGAATTGGGATAATCCTTCTCTCTTATCACTACGATCTCTTTTCTTCTTCTTACTTCTTATCAGTTTTACTCTTTATCTCTTTTCTTCATGCATTGAAATTTCAAATTTCCTACATGATACATTTTATTTTTGCAACATTTATTTCATTCTTTTATAGTCAATGCAAGCATATATACTAGAAAATTTTTACAGAATAAAAATAGAAATGCTTCTATTCTATGTGTTTCATAAAACTTTCATATATTGAACAACTTTGTTTGTTACACGCTCATACGTGATCACGTGAAATTTCCGCAACACTTTTTACCAAACTCAGTCACATAAAATATATGTCAAATAACTCTTTTAACTTGTACACTTATTTCATGATAAGTATCCAAGTTAAACATGATTTCATGATAGCTTCACCACTAAAAATTTGATTTTTCCGAAATAATTATACCGAAAAAATAGCTTTAGAATAAAATTCAGTTTGTGTCAAATATCCCGGGAATTCCTTTATGATAGCACCACTGCTCAAATGATTGAGTAACGATTATTTCAAGTTAATATATTAATTGAAATGTAATTTATAGAAAGGGATCGGAATAAAGGAACGAAAGAGAAATCATTCGTCAACTGATAAGATTATCGCAATGATCGGAAACCAGGAAAGTCGTAAATTCAGTGAAGTCATATATATACAATGCACTGATCAGAAATACATCCATTTCTCTCTTCTTGATTAAACACTATTAGAATATCCTTTTTAAGCAATCAATTTAATAAGCTTTAATTACTTGCTAATTTCAAGCATAATTTTTGCATGTGTTAAGTGTACGGTAAATTCAATCACATCAAACTTCATCCTAGAAAAAATAATTTCTTCCCCCATGTTATACATTCTTCCAAATAATCATTTTGATCTTTAACTTAAGCAAAATTAAATCCATAATTGATTGAATGATATTATCCACGAAGCAAATCACTGAGAGTTTGATGATTTTCTTTCTAACGAAAAATTTTCTTCCTTCATATCCCTGAATTCCTGTCTTCAGTACGCATTGAAGTGGTAATATTTTGTTTCGGAAAACGAGTATGTATGTCTGAAATGCAAATTCTCCAGAATTGTTTGTTGTGGAATTGATTAAATTATCATTTAATTAAATTTAATCCTTTGATAAGGAAGGGCGTTGAAATTTTTTGCATCCATTCATGTTTAAAAATAATCATTTAACAATATTGAATATACAAATAGCAAATATTGCAATAAATAAGAAATGATAATAATTCTAATTTCAAGTAAAGATATGAGTTAATAAATACTGGTTTTTTGAGATTCTGTCACGATTTCGATGATTAATTTATCGTCTTCAGTTTATTAATGCTCGTTCGTTTGAATTTCAAATATTGATGAATTGAATTAATTGCGATTGAAATTTTCATCATGATATATGAATATTAAAATTGTTTAATTCATTTTTAATCAATATATGATGAATGCAAAATCAAAATAACTTCTTATTATAATATTTATATGATTAAAGTATTTAGTATTTCGAAAGTCCATGCTATAGAGAGAAATTCATAAATGATAGAATATGCTTATCTCAATTTATTACAATTAATTAAACATCAAATAACTTCCACTTTATCATCGGATTAATCAACAAAGAAATTATTGGCTTAATCTGTTGTATGTCAAGATGATTCTTTGTTGCAATTAATTTCATTCATCAACTGATTGTATAATCCTTTGTTCATATAGATCAAGTGATTTTGTGATTCCTTTGTTCCAGTACTATTATATCAACACCACCCAATCAAGGGAATATATATGGCTTAACTCATCGCTCAGCAGTTGCTATAGATCGATTAACTTTACGAGTGGATCGTAATCGATTTTATCAGTTAGTAGCTACTCAAAACCATTATTACTTTAATCAATAACAGTAAGAACAATTCGTTAATCTATCTTATCCAATCCTTACTTGTCTAATGATTGATTATCACTTCGATCGTCAATAATAGATGAACTTATTATCTATTGACGCTATAATTGTTAAATAATAGTGTTAATAATCTTTAACGAAGAATAAACCTTTGTCTGAAATGACAAATTAGCCGATTCAAAAAACTTCCATGGCAATGTAAAAAAGAAATAAGGATGGACTTAAGAGAGTGTATTAATCTTTCCATATTCTTGAAATAAGCTTGATGTAAGCATCGTTATCATGAGTTAATTTTAATTAAATAGATCAGAAAATTTTTTAACTTTCAGTTTTACATTTAAAAAAAAAAATGTTTGCATGGTATGCATCATTGATTCTATCATTTGCGTTTATGATCGATGTTGTTGCAACGCGTACACAAGGCATTGCGGTACGTGGACGATTAACGTGTGGCTCCGAACCGGCTAATCAAACTGAAGTTGGCATAGGCGACCTTGACTCAGGTTTCTGTGGCTAAACTCAATTACTCTTTCAACTGACCATATGAACTGGTCATTTATGAATGTAACATAGATAGCAAAGAATCAGTAAAGCCATGATTTTTTTAATAAGTTAAAAAGATACTTTATGTTAACTTTGCTTTTCATTCATTTTACAGCGACATATTTAGGTCCTGATGTTGATGAACTTGATGAGGCGATAGTTGATGCTGATGGAAAATTCGAGCTAAATGGAAGTACAAATAAATCAGCGCATATCAATCCAGCACTATACATAGTAACAGATTGTCAAGTTCAATCAAAGGTATCTTTTCTTCAAAAAAAAAGACTAATACAGGTGTTTTACTTTACTACAAAAAAAACGATGCGAAAAATTGCAGATGAAGTACCAGAATATTGCCATAATTTCCTCTCAGATATATTCTCAGTTTTGAAAATTAGATATAGCCAAAGCTAATTCCATGTAGTTTTTGTTTAGTGTTTGAAGTTTTGTTATTAGTTGTTTACAGTGAGGAGAAAATGCATTACAATGTTTGACGCTAAAATCTGATAAGAGATATTTGCAAGTTATGCATCATTTTGTTGTAGAATATATCTTTTACTTTATGGTTTCTTATTAAAAAATTATCGATTAATTCTATTTATCAACTGACTGTTTTATATAAAAGAAAGATTTGTTATTTTAGCAATGTATACGTAAAATAACAATTAAAATACCGCAAAAATTCATCCATAACGGAGACCCAAAACCGGAAGAATGGATCAATTTTGATTCATTTGATTTGCAAGGATTTTTTGAATCAGAAGAACAAGAATGTTTACCTTAATTGTGATATATTTGATACTAGTATTTTTATAAACATGAAATTGCATTTAAAACACGCATTACTTTCTTTTTTTTTGTTATCAAATAAACTGCTAATTAATTTAAATATTTAATTAATGAAAATGCCACCTATGATGCAACGACTTTCAATGATAAATATCAATCTATACATGAATATAGATGCACATATTTACATATGTATTGTATGATATGAAGTTAGATAACTACTATTTCATCATTAATATTATAACGCACAAATGATTCGTCGTATTGATATATTTCTTCAAATTAATTTCATCTTTTAACAAAATACAAAATTTTTATCTTCAAGTGACATCTCTGCTTGCCTGACATCACTTATCAGTATGATAAAATGAGTTAACGCAATTTTAAAGTTATAAAATTTCTTATTCACAATTGTTTGGATTAAGAAACGAGTATGAATTAAATCTATGCAATATATTACTCTTTCGGATATATTCTATTACCTATAATGTAACAAAGTTTTTGATGACAACACTGATAAGTCTCCATCTATTTAATCATAGATTCTATTTTTTTTATTTATTTCTAATTTCTTCAGAAAAACGAAAAATTATTCATTAATTTTTTGAAAAGTAATTTATATGTATTTCTTGTAAAACGGTGAAATGATGAGAGATCGAAGTTCTTTTTTTTTGGTGAAATGAAAAAGAATTTCAAATTTCTAACTGAGAAAAAGTGCTCCTTGATTTCATAATGAAAATGCTTCTTCAACTTAAACTTTCTACTTCATGCTTCACTTTACTATTCGGCAATTGAGAGTGATAATATAAAATTTGCTCCAAAATCAAAAGTAAAAAGTTATCAAAGAAAGCACTAGAGCTAGTCCAAATGTGATGCATTGCCATGAATTAGCAATGAATGATAAACTGTTAATTCTTCGTTATTTCTCTAGTTAAATTTAAATATTATTTCATTGTTAGCCTTTTGTCTTTTCCATCAATTAATTAGCATTTGTCGGTTTTGTTAGCCAGATTTATGATATTTTAGAAACACTTGGAATAATTTAATCTACTTACTGGGATCAGATGAAAATTATATGTAACTAATGGATCATGAATAGCATATCAAGTAGGCATTGCTTGTGATGGTAACATTTATTATATCATTCGCATTTACACATATATTTAGTCATCCAATGTGAGAAAAAATTTGAACGATCTTTTAAAACAAACCCGTGAATTTAATTTATATTAAATGGTTTCCTCAACACTACCGATCGTTAGCTGTTCGCCTGAATAATTTAAATGTTTGATAGTCGAAATATTTTCATTTCATTTTCAAATTTTAGATTTCATCTTTGCTTCATTTCATAATTTTTTTTCATATTTCGTAATTTACCCAGTTAAAATTAGGTATTTTGTTGAACATTTAATACAAATGACCTTGCAGGCATTTGATTCTGAATGTTCTGATGTTACATTTTTTATTTATTTCAAAAATACAAGCATAAATAATATAAATCTTATAATTTCACCGAAATATCTCGGTAATAGTAGTAGTAGTAGAATTCATTTTCATAACTCATCCCATATTATTATCGCAAAATCTGATACGACTAGTTATCAATAACTTATCAATTAGTAATTTGTGATAAAATCGCTATTACGTTAGACTACCATTTACGTACACCTCACATGCTATCAAAAATGTTTTTTGTGCTCTAACAGTGAATTAACGTCTTATAATCAAAATTTGTCGACAGTCATTTTTAAGTTTCGAGGATATTTGCGATTTTGCTATTTATTTATTTTTTTCCAAACAAATCTCGCTCTACCGGAATTGCAATCATGTAGGAAGCAGAAGTCAAGCCTGTTTAATTTACTTTTTGCAAAGTTTTGATTTATTTCTGGCTAGATTTATTTAAAAGTTTTCTTTCGAAGAAAATTAAATGCATCTTTTTTCTAAGTTTTATACTTAAATTCTTTTCCGAGATCGTCGTTCATTTTCTAATTGATTTATTGGAAAATTAGTGTTATTTTTTATATTGGTTAATACTTAAATCACATATAGATTAGACTCAGATTCTCACTTTTAAGCATTTTCCCGAATATTCGGAAAATCTTATAATTTCTGTGGGCATTTATGAGGCGTTTTTTTCGATATTGTTGCATTCGTTCTTCGGAAATAAAGTAATCATTTTTTCTTGCGTATGATTGTGTCATTCCATCGGTTCTATCAAAATTCATACCTTAGTGTCATTGCAGGTGAATGGCGGGAGCAAACAATTCCGTTGATGATCCGTGGGCTCTTCCAGAAGGTCATCTGAAGAACCGTCGGAATAGGAATGTTGTTGACGAAGTTTGCAATTCTGTCCTTTTTCAAATTTAAGTGATCTCCAAGAAAAGTGAGAATATTGAATACTGAGTATCTAGTATGGTGTTGTATATAGAATCAAAGTGAATATAACTGAATGTAAAGGAACCGTAAAGATTATAAATTCACTGGTAGCGAATTAATGGTAATTGCAAAAATATCTTTTGTCGTAGAGAAATAGGTTGGTGTTCTTTGCAGTGGTTTAGTTAAATGTCTTGAATAATTATACTTGTTAATTATGCACGTGACAAATTTTGCGTATTTATTTTAGACAAGAGATTTATCATTGGATGACAAATCAAAGGTAGACAGTAATAACAGCAGCAATGAGCAACAGCCATTTGGCGGATTTTCAGGTACCATTTGGGAGAAATTAAAAAAAAAATGTTTGCAGTGAAATATTTGTGCTGCTAAATAATTTTGTTTAGGAAAGAAAACAGAAAAGCACAAGATTTTTTATTATATCATAAAGTTTATTTAAGAATATCTGAATGTGCATAGGTTTCTCATTGCTGACTTCTTTGTTGAGTGATATTTTTCTTGTGGACAAAAATTATCGCTTTTTTTGTTACGTACAAACAAGTATCGGTTGGATTAGAAAACGAAGCATTGCAAGTATGGGAAGCCCGTCATCGATTATTGAAATCTTAAATTAAATGACTTCATATATTGAATTTTACCAATAATATTTATGGCTCTCACTGCCCACCAGCCCTATAGTCTTACTAGTTACTGCTTTCTTTAAAACTTTGTGCTCAATTTTCGTGTACTATAACTCTCTGAATTAGTGTTCTAAGCCCACGACTACGGTTTGAAGGCGATCGTTTTACAGCACCAAAAGTGTTTGGTGGAAGTGTATTTGGTGGTAATTTGAACTTGCAAGGTAGTCCACATGACGGGAGCAGCAGGCGTGGAAAAGTCGTTGATGGGAGTTGTAATAAAGGTAATCCAGGGACATCGTTTAATCCGGCTTCAAGGAATTCATTTGGAAGTAGGTTCACTTCTTCCGCTAAGAGATACGAATTTAACCGATTTTTTCGGAGTTAGGAGCTATTCGGCAATTTTCATTTCATCATATCTATGAAGCTAGAATTACTTTTTCCAGCTTATATTTATTTTCGAAATTACATCGTGAATTTTCTTCCTGTTGCATATCAGCGCAAATCTAGTTTGAAATTTCAGCTATATTTTCAGTTTCTTTATCAACTCAAATTGTAATTTATTGTTTCCGCTGAGCACTGTAATATATTATCTGACACTGCAAAATTTATCTTGTTTTAAGGTTCAGCTCTGCAAGGATTTGGTAGCACGTTTGGTGGTGGAATTCGGTTAACTAAACCAGTTGATCCATCCTATAATAACGGAACTTTGACAAAAGTTGCAAGCAGCGGTTTTTCCAGACAAAACCTGCTTACAGAAAATTCGAATCAGTTAAACAGCATGAGTCAGTTCGCTTCACCAACTAGCGTTAATTTGTCAAATTCTTCGGGTCCGTCGCAGTTCAGTGGTAATGATGAACGATGGATAAACAGACGAAATGGACCGAAAGATGGAGGACGTTCAGAGCTGAAAGAACAAAATTTGAAAGCTGAAAGTAACAATTCCTCAGTAAACCCACCATTACCAAGTAAAGGAAGCTTCAATAATAATAATGTTGGAAACGTTCGAATGCAGCAGCCCTCCCAGCTCGAAAAATCACCAGGTTAACAATTTTTTGATTTTTTGAATTCCTGCGTGAGATGACTGGTATACAAAGTAAATTACTGATATAAATGACAAATTATAATGCAGTATTCCTTGACAATACGAATCATGCTTATTATCTTCTCATATCAAATTAACGCTGAATTCCGCTCTAACCCATCTATTTGTGATTAACTAGGTTTCATGAAAAACGATATAGTTTTAAGTAAATTTCCGAGATATTAGTATTTGTTTTCTAAAACTTAGGATATTGTTTTTATGTCCTCAATAATTTATAGGTATCAACAAACGACGAAAGTACTGTGATTAATCTGAATTGCATTTAAAGTAGTTTTCCTTCTGCATTTTGTAAAATGAATGTTAAAAATCGATTTCAGTCAAAAACAATATCGTTTGTGTCTTTTTTTCGTTCAAATTAAATTGAAATGGAATAATTCATCATTCATTTTCAGCAGCGCACACATTATCCTTGGAAGAACGTGAGAAAAATTTTTGGAAACAGGCTTCCAGTCGTTCATCTCCATTTGTTCCTGTGCAGATAGCAACGAGTATTTTTTATTGTTAAAATTATGTCAGAAATCATTTCAGTTATAGAGCAACGTATTATGGGAGCTTGTTTTTTTGAAAGTGCTTGTAAGTTTTCTAAAACTTTGTTGGTGATATATAAATAACTTTATAGCGTTTCATTGCATCTGTGACAGGTTTGCTATAGTATTCATTTTGAAAGTTGAGCTCACTCAGCAGTTTTATAGTTTCGTTACTCAAGTAATTCCAAAAGTCTGAAAAAGAAGAAGAAAGGAAAAAAAAAACGAGTAGCAAATTTCCAAAAGAAAGTTTAAAACGTGTAGCGTTGAGTACTAAGAGTTGTGCTAGCATTAATTTTTTATACTTTAGTTCTTTTTCGGTGTTAATCTTGTATATCTCACAGGTTTTATAGATCCACCAAGTAACATAACTCCGAAATTTGGTGGTTTCATGCCTCCATCAAATGGTCGGCCCCTATATGGACGAGCTTTCTGCAAAGGCGAAAGAAGTGGAATATGTAAGGATAATTTTTATTAATTCTTTCAAGTAGGTGGTAAATAACGCTGATAAAATTTCCCGAGCAAGTTTGTCCATAATTTTTTTTTGTTCTATAATCTTGAAAAAATGTGATGGGAATTTTTTTCAGATGAAACTATTGCACCAGTTATTCCTACTGCAACAGCACAGGTCTGTTTTCTTTACTACAGTACAATAAATGCACAGAAAGATGTTTAGATATATTAGGAGATTGAATGATTATGGCACTATCATGTATCGCCACTTGTTGATTCTCATTTTGGAGTGCTTTGCAATTTTTAGAACTTCTCTATAGTTTTGAAGTATCGAAATATTTAGAAAGCAATGGGGAATGTTCTTCAGGGAATTTCTCATGATGGTAATGGATCTTTTCCGAAAGATGAATGTGAAAAGCGTGAGTTTGCAAATATTCCTTAAAAAGAATTGGTTGCAATTTTTCAGCCTGCAATGGAATCAGTATAAAAAAATTGGGGCCATTACCTTCAATTTATTTAAATTTAGTTGAACTGGTTCAAAAAAAATCTCGAAAGCATTAATGCTATACCACCGTGGAAAGATGAGGCGCATTAAATACCCATATCATAGTAAATAATTTTAAGATTAATTTATGCACTTGCTGAATTAACCTCGCTAAAATTATAGTAAGTATCGGTTATTATAAATGAAGTGGTGGGCAGCTTTCTGAATAGTTAATTACGGTTGTTGTTTGAAGTTTGATTTTTTAGCAATGCCTAGCGAGGAAATATCGCTACTAAACAAAATATTGCATAAAAAACTGGAAAATCTACAAAATGGTAGTTTAGAAATTTCACAAGCCCGAACTGATCCGAATTCACCGCTGTATTCCGTTACTTCATTCCAAAGTTTACGTCTGTGAGTTTTTTAAAATCAAAAGCATGTGGGCAAATAATCCTGTGATATTATCACTAAATTTTTATTATATTTAAAGGCTGAATACATTCTTTTGCATTTCATAGGATCAGAAAATTCAACGGTAAAAATGATCAATGTTTATTGCACATCAAAAAATTGGGATTGTTGATCATTTTTCTAACGTTTTTCTTTCATTGAATTTGATTAATATATTAATACTCTATCATTTGCAGGAAGGATGAACTTCTGAAGGCTTTGGACAAAATGAATTTCTATATGCCATCAAAAATTCAAGAAGCGGCATTGCCTTTACTTCTAGTTGAACCGTATATGCATTCATTCCATTATTACTATATTTTTTCATCTATATCTGAATCCATAAAATGAATAGATTATACCAATCATCTATAATTAATAATCAATAAGTTGAATATACCTAAATACCTAAATATCATATATAGTTGTTTCAATAATTACTGAACTTTCAAATTTTTTTCAAGACCGATGAATTTGATTGCACAAGCACAAAGTGGTACGGGTAAAACAGCAACCTTCGTACTTACAATGCTATCACGTGTCGTGCCGTCGAATAAGTGGCCTCAGTGTTTGTGCCTTGCACCTACTTATGAACTGGCTATGCAGATTGGCCAAGTGGTCAAGAAAATGAGCGAGTTTTTGCCGGAAATTAAAATTCGCTACGCAGTTAAGGGTGAACGAAGTAAATTTTTTTTTGTAAATGCTTTTCATATGAAAATATATTGGACTATTAGTATTTTAAAATTACTGTGTAAGGATCTCAAATGTACTTTTCCTAATATAAGTTCATTTTGATTCTTTTTTTTTCTTAGAAATAACTATTAAAAACGTCGTAAAATAGCTTCTAAATCAAATAGCTTCTAAATCAAGTGTTTACTTATGAATATAAGCTTTTCGTTTGGATCTTAATATTTAGTGTCATTTGATTGATTGATAATGATACTGTTAGAAACAGGCGAAATTTTTTCAGTGTCGCGTAGTGAAAAAATCGAAGAACAGATAATAATTGGCACACCAGGTAAAATGTTGGACTGGGTGACAAAACTCAAAGTAATCGATCCGTCTAAAATAATTTGCTTAGTGTTAGATGAGGCCGACGTTATGATCTCACAGCAAGGGCATCAGGATCAAAGCATTCGGCTGCATAAGTATGTTTGTTCGTTTATTTTGGAAATTTAGACCAAACTAGATTTGCTTTTTAAAGAGAGGAATATATTTGGATAAACATAGTTAAAATCGTTGACATTCAATCGTATTATGGCGATATATTGAGCGGTGCGCTGAAAGCCCAGATTTCAATTTCAAACTTGTTGCAAGTTTTCTTCAGTATTAATTTCAAGCCTTTTACTCATGAGAAAAGTGTTTGGTGTCTTGTTGTTTTATTTGTGCATTTTTTCCAAGCGAATTTTAGCGAATTGGAGCGGTCAGGAGCGAAATATCAAAGTCTGCTATTCAGTGCTACATATGATGAAGCTGTTCGATCATTTGCAGATTCCATTATCAGAGATGCTGTTAACATCACGTAATATTTTACTGTTAGATTTTGTAAAAAATTTGTAACGTAAGTAATAAGAATTGCAAACTTTTAGGGAAAAAGTTCCGGGAAAGTTAATGAAGAGATAGGAGGAAATTTGTAAGGAGATACAAGATCATTTTCGACTAATTAACTGTTAATGATTTGTATCATATGTAAAAATAGATGCATACATTGAATAAGAGTTTTTCACTGTTGCTTAATTAATTTTAATTTCATTTCCAAATTGTTCTATTATTTAGTTTTTCTTTATTCATTATCTTCTTTTCCCTAAGGTCAGCCTATTGTCTTTTCAAGTAATAAATATAGTAAAGAGTAAAATAGGTCAGGCGTTTAATTTCACAGAAAGAGGGTAAGAGGTTAGGTAATATAGGATAATCACATCTGATTGTTAATGGTAGTGAGCAGCTTCTCTGCTAATTGCGCAAGGGTTTCTCGGCTTTATGATAGTGCAAATTATAGTGTTTGTTAAAAGGTCATGTTTCGTGAATGATGTTATTGGGAAAATTTACTGAAAAGAAATATTTCGTGTCTTGATCTCCAAAATTGTTAGTTGAGATATTTTTGAAGCTTCTGCTATTTGAAACAAGTTTTTAAAAAAATTTTTAAAAGTTTGCTCTTTGGGATGAGTAAGTTTGGATCTAGAGCATTTTTTTGGAGGTGTTGTACAGTTACCTCCATTTTACTTTATCGCATAATCTGGAAATTACTTCTCATACAAACGGTTTTAATTGACAATCACCTTCCATACGTGGAATATGTCGTAATTCAGTTTAAATGTGATTGGTGAAAAGTCGGTTAAAACAACTGATAAGTGTAATGTAATGGATGGCTTTTTAGTGATTTCATATCGATATTTTTTAAAAAGTAAAACTAAAACTTTTATTGGTTCAATATTAAGATCGAAGTAGGAGATTTAACTAATCACCGAATATTTTTTCTTCAGTCCCTTCTGTTCAACATGTCTTTTCTATTGCAAACAATAAACCAAAAGTTCAAATCACAGTAGGTGGTTGCAATAAAAATACCATTTATCTACCCATTGACCGTTGACCATGTTTATTTTTGGAGTGAGGAAAGCTCAGGTGTTAATAGCAACATCTGTTTAGAAAAGTGGAAAGGTTTTTGAGTCTATTTGGTTGTATCATATTTCTCACACTTCGTAGTGTTAAGGGAATTAGATGGAAACTAGAGTGCTTTTGGGATATATTTGTCAATAATTGGAGAATTTCAATAATTTCAAAGAATGTTGCAAAATCAGTTGAAAAAAAAAATTTGAGTAATACGGATCATTTTATACAAAACGTTATTTTTTTAGCTATTGCTGATAAATGAAATATTTACCTATGCAACGACAATTTGTTGACATTATTTGCTTTGAGGTCTATCGCCGCCGGGGTCATTCGATAATCCGAAACTCACGGACTCTATGAATTACAGCTACGGGATGAAAAAATACATACAATTATTAGTTCTGTGATAAATTCCTGCATAATGATTTAGAAAACTAGTTTTAAAAATAGCATGGAAATCGGTAAGATATAAATATTCGATGGCTACCTCTCAGTGATTTCATTCTTATAAAATCTTGCATATTGACGTGATATATCCTTCAACTGTACGCTAAGCACTATAAAATATTACTCATGTTCCTTTTCCTTTTAAAAAAAAATTGACTAAATATTTTTCATGAGGTAGTCAAATTGAATGACATACAATATTTACATATGAAAATGTTATATTACCATGTACACTACTTTAATCTCTTGATCTTTCAACAAATGTCTTTGCTTATTCATGAGTCAACAATGTCCATCTCGTATTTCTCAGCAGGAAAGTATGCGTGCTGTACTAGAATTGTATTTCGTTAAGAATATGAACATTAATTACTACAATGATTCATTAGGTTGAGATAGCAGTTATTAATTTTTGGTTAAACATTTTCTAGTTGAGAATTATTTTTTTACATCTTGATTTTAAAAACATGAAATTCACTGCAACGAAAATTATATTTCTCATTATCAAGTTTTCAGATTTTTATGCAAGGAGATAAGATAGTTATCATTCCTTTTTTTCATTATAAAAAATACGAAAAAGAATTATTTTAAATTCTTTCAGTTTGAGAAGAGATGAACAAACGTTGAAAAATATCAAGCAGTATTATGTGAAGTGTGCTAATAGGGAAGAGAAATACGAAGCTGTGATGAACTTGTACGGAGGTTTAACGATTGCTTCAGCTATCATTTTTTGTTACGTGAGTTATTTGAAGTGTGTCATTAATTTATCTAAGAAAACCATTATGTATATCTGAAAGTTAAAAATAGAAAGGAGTGAAAGAAAAAGAGAAGATAACCCGATAAATTAGATAATTGATTTTATTTATCAAGCTGAGAAGGCAGTTCTTTTATTTAAAAGTGTTTAATGAATTTAAAATTTCGGATTTTGTAGACACGTAAATCAGCTGAATGGTTAGCTCAGCGGATGGGACAACGGGGTCATGATGTCACAGTACTTCACGGTGAAATGACTATAGAAGATCGAGCTCGAACTATTGAACAATTTAAAGATAGTGTTTACAAAGTACTTATCACAACGAATGTCTGTGCACGAGGTATTTTCTTCTTCTCTCACTTAATTTTTAGTTTAGATCATCAAATTTGCTTTCAGTAAGTAGTAAGTAGTTTAACTTGCATTTTCAGTAAAACAAACCTGAATATATGTCATAAAAAAGTTTTATTGCCTTCAACTCACGTAGCGTAATGTAATAGATACATTATTCAGTTATTCACTATATACGCAAACGTTATCAAGATTATCAAGAGAGATCTGCAGAATATTCTTACTGTTTTCTAATAATCTCTTTCTGCTCATTGAAGCAAAGAATATGACTCATTTTGTATTTGTGGCAGTGGTATGTCCATGAGTGTAGGATTTCAAAAAAATTCATTAATGAATATTATGAATATGCAATCAATTGTTATGAGAATATAACTTGAATAGAATGCTGCCGGAATAATTTGGACAGGATAAAATGATTTCGTTGAAGTAACTGCTGATTTTGCTTTCTTTTAGGTATTGATGTTTCTCAGGTGTCAGTGGTTATAAATTATGATCCACCAGTGACTTATGCGGATAATCCACAACCAGACTACGAAACGTATATTCATCGAATTGGCAGAACGGGAAGATTTGGTAAAGCAGGGATCGCGATCAATTTAGTTTCTGATGATTTCGCACTGAGTGTTATTCAACGAATTGGCGACTATTTTGGTTGATCATTTTTAAATCTTTATTTTTTATTTACCATAGTATGTTGAAGTCGTTTTGAATTCATTCAAAACTAATTCAAAAGTTAGTAGGCAATTTCAAGAACGAAATTCGTGGATATCCTGTAAGTGTACGCATACTTTCAAAAATTGAGCTTTTAGAATTAAAAATTTGAGAAGAATTTTGCTCAATTTATGATTTATTAGATATATGTCTATTTTGTTGATGAATTCATAAACAGTACTGCCTTTATAAGCTATTCATTTTCATACTGTTGTCGTGATTGAGATATTTGAGGTAAGTGATTGTAATCATTAACTTCTAATAAATCTATTATAGGCGTGGCTATTGAACCCTTGGATGCAAGAGATATGGATCAGTTAGAAGCAATCGATAAGGAAAAGTTTTGAGTGGCTGCAAATCAAAACACGATTTAGATTCTATATTTCATTTTGCGATTGGTTTACATTTATTAATCCTATTAAAAACAAAGCAAGAAAAACTTGCTTTGTTTTTTTCCAAGCTAATGAGGAAAAATCATAAAATTACCTTGCTATTTGTTGAACAAAAATATTAAATGAAATTTGTTTTGAGTTTTAATAAATTTTTGGTGGTATTTCAAGTTTCAAATCGTAATCTTTTGTAACATGAATGAAGATATCTTTTACGAAGGTATCGATATAGTTTTGAGATGCAAATTTTAACTCTATCAGTTTGTAAACTTATTTTTATTCTATCTACTAATGAAACAACATTCCTTACGTATTGCAGTATTGTCAGTTCAGTTCATGAGACTTCCTTATCATTTCATTTCAATTACGTTTTTCAATTGTTTTGTTTCATTGGTTTCTTTCTGACTATTCGATCACCTTACGCAACGTGTTATGAAGTAGTTATCTGTTATCCGAGAATCGTCCAATATTATTAGTGTAAAGAACGCATGAGGGAGGGTCTATTTGAAAGTTGTACAGGACTGTTTTTGTACCGAAATATTTAGCAAATGGTGTAGTTACTCGATGAACATTACCGTTATTTAGTGCTTACAGTTCTTTTCTTAGATAAAATGGTTTAAATAAAAACTATCGATTAAAGGAAGAAGACAGAGATTCAATATGTCGCCTGCGAAAAGTTTTCCAGAATTTTCGGAAAACTCAGAGTATCGCGATTAGGCTAACGAAGAATTTAAAAAGTGGATTAGAGGTTCAACATTTTGAATTTTTTTGTTACATTATCATTTTTACTCCTCAATTTGAATTCAGCGAATTTGTATATGTTGTTAATTATTTTTCCAGAAAAGAAACGCCTCGAAAATTATCTTTGTCATCAATCTCTTAACTGTTTCATCGTTATTGGTAGAGTTCTTTTTGTTTTTTTCAATTTGAATCAGGTTTTTGTATTCCAGCTTTTTTACAATGTATAAATTGCTGTTGTTTTCTGATTTTTCTCAATGAAAAAATAAAAAAAGACTTTATTTCGATAAATCGAAAGATATTTGTTTTTTTCTGAACAGGGATCTAGATGAAAGGAACGAAGTCCGAAATTCTTTTATTTTAATCAAAAATTTTTGTATTTTTTCGAGGAGTCTAAATGAAAGTGATATGATCACAGCTAAATCCCTCCTTTATTTTCTAGAAAGCGGTGTTTTTTTCTAACAAATAAGGGTGATATTGAATTATCATGAAGCATATGGCGAAGCGAAGTACATCTGTTGCAGCGGGACAACGAGTCTTCGGGATGTGTGATTATTATGAGGGTCTCATTAATCACAATCATCAATCATAATCATTGTCTGGCATATTCCGTTTATCATTACTTCTCTATTTGCTCATTCCTGGAATGCACTGGAATTTGAAAATGACTGCAGGGAAGATGAAAAACTCAGGATAAGTTTGCGATTAGAAAAATCGTAGAATCTGGAAGTAGTAAGAATGAACTAAGCAGGAAAGCTTGGAGTTTATGAACATCCTTTGTTCTTGACATATCAGTGGGATGATAATTCACTATTTGAAATGTGAAGTTACCTATCATCACTCAATATCCTGAACTTATGCTGATTCATTCTGAAATAATAACTTGCAACGAAGCTAAAAAAGATGAAGAATTAATTATAGATAAGGATAATTCGAGTAAATTTTGTTTATTTCAAGATATGGTGTAATTCTTAACTTACAATAGATGGAAATATTCAAAGGTGTTTCGTCGTCTCTTATCATCAAAAAGTTTGATAATGCGCTGAAAACATATGATATTACTCAGGTTACCAATTTTTCAAAAATAATCAAGAAACTGGCGAGAACTCAACAAGTATATTGACGGATAGCAAAGTATAATTTTATGTATTGCACAATTAATTTATTGATATCTGAACTTACTTACTACTTTTGAGCATTCGATTCCAAGTCGAACAAAAATATTTGTTAAATATAAACAAACATTTTAAATGCAAGAATATATAATGAAATTAAGCTTAATAATCAATTTAGTGAAATTAGGAAAATTTTGTAAAATCCCGGAAAGAAATAAATATGGAAAGAATTTCGAATAAATATATGTGCGAATGTTTTTTCTTGTACTGAAAAGCTTTTTATGATTTAACATTTACTTAAATTTAAACAAATAATCTTGATCAAAATTAATATAAATGATGTTTTATTCCTCTTTTTCTTCACTTCCAAACTTATTTGATTTACAAAAATTCTGTCTCAAAATCGTGAGAATTTATTGGAATATGCCGATCTAATGTTTTCTCTAACGTCGTGATATGTATGATCGATCGATCGAGAATTAATTGAATTAAATTTGGCATTAAAGTAATAAATTTTACTAATCAAAATCAATTTGATAAATTTTTCTAAATTTAGCGATGACAATCCAAGTTTTTAACGGATGATTAGTATTGGAAAGGTGCAATTTTTCAGATATTTTGGAGAAATTGCAAGGATAATACGGCTTACTGATCGATCAAGGCTGAAAATGATTATATGGAGTAATGAGATAGTTTTGTTGATGAAATAATTTATTCATCAATAAAAGGACATTTGGAGGTTACGGTAATCAAAGGGTCACTTTTCATTGCCTTTTCCCTTCAGTAAACCGATCGATCGTAGCAGTGGTTAAGCGATAATTGATGCGAATGATATCTCTTGAACGGAAGAAATATCGAAAGAAAGCCATTGTATATTACTCTGTTAAGAAGGAGACAGGTTATGGTACTCTCTGATATCATATCATTGTCACATGCGGAAGTACTGTGAAGGAAATAGACAGAGATGGAAGTGCTAAAGTGATTAGCCGATATCAGAGTTAAGCTTTGCAAGTAATCTCTTCTAAGATATAATTTTGACACTTCTATCTTTCACTTATTACATTCTGCCTGATAAATGGATATGATAAGAATTTTGAGATAGCAATGTTTGGGAAAGATATGATTCGGAAAGCAATTCGATTTACAAAATTGTAATTTTTTGAATTTTTCAAGATTTCCAAAAATTAATGTCATGAATGTCAAACACTCCAATAAATGTCAAAAAAAAATATCGAATTATTGAAATTTATCGAAATTTATTCTTTCATTTTCGTTATTCGTTTATTCGTTCCTGCTAAATTTGAATTTATTCCTTAAAAATGTGATATTTCTGCCATTATGCTACTCAAACTTGTTTCGAATTTCAATCATACTTAATTAAGTGAATAACTCTCATTTACAAATAACTGAATGTAAACTTTTCACTTACTGCAGTCGGTAAGTGTAATTACGATAAGTATTTGGTAATTGATTGTTTTAGGATAGTTAATGTTGTCTATGATAAATAATTTACAAGGAATTCTGCAGTAACAATAGAATGATTAAGATAAGTGATAAGTTAAATTTCATGAATGAAATGAAGAAATGGAAATGAAATGAATTATGAAGATTGTGAAGCTGTAACATTTACTTGTATTTCTATTTTTCCAGCAACTCACTAATCACTTAATTTCTGGAATAAAAACTGTATAGTAGGAATAAAGGATAAGTGAATATGAAGCAATGAGATCGTGATGGAAGTATTTCAGTGTGAATTCCAGTGAATCCCTAATCATAATTCAGAATTGATTTAAAAGTGCAAAAATTTTTTTGACTAAATTATAGGTTTGCCATGAAACTTAATTACTATCCTTTTAATTACTGCTATTCCAATTAGCATCAAAAATTTAAGACACAGATATTAAACAAATAATTTTCCGCTATCACTTTCGATGAAATTTTAAATGATAAAATGTTTTACTTAATAAATATCATTGATTTATCATCCTGCTTTACCATTTCTCAAGATACTTTATTGATTGATCGGTTTGCAAGATTCAAATTTATTTTCATCAAATGAAGAAATAGCAGTGGGAATTTGATAATTTAAATATTTCTTGTCATTATAGTAGCATTTAATCATAAGATATATGAATGATTCGATATTTCATGACTATTTTCTCTCTCTCTCTCTCTCTTCTTTTCTTCTCTTTGTTATTTACATAAATCATTTTATAATTATACCTTTTTAATCCGGCAGCAAAAATTTTATTACACCTGGGCTTTCAATCGGTATTGCTTAATGGAACATTCAAATAACTTTTCTAAAATTTTCTAAGCGAACGAAATAGCAATCTTTTTATTTCCAAAATTAAAGGATTTTTTCACTTACAATTATATCTGATAAATAAGTAATTAATAAATTTCAAAAATTTGATGAGTAAATAATTAATTTATAAACTTCAAATTGCTAAAAAATGGAAAAAAAATTATCAGACACATTTATTTTTTACCATTATTTTGTAATTTTTAAAGCGAAAAATTTATTATTTAAGAATTTAAATAGTAAAATTTGAATATTAAATCATTTGAAAATATCACTATTGTGATAATTAATTAGGAAATTAATAGGAGAACTTGTTTGATTGACACAGAAAAATGAACTCTTCTCCATACTAATGCTATAATAAAACTGGTTTGAATAGATGAAATCGATGAACAAACTTTCTCAATTCTCGAACAACCAACGAACGAACTTTGTTTTTCAAGCTTTCTGTCCACCTGTATTTTTCAGTTTGCATTGAAATTTGGATTTCATTCTTTTACTTACTTAATTTTTATCTTTTCATTGCTTGAATTACAATTATTTGTTCGATAAACTTCATTTTTTGGATTGATTGATAAGATTTTAATGGTAGTTAAAGGATGGCATAATTTTCCATTTCTTCCTCAAATTATCCCTTAGAATATTTAACTGTGTTTTCAAAATTGATACTTTCGAGCCAAAATTCTTTATTTTAGATAAATTCTTTGAATTTTTTAAGATATTTAAATTTTACAGACAGATTTTTTCATACTTTAATATACTGTATTTCAAATAATCCATAATAGAGAACTGAAAAGAGAAGTAAAAGCTTAAAAAGAGTAATTGCTGCTTTTCAACACAAAATAGTGAGAAAGCTATTTTTGTATTTGAAATTTAAATTTTATTGATGGTCCTTATTCTGAACTCTTTTAGTTACCAATACTTGAAAAAAGAGAGATAGCTATGAATTTTTATAAAAAAAAGGGATAGCGATAGCCCAAACAGTACGGGTTCAAGTGATTTTTGGAAACGGAAATTGTTGCTGATATACCGAAACACTAAACGGAAGAGCATAAGATGGATTCGTAATATAAATTCTAAGGCATCCATCTCTTTCATATTAGCCGCAAAGTTACTGTTTACCGGTTTCAAACAGGTAACCTCTTCTGTAAATGCACAGTAGTTGGTCCCGTTTCACCGGTTGTTTGTTTACCGATGCAGAAAGTTAAAAGTTAATGAGGAGGGAAATCTTTTGTGCAGTCTAATTTTCCGGTGAAGATCCATGAAACAATGGTATTTTTTTCTCTTCATAATTTCTTCTTTTCTCATGCTTTACTTTGCTTTATCGAAAATCTCTTTCTTTTTCTCTCTCTCTCTCACTCTCTCTCTCTCTCTCTTTCTTTATGCTTGCAACTTTCATCAAAATTGTAAAATCTCTTGACCCCTACTGTTTGTTACTCTTTAATAAAATTCATTATCATCACTATTATCAAAATTATGATCAGTGATGGATGAAAACTTATATTTGAACTAACCTTTTCACCTGACATCCCAATATACTCATATTGGAAGGATATAACTTTTTACAACCTAAACGACCTTCCTCCTCCTCCTTCTCCTTCTCTTTCTACCTCATCTTTATGATCTGATCGTCACGGTTGCAATTTGTGATCATCACTTGAATGATCACAAATTGTTCTCAAATCATCTTATCTGTTTCAGTTGTTAAGTTACGCTTGACTCAAAATAATTATCTCTTTACATATCAGTTTTCCCCTCTCTCTCTCTCTCTCTCTCTCTCTCTCTCTTTCTCTCTCTCCACTCCTCTTAATTTTTACTTTTGGCGTACGGTAATATCATTATTGACATTAAAATTTGTTTACAAAAATTTTCCTTTACTCTATTTTCCATTATATGGAAAATTGAAAATGAAGTATCAATTTCCTATTTGTTTTTTCAGTATATTTTTGTTTCAGAACTTATCCTCCTCCTTTTTTGTTAATTTTAAAAATTCCATAAAAACTTTTCTCAACCATTTTCAGATTTTTCATTTGAAGCATTAAACTGATAAAAGTTAAATAGATTAAAAAAAATTACTTATAAAATTTCAAATTTTATGAGTAATTTTTTAAAATGTAATTCATTCATATATCGCTAAATGATTGACAATTTGCTGATAACGTGTTAATATTTTTTGGACTCAAGATTATTACCTGAATATTATGATAGTAATTATTGTTTGATGAAACGGTTACATCTGAAAGTATTTCCAGCAAATTCATATGGATTTCTGATATCTAATCATGAATCATTGACAGCAATATGATTTTTAAATTCTCGAAATCATTGGTAATGCAATGAAGTACCAGATAGATAAAGTAAATGTGAAATTTTTGACAGGAAATTTCTGTTTATCTGTTTCGTTAAAAGAAATTTCAATAAATTGAAACAATTATAAAATTGCAGAATGAGAAGTAGTAAAATCGATTATAAGATTAGGTATTTTTATTGGCGCCAGGTAAATTACTTTAATGATTATAATTGACTACGTCTTGTCTGATTGTGACAGTACTGGGAGACGACAAATCGGATGGATTGAGTATTTTTTCCCTTCCAATCATCGCTTGTTGTGGAATCAACAATCTTTGTTATTCTTTTACTCACTTCCATTATTTGTTTACTACTTGTTTATTTATTTGTTTACTGAAAATTCGATTTGTTTATTTAAGATTTGATTGTAAACAAGGACGGAGTAATGTTTTCATTTAAAATTTTGTATGCATGCTTTTTTTAAGACAAATAAAAATTTCAAGATTTGAATTTTTCATATAAAATCGATGAAATTTCTTCTGAAAAATTTTGCATTGAGATCTAATCAATATATCATATTTCATCATATTCACATGATAACTCTCAATTGATATTATCTTTATTTATAAAAGTAATTATTTTCGGTTAATTAAATTGCTATTTCATTTGCTGATTTTGATGTCACAGTACTTCACGGTGAAATGATTTTTTAAGGAAATTATAAGCACACTCTCTATTCGTCAACTTTCTCTGCGAAATTCAATAAAATCTAACTTTGAAATTCGAATTTATGAGCTTAAAAAATTTTAACTTGAAGTAACAAATCTTGAAATATTCAAAATTATGAAAATTTCATTCCAATTGAAAGTGTGTTTTCAAATAAATGTTATTTAGGCAATTTTCAAAAGATCTTTCACGCTTAAATTAACTTAATAATCGATTTTCATCCGTTAATTGATATTAAATTAAATTCCTACATTTAACTACAAATTTAATTTTTGATAAAAAAAATTCCTTAAATTCTTACGGCACTCGTCTTTTTGCAATAATCCATCCTTTTTCTCTGTCTTTCAGCCAAATTGAATAATATTTTTTATCAGTGACTATAATATACTTATGAAATGGAATCGGCATGATCAATCTATTAAGTAATTTCTTTGATTTAAATTTAATAGAAGCCGAGAATTTCTTTTTCATGCATTTCTTCATTTGACGATTATCAACACTAAGACGGCATTCTGATTAACGAATCCCTGAAGATAGACGCATGTGATATTGTTGATATGATCGAATTATGATTGTTTGATTGGTTAATTGAATTCTCATCTCAGGCGGTATTTCCTCTTTCAATCTTTAAAAAATTATATGTTTCTTTTATTAGCTTTTCTCTAAAAATTCCAACAAAAAATCGTAAAAAATTTCAAACGATCATACCGATAATATATTTTAGAGGAAAATATTAATGCTTTAAAATTTTATTCTTTTTCCTATCACTAAAAATGTCCGATCGCTCAGATATCAGAAGAAGAAATGTTTCAAGGTGAATGCTTCACTTATCGGGGATAGATAAATTTAATAAGCTAGAAGATTAAGCCTGATATCTGATATATCCCGATAGGTGATATATCCCGATATCAGCGATTGTTTCTTCAATACTTTTATTATATATGTTAATATTTCAAACATACATCGAATGTGATAAAAGTAATTTCATAGGTAACTGTCAAAAAAGTGATTTTTGAGTGATTTGGTGATCAAGGTGATCTTTTTTGGTTACAAACAAAAATTTCTAAGTTTCATGCTGAGTTCAGGTAATAAGATATTACTTTGAGCATTGTTTATCCATTATTACTTGAAAAAAATATCCCTTTTTTGCAATCACATAGCAGGTAATTTTTAAAACAATTACTAAGTGACCACTTCAAACAAGTTTACAGGTGGTCATTTTTCTTGCAAATAGTTTAGCATAATTAATTATTGCTTATGTATAATTAAAGAAAGCAAAGAAAGTAATAGAATAATTTTTCAACAAAACTTCTTTTCAAAGTTTTAAATGGAAGTATTTAAAAGGAAATTTAACTGAGAAATAATTTCGATCGTCGAATAACAGATTAGAATTTCTTTAGTGATGAAGAATAATTCAATGATATGGACATATGGTTTATTTTAGTCCGTGATGAAGTGACTAATGTATGACCGATTGAGTGATCGGATCATTAACTGATTGATACAACCGTAAATTAAGTAATTATTAGAGGTGAAATGAAATGAAAGAAAATAAAAAAAGAATCGTTGATTTTCTTGGATTTGACAAGATGTTAATTGCATGATTTGAGTAAGTGTATGGACATCTGCTCATCGTTAATCTATCAGACGGATATGTCACCATAGTTCATTTGCTAACATTTATTAAATTTTTTAATTTCTAGCAATAAAATTTAAGTTTAATTTACGAGCAAAAAAAAGAATTCACATTTCATTCACTATGAAACAAAAAATTTATTGCAATTTTGAAGTTTAATTTCAGTTATTAGAAATTAAGAAAACAATCAATATCTATAATTTTATAAATGAATAATTAGTATACGTAATTATCATTTTGCTATTCATGAGAAAGTGCTCATTGAAAATAATGAAATTTAGGTTAATTTTAGATTATACCTAATCTTCAACAGATTGATTCATGAAAAGCATGAAATCAAAATGTATGCCTATTTCGAATTAAATTACTGCTTCTATAATTGTGGTGGTGGTGATGATGTTTGACAAATTTATCACACTAATTCACCGATTTCAAATTGTCCAGTTGATCATCGTTATCATCTCCATAGCAATTCCAATACTTTCTTGTTTCTATCTCCCTCTAAAATTTCATTCAATCCCTTTCTCTCTCTCTCTCTCTCTCTCTCTTTTTCTCTCTCTCTCTCTCTCTCTCTCTCTCTCCTTTGTCCGATTAATTTTAATTTCATTTTATTCCATTTCTCACTGATTGCTATATTCTTCAATAAGATTTTCCATGATTGAACTCAAACAACATAAATGCATCCATCTTTCTTTTTTTCTTGCTCCCTTTCTCTCAACTTTTCTACCTTTAAGCTTATCCATTGATTTTTCAAATCAATAACAATTTAAACAGTTATAGCTTTAATAGAATGATAATAGCATTAAGAAGGTATTAACTGATTTAATAATGATAACTACTTCGGTTTTAATTGATTTGAAATTCTTACCGCATGTAAACTGGATTAAATTTGAACCTTAAGATTTAAGTTATTCCACTTTTCATTCAATAATAATTTAGCTAAACAGCTCCTTATTAGAGGGTTAAAGGAAATTCAATTAAAGTAATTTAACAGGGTAAGAGTAAAAATCTCATCTTACTATTTTTAAAAAATATTTCTTTCAAAATTTCGGCAATTTTAAGTTAAAATGCTGCAACTCACTTACGAAAGTTTTGTCACAACCTTAATTAGTTCTATTTTTCCATTGTTTTAGTCATTCCAAATTTTTTAAACCGTAGAAAAATTTTAAATGATGAAGAAAGTGTCAAGGGGAGTGAATGTAACTGTCACTGTTAGAGAGATATCGAATGATAAGACAATCGTCTATTCCTTTTCTTCTCTTCATTTCTCCCTCTTTTTTAATTAACAAAAATTACGGAATAGAGGAAGTTCGATTTTATCAATCGTTCAAAGATAATTAATTAGCATTTTTAACTGATAAGCGCTTGTAGCTTATATTTCAATAATTAAATGCTATCGCATTACAGGCTATCATTGTGTATTATAAGAATTAGAAATAGCTATTGAATATTTAATCTCTTGTTTTCTCGAAAATTATTTGTTAATCGATTATTGATTACTTCGATTTATAAGATCTCTTCCTATTCACATGTCACTTTTACATAATTATGATTAAGGTAATTTTAAATTAAAATTTTTGCTTCAATTAAATTGGTTATTTCACTGTATCGCTTAAAAATGTGAATTAGTTATCTAGCTGATTAGCTAATCATATGCTATTAAAAATATTTAATAGTTTAAAAAACTAAAATGTAAATCAGCTTTTTAGAGAGAATTCCAGAAAAAAACGATCAAATCAAGACAGGAAAAAGATCGAAAGTTTCGAGAAATTCTTATGATAGTAAATTCAAATTAAAAAATATTAAATTAAAATATTGAAATTTCAATATAATTCATCTGAGATCTTAGGATTGATAAATCAATTATTGATTTTATTATTAAGATATTCCAACTTAATATTACATTACTATTAGAGCTTAATATTATTAGAGAAAAGAAATATGAAGGCATGATGGAAAGCAAAAAAAAAACATACATGAAATTTTCAAAATTGAAAAAAAAGAAATTTAAAAAATGGTTCCCTCGAAAATCAATATCTCATTTTCCAATTCTTTTTCTCATCCATTCTTTTCTTTTTTTCTTTCCTTTCAAACGGTTTATTTGTTTTTTTTTCTGTTAGCATAAAAGCATATGCCTATTATCTTAAATAGTAATTAAATTAAAGTCTTCCGAAAATGGAATTAACTGAAAATTTTTATTAATTTCAATAAAATATAAAATATTAATAAATAAAAAAGAAGGTAAACAAATAAATATTCTGAAAAACTTATCTTTTATTTCAGAAGAATTCTACCAATCAATGATTTTATCAATTAATCAATATAATATTTATTTTCACAGAAGCAAAAAGCAGCTAAATGACAAAAAGTGTTACTAAAAAGATAGCTTTACAAGATAGGAATTAATCTATCATCAATTGAATATTTATTTGCTTTTGGTAGAATTTTGAAAACTTTTTAATTTAAATGTGAAAACGCTAATTTATCTATCTTTTATTCTTTTTTTGCTTATTTAACTTTTTCAGTGGGCTTTATCTTTTTTTCTTTTTTTAGCTTACATATTTCTCTTCCATTTCTATTGGAAAATCGACCGAATGAATTGGTTTGTTAAAGTCAAACGAAACAACTTCACATAAATGTCAATATTGAAAATTATAGGAAAGCATTTATTGTTAGTATATAAAATTTATCCGATCATTTAAATGATCCCAACTGATTGATCATTGATTGATTCTCCTCAATCACTGAAAAATCGATGATATTTGATACCAAATATCCAACAATAGCTATCATTACCAAAATTTTCTCACTTTATTCTTTTATTCAATATAAAATAACAATTTCTAAATAATTGAGCTTAATTAATTACCTCTGTTAGTTTTAATATGTTTTACAATTTTCACTCTTCTTAATGAAAACTGTCTGAATTTCACGTATACTTATCTATTTATATCAATTTTAATTAAAAAAGTATTTCATTTCATTTTAAATTATATTGGAATGCACAAATCGATCGCTCTACCTACATTAAATTATTTTACTACTGAATAATTAATTTAAATATGAGTATAATTATTAATCGACTAAGCGCTCTAACTTAACTTTAGATATAATACTTGAGTTTGAATTGATTAAAGTGAAATGGGAGTTTTGTTCATTAGTTAAATAAATTATTTTTTAATTTTCAAAGTTATATTTATTATCTCATTTTGGTTTTTTAATTTCAAACATCTACGAATCGAAAACATTTTATTGCTTATTCTTTTTTCGAAAATGGAAAGTTTAAAATCTTACAGTAATGCAAAAAAAAAATCAGTTAAATTCGATAATTTGAGACAATTTATCAGTTGCACTAAAATAAATATAAATTAAATTTAATGTTTAAATTTCTTCTGATAGAAATAATTAAAAATTTGAGAAGTATGTTAAAAAAGTTTAGTTTTTCCTTCTTTATAATGATTTTCGAGAAAAAAAAAACAGAAACAAGAAAGGAATTTCATGGAGTTACTGTGCAACTTTAATCTTTTATGCTTGAAAATGAAGTTATTCCTTTTCATGCAATGCTAATAATAAAAATTTCATTCCTCTCAGTTCTTTATATCAAATTATCTTTTCAATAATTTCAAGTGATAAAATGAAATTTGATTGGGTTATGGTAAAATGATAAAATGAGGAAGAATTTTTGTTGTTTACTTCTTGAATGTTAAAGTTTCAGTTTGCTTACGGTAGAAATTTCGGAAAGATAATGGAGGAAATTGATAATGATTTATGTTCTTCACCTGTTTACCTTTCTCGGTTCAGCACTTCAATGATAAATTGGATGAGAAAGTAAAATGATAAGGTTTACGATATCATCTCTGAAGTAGTGGAGAAGTATCACACACCTGACTGATATTTTTAATTAATTATGCTTTTTTCATTAGTTTGAAATCTTCTAATTGCTAATATTCCAATGTAGGAAATTTGTGATTCATTATGAGTAAGAGGAATTAAGTTAGTTAAATGCTAAATAAAACTTTTATCCAATTCAATATTCAAAATAAGAGAATTATTTTAGCAGCAAAATTACAACGATTCTGTCTTTCTCTACTTTTTTGACAGCTATGAACTTTTTTCAATACTTTTTAAATCGAAAAAAGAGTATCGTATATAGAATTTGGGTATTACTGTAACTAAACATGTAAATTTAAATTTGCAAATTTGATTGGTAATCATTCATTAGCATCATTTTGAATATAGCTAATTAGAGATATGACGAAATTTTGGTTCATGCATAGTAATACAATAGTTTTCATTATAACTTCTTACAACGACCATAATCATAACCCTAATTGATTGCACTCAAAGCTGCTAAGCATAATTAATTTACATGATTGTTTAGTTAAATCCATGGATGAAGAATACTTTGAATATACATCATCAGTAGAATATGTTAACAATTATTGAAAATTTACTAACACTCATTCCTCTTCTGATAGATTATTATTCCAAAATATATTTTAAATTTATTAAAATTAATTGAACTTTTCCGGGTCAAACGGAAAAGAACACAGATGAATTTAAAATAAACAGGGTAATAAAAGTAATAAATAGAGGTGAGGAGAGAAGAATTCTAGAAATAATAAATATAAAGGTAACACGGTTGCAGGTTGGTGGAGATTGCAATTAAGGTATGGCTTTTTTAGCAGAAAGGCCTATTCAGGCCTAATTCACTCTTTTTCCTTACTTCGATTATTTATTATTACTGCTCCTGGTACTGGTGCTGCTTTCGAAGATTATTTTTCTTTTTATCAATTTTTCAAATCTCTCTTTTAAACATTGGCTCAATTTTCGTTGAGATTTTCATTTGATGTAGGCTACTTTGATTAATTTGATCTAACATAATAGGCTTATAGAATTGGATAGATAGGAATAAACGAAAAGATATAAGAGAAGCTTATCTATGATCGATTCGAATTTTTTTTTAAATTGCATTGCTTCTAAAATTTTTTAAAATTGCAAAACCTTATTATCTTTTTTTATCGAAATAGATTTATGATTGCACAATAAATTTAACTGAATTCATAAATTTCTAAAATCATGTAAAATTTTGAGAAAAAACAAAAAGAAATGAGTGGTTAGAGTAAAGTGCGAAGAAAAAAATGAATTCTAGTCTAACTTATCGAATATTTCAAAAGTTGTATTTCATTTAAAGAAGAAAAAAACACCTGACGAGAATATCTACCTTTATTCATGACCTATTAAATAAGCTATCAACAGAAGAGAAAAAAAAATCCTAGTTTTCAATACTTACATTCCCGTACGTAATGGAATTTAACAGCAATTAAATGACGTAATCTCTTCTTTGACAGACTTTTAATTTCAAATTTTGAAGTATGGGATTTTTTTACGATATAACTTAAATGTAGACATACTTAACAATAATTTAATTTTAACTTCATTCTTTTAAAAAAGAAATTTCTTTTCTCTCTTTCTAATTGTGTTAATTAATAATTTCTTCAAATTAATTTGTATTAACTGATCAAATTTGATCAAATTTTTTGATTTCTTTTTTTCGTATTCTTCCAGTATTCATGAATTGATGAAACTTTCTCAATTCTGAAAATCGTTTATTAGAGGCATAATTTTATGACTTAATATATTAGTATTTGTTATAAATAAGTCTTACAAATACGATAAAATCAATTAAAGAGGAATTTTCAACGATCGCAATTTTCGAAAAAAAAATGAAAATAGGTATTGCTGCAATCGAAAATAACATCCTTTTTTGAAATTAAAATTTTTTATTGACGCATTTAAAGAGAGTAGAGAGAGGGAGAAAGAGAGAGAAAGAGAGAGAAAGATAAAAATTCTTTTTGATGATTAGAGAGAGAGAGACAGAAATAGCAGGAAATAAAGCAATGAATTTTTAAATTATTAACACAATTTTCCTCTCCTAAAATTGAAGTATTGAAAATATATTAACGGTTTTTGCAAAGTTGCAATGCTTAAATAAATTTTTTGAGTACAATTCAAAAAATTCTTGCAGAATGGAAAAAAAATAGATAAAAACAAATCGATTCACTCCACGTTTTTTCAACTAAATAAAATTAGGTTAATAGCAAGATTTACTCATTTGTTTTTCTAGATCTTTCCATATCAGAAACATTTTATACAGAATTTGCATTTACTGTGAAATTTGATAGTTTAAATATTGAAATATCTTGAAAATATTTAAATACCGGTAGATATTATCATATCAAAGAATGAAACTTGAAAGGAAAGGTTTTTTAAATCTATAAATGACTCTGGAAAGCAGGTATAAAATTTATTTTTCGATTATCTAATTTACACTGAAAGAAGTGTTTTAATTGTAGAAGTTAATAATTAAAATCATGATATTTAATAAATAAGGACTATTGATTGATCAATAAATAGATCATTATTATTTAGCTTAACTCCAGGTTTCATTTTTTTTTAAATATCGATGTATTATTATATTATCAACTAACTTGATATACTGCATAATTCAAAACAATACTTTTATCATTTGAGCTACTCCTCAGTAAGCAAAGCATAACTGCTTCAAATACTTAACTCTCTTTCTTAGCAATGTCAAATTGTTTTCAAACTTTTTTCAAAACTTTCCATAAGTTAAAAGCAAAGAATTAAAATAAATCTTTCTTCAGAAAAGAAAAAAGTTACTACTAAATTGATGTCTTTTTTACTTATTTCATAAAAAATCATTGATTTAATCTTTAAAATTTTAGATTTAGCTTTTTGTCTATATTATCCTTAGTTAATTATCAAATGCAGTGATGATTAATAAAAATCAAAATAATCCATGAGCAAATCTTAATTTCAGGTAATGTAAAATTAAAAATTGGAAATTAGTAATTAATCAATAAATAAACTTCTAGGAGAATTACGTCAAATTCCAGTATCAATCCCTGCAAACAAAACCATTTTCCTTTTGGTTATAACATGATGGCTCAAATAAAATTTGGCATAATTATCGAAATGGTAAATTAAATGAACCGTTGAAAGGGAGGAAAAAGGTGTAAATGGGTTGTTTAGTTATTTTGTCAAAGATTTTTTTCTTTGTTGACAAACATTGAACAACTGGTATTTTGTGATTAACTTTAATAACTAGTTCTAATATCGTGATCAATATCATGACCATGGAAGTGAAGAATGTTGAATTTTATAATGAATATTTATGATATTAATCGAAAAATATAATATGTCCTTTCATAAACACGATCATTCCTTCTAAAAGTATCCTAAAATCTTCCATGTTTCATTTCATTTAAATTATTATTTAATTAGATGAATGCGAATATGTAATATGAAATGAGTTTTAATAGTACGTAATATACGTGATTTTTCATATTTTGAAATATAATTTCAGGTTCGAAATTTCTAGAAAAATACTCATATCCATAATCAACCATATATGAAAATATCAACTAAAAAAAATTTATTGATCGAATATTACCTTAATTAATAGTAAATTCAAATCTATGGTTTATTTGCTAATGACCTTGATTATAAATGACCTTAATTTTCGCACATCTAGTAAACGATAAAAATAAAAAGAGAAAAAAAAAGTTTCATTCTTTGAGGTGCGAGTGAAACGAATTGATGGTTGATTGCATTTTGATACCACAATCAACAAAGAAACAATGAATGTGATATGATTAATGATTGGGTACGTCTTTCTAATTTAAATATCATACACACCTGCTTCTTATTCAACAATGCGCAAATGAATTTAACAATGCGCAAATGAGTTCACCGCCAAACAAACTAATATCATTTCTTATTTGCTCCAATTTAAATTTCAGATGAATCATTTTTCACAGTAAAGAAATTACAGAAACTTAACCGCAAAAAAATTATTCGATTAATGTGATTGAAATTTTAGAAATGACTTTTTTTCTACTATTGTGATTATTGCTTATTAAATGAAAATAATAATTAATTGAAGGAATTTTAATGAAAGACTGATTAACTGATGAAAATTTTTAATTATTCGTGAATTTGATTTAGCATTTCTTTGTTTGTAGATGATTTCTTATCATTACTGTTAGAATTATTAAACGGAAATGAATTTAAGGAAAAACTTTAATTCACTTGTCAGAAATTTTTTTTCTGACTGCTAATAGAAATAATTAATTTCCCACCGCAATTATTAAAATCATCAAACGAATTAGATTTAATTAAAAAAATAAATCTACAAATTAATTTAAAAATAGTTTGCTTATATTCTAAGAAATGCTTAAAAATAAAGATTCTGATCAATCCAATCGTAGTTGATCTGGTGTCGTATTAAGAAGGAGAAAACAGACGATGGATAATGATTGACAAAAAATGATTTATGGACTGTAGTGATAGGAAAACAGTTTGATGATTAATGGATCATGATAATCACTGATAACAATCTACTCATCACTGTTACTGCTAGTACGATAAAAAATTTACTATCATAAATAATCAATTCATTACATAAGATAAACATTGAATCATAAAATATTAACTTTATTCCAAGCAAATACATTTATCACTGATAAGCTTCATTGAAGTTTTTATCAGTTATACTGCAAAATTTGTATTAGTAAGTTCATTCATTCTAATTAAAATTCTTTTCTTGACTTTGTTTTAACTGAGAAAAACAAAGATGTTAATTATAATCAATGAATAATTGATTGTTTTATCATTTACATTATCATTATTATTATCATTCCTTCATCTTCCTTTATCAATATTACGTTTTAGCTTCTGCTATATTTTATTTAGAGATTTTATTGAAAATTTCATAAAAACAAAATTTGTGCAAAAAGTAAATTTTAATCTTCAAAAACTTGAATTAAAAGACAAAAGAATGCAATGATTTATTCTATAAATTTCTTTTTTCTTTCATGTTTTTGAATTAATTTGAACACTTAACGTTTGTAATTTCCTATCTGATAAATTATCTTATCTTCAAATACATCATTCAGGAGAGAAATTAAGATATTTATTTAATCGCAATAAGATAAATGAATGATAAAGAAGAAAGGTAAACAATGAAGATTTATGGATTCTATCGATGCAACAATCATTCATTCGAACACTTTTTTCGCTTTCTCTTTTCTGTAACTTCCTGACATCTTTATTACCTTTAACCTTACATTAATGCGATGTATTACAATGATAAGAAACATTTATGAGCCACGTGTTTTACGGAATATATACTGTAATGATCAAAGGTGCAGAACAAAAGAGTAAAGTACTTAACTTAAGGGAGCCACGTATTTTATCAAATATTTATTGTAATGAATAAAGTAGAGAACAAAAGAGCAAGAACTTAACTTAAGCGAATATACAATTATTAAGGAATATACTGTAATACTGTAATATACGATAATTAAGGAATATACTACATTGTAAATTTTTTCTCTGTATCACGTTATCTTTTACTGTTTTTGCTGTTAGATAAATTTGAGTAATAACAAAAAAATGATAAAGTAGAAATATAATTACGTGATAGCACGCAAGGCTACGTAACGGTTAATTCGACGGGCTTTAATGGAAGCTTATTTATTTTCAGTTATATTATCTTTAATAATTTAAATCACGTTTGCAGTTTATTCATATTTTTAGATCTCTTTGTTTTTCTCTATCTCTCTCTTTCTTTTTTTCTATCTCTCTCTTTCTTTTTCTCCCAACCCTCTACTTGTTTAAAAATACAAATGTAAGAAAAGGCTTAATTAATTACATGGTTTTTTCATAATTAAAGCGAAAAAAACAAATCTGTAAAATATCAAACGAAACGTTTCCACTAACAGAATATAATATTTATTGTTATTAGAGAATAAACAAATCCGTAAACAAATAAATAATTTACCAAACTTACTTTTTAGTTCTATTAGCTTACTAGATAAAGTATCACTAACTTTTGCTAGGCCAAATAGAAATTTTTGTCTCTTTTCATTCTATCCGAAATAAAATAGCTGATGAATTTAAATAAAAAATATTGGAATTACTGGAAAAATAAAATATATTAAATTTAGATCAAATCGATTATGAGACATCTGATGGCTTACCAGAAGAAAAAATTGGCTTACACTGATTGTTATCTTTCATATCTTTTCATTCCATAGAGATTGATTCGTCTCTCTCTCTCTCTCTCTCTCTCTCTCTGTTTTTATCTAAATCCGTATTTAAATTCATCTGCATGTTTCCCACAACAAATGTCCGGTATATTCAAATGTTTCATCATTTTATTTCAAGATAACAATTTTTGTTATTCTTTTTTTGAATGATCGCTTGAATGATTTAATTTTTTCTTTATTATTAAACGTTAATTATTTTCAGCATTAAAATTCACACATATTTTTATTGATTGTACGAAATAATTTTTTAAAAAAGACAATTTTTTACATTCTTTTATTTTATCCTCCGACTTCTTTCATTTTATCGTATCAAAAATTGAAAATTCATTTTTCGTTATTAGATTTCATATTATCACATTCATATTATGTTCATTATCAAATTATTACATGAATATTATCATATTCATATCACATTCATTATATCAAATTATCATATAAATATTATCACATACCACATTCATTATCAAATTATCACATGAATATTATCATATTCATGTCATGTTCATTATCAAATTATATAAATATTATCCTGTTCATTACATGAATATTATCATGTTTATATAAGTATTACTTTAACAAATTATATAAGTATTACTATATTATCGTATTCATTATTTTCGTAAATATTACATGCAATAACAGTTTTTTTTGTACACCTCACAGATCCCATTACTGTATAATTTGTTGTTGTTGTTTCTCTGTTTATACCTTCTATTTTTGTCTGATCCGTACATTTGCGCCAATTTCTTACTTCTGTAATCTTCAAATCTTATTTATTTTCATATTTTGTTTTCGTAAGAAAATTCTATTGTATTACAGTAATTGAAATATTCGATTTGTTTTGTTCAATTAAATCAAAAACGAATGATTTTTCACCGTTCATTTTTTGCCCTTAACTAAATTAGTTCATCAATTCATAAAATATATTCCCTTTTATTTCTCTGATTTATATCACTATTTCTCACTATCGTTTATCATTATTATGTATTTTTGATTTTTCGATATTTCTCTTAAGACAATTGACATTTATTCAAGTTAAAATCAATTCCAAACGATATACTTATTTACTAATAGACGACAGACATATTGGCACCAAGAATTTCCGATTATTTTTTAATTTTTCGGAAGAAAAAGAAAAACAGGATAATAGTGTGGTATAAGAGGACGTAACATTTTGTGGTAAAATTTGTAGAGCTGTTAAAATCGTCAATAATCACAAATGATAGATTAGATCAGTGATATTATTTGCTGTCATTGACATTGTTGCTGTGATTCTTCTGGACTGCTAAATAATATATAATTTTTTTATTCTATTCTTATTTAAAATAAAATTTTCGAATAGAACAAATTTTTTCTTTTTTTGAAAATGAATAATTTTGGTGAAATGAAAGAAATGAAAAGAGAGAAGAGACATGGAAAGAAAGAAAAAATATTTCAATTTTTATTTATTCTGAAATGCTATAATTTTCCACTCTTTACCAATGAAAATGTGCAATTTTTCATGAAAATGATATAGCCTTATCACTTCCTTTTCTTTCATTTTAAATTTATAGCAAATTCAAATTTTCTTTCCTTTCATCTCTTAACATTTAGTAATTCAAAAGTTTTGCAGTAATAACTTATCTACGCATAATAGAAATAATAGGAGTAGTAGCAGTTTATCTTTTTTATTCAATAGTTGTATTAGTAATAGCAATATTAGTAAAGTAAATAACTCATTAGCAGTTATAGTAAAACAAAATTATCTACTCAACAGTATCAATAGCAGTGAAGTAAATGTCACTTACTCGATATCACTTACAGTAGAGTTACTTGCTCAATATTAGCAGTAAAGTAAATGTCAATCACTCGGCAGCATTTAGAATAAAGTTACTTGCTCAACAATAGTAAGAATAAAGTAAATGCTACTTAATAGTAAAGTAGAAGTATTATTATTTGCTTTTTGTTTAAAATCAGCAATTCATGAACACAATAATTAATTTATTCTAGTAAGCAGTTTCTTCAACCTATTAATAAAATATGTAATTTTAAATTATTGAAATTTATTGTTAAAATGATTTCAGCTATTTTTTGAGATAAAACGAAAGTTTATTGAAACTTTTGACTTTTTTTGGTTCTTAACAATTCTTACCGTATAAGTTTTTGACAAGTTAAAAATTAATAAATGAAAGAATGTCAACTTTCAGTAACTTTTCTTGACTACGTATATATAAATGCTTCATTAATACATTTACACTATTTACCGATTTTAATTTAACAAAGATTTGGGTTCAATAATACGAAGACAGAATTTTCCAATTTTTGGATTAAATTTGTCCTATATTCGAAATCGATTGAATAATCGAATTAACGGACAAATAATATTCGACCATTTCCTGAATTTATCGAATTTGACGCATTTTCGGGAGATACTAACACGAAAATATTAATAACGAGTAATTCTACTTCATTAGCACTTTATCGATTTCCTATCACTGATAAAAGAACTGACAAGCTTGATATTTATATCACTGTTCAGTAATCATAGTATTATCGAGTTCATTATTACCATCATAACTGTAGCATTATTATAGTAATCAATAACAGTATCAGTATTGTTACTAATATCAAAATACCCACACTTACGATATATTTGTCACTACAATCACAAGTTTCCTATCATTGCATTAGCATCATTATTGTTATCATTTACTTTTTTTATCATTCCCTTTTTGAATCGGACAGGAAATCAGATTTTAATTTTCGAAATCAAATTTCAATGACAATGAAATAGCTATCAGCAGATGCGGAAGAGCAAACATTAATGGAAAGATTGGTTTCTAACCGCAATGCAAACATGTATGTACTCATCCGAATCGTTCATTCTCCTTTTTTTACCGATAAATCCCGGGAATGCATTGTGAATAATGATAACTCAGTGAACTACGTTTAATACCGTAAATAGCTATTCCGACACGCACTTCTATCGGCAAAATTAATCGTGTTTAATTTTTTTCTCAAAATCGTAATGTATGTTTAATATATGAAAAAAAATTTACAACTAATTAACTAAAATTTACCTTATTACTTTTAATCCTCAAAAAATCCAATATAATTAAGGTATAATCGAATTTCTTCATTGATATCTATCTTTTTAATACGAAATAATTTCTTTTTTCTTTCATATCAAAATTTGAAACACTATTCTTTCTCTTTTTCCATCTATTAGTTTAATTTAATTAAGCAGGTAATTTTCTCTTTTAATTAAAAATTGAAATGATACCTTTTCTGTCTAATCCCTCAGATTTGTCACATGTCTTCTCGATGATTATTATTCTGAATAGTTCTTTTCGCTTATTGAAAAAAAAAGATTGAATTTGACCCATTTAAATATCGTTTTTGATTTTCAAATGAAATTTTGTGAAAAATGAAACTCTGATAGTTTCATATTTATTACTTCAAATCATTTTGCCGAAAGTGATGTTTCGGATAAATGATAATTCTAATTTTTGATTTTGTACTTACATAACCTTTCTTACGTGCATTCTAACGTAGATTTCAATTCAATTCATTTTAATAAATATTCTGAATTTTTTTAATTCCCACTATTAAAGTCTTTTGTTTCATTTCGGAATTTTTATTACAATCATTCATTTTATTTAGTATTTTTTAGCACATTTTATAGAAATTTTAAATTGAATCATTTGCGTAACTTTTAAATTTTTAATTGAAATTGAAATGGTTTAAGAATAGGAATTGTTTAATATGTCAATTAATTAAGTTAGTTAATTGCAGTTTTCTTCACTTTTTATGCTTAAGTTATATGTAATTCAATGATTCGCGGAATATAATTTCAGTGAATCTCGAGAATCGGAGATTGCTTCGGGAAATGATTTTCGCAACAAGAAGAGAGAGAATATTTCTCATCGTCTCTTTTTCATTCAATCTTAAATAATATTTTTATTATCGGTAATAAAACGTACAGGACGAACGCACTTCTCCTCGACACATCTTAGGTGTGTGTGTCTGCGAACGTTGTTCGCTTTTTTCAAGAATGTTCGATTCTCAATTTGTGATTCAGCTTGTTCCTCCTGTCATCTCTAATTTCACTTGCTAATATTGAAATTTTCAACTTTCACGAGAAAATAAGACAAGCCTCTTGAATTGTTTCATGCTGAAAATTTTTAATAAATATTTAAAATTTCATTTTTCCGATTAAAACAATAAATAGTTAGTAATGTATTATAGAATTCCTGATAAATGTTTAATTTCTCTAGAAGAAAAAGAAAGCTATCCAGGTGTGAAATGTTCTAAATGTCGATTATAGAAAGAATGAATGACAAGGTTAATGATCCATTTCCTATTGTAAAAATTTTTGCGAAATTTCAAATTTTCAATTTTTTATTAAATTATTTTAATCAATTGAATTCAAATTTTCCTTTCTTAAATTATCGGTTTTGTAAATTATTTGAAATTAAATTAATCAGCTTGCTAATCGCAACAAACTTTCCCGGTTATTCTCGATCATTGCATTAGTGCAATCATTTCGAATATATTTTCCTATCAATATCATCTTTCATTAGCTAAACATAATTCTGCGAAATCTTCTCTTGCTGTTATCAGTATCTCAAAATTGATGCAGGAAATATTTTTAAAAAACTTTCAAAATTTGCAACAATTTTAACTGAATGATTCACTGCTTACAAAAATATTAATTTAAATATTTCTTTTTTATCAAAATTATCAAAAAAGAAAGAGTAAAATTTAGCGATGAAATTTAAAATAAGAAAAAAATTGAAATCAATCGAACAATAATACAATGAATACTTTCTCTGATATTGCAAGAAAATAATTCTGATAATGTTAATTACTTTTTTATAACTATTAATTACCTTTTTTTCTTCATTACTTTATTTTAATGTGCAGGTAAATATGGTAATTGTCTATTCCTCTAACAATTAAATCTCTACAAGTAATAATTTCGCTTATTAGTCATTATTTGATCAATTAATTACACTTTTTTTTCATTTGTTTAATTTGAGAAATTTCTGAGTAATTTTCTTAATGTTTGTTTGTTTCTTTTTCGATGAAATTAATTTTAAAATAAAAGAAGCAATTCTTTTAAGTTTAGAATGATTGAGTTGTTTTCGCAGATGTTCATTGTGATTTTTACGATTATGATATCTCTTTTTATGATTTATGATACTTATGGTGACGATAATCCTTTTCTTTATCAGCATTTATTTTAATTTCATGATCATTCTGAGTTTTGTTTGTGTTATTGTGTTACCTGTTTTTGGTATTATTAATTAGCCTGCTTTGTTTTAATTAAAATTAATTATAAACTTCTCTCCACATTGCTCATCGTTGCAAATGTGTCATGAATGACCACGTAAATGACCACCACGATTCGGGCGGAGCTTTTAAGTAAAATCTGAAGCAATCTCGATCTTTCCCCTTTTCTTGTCCCATTTCTCATCCATCTTCCCTTTTTGTCCTTCCGCAAATGCCATAAAGTCACAAATCATATGAAGAGTATGGCTTATTCCTTTCTTCCTTCAACTTTACCTCTCTCCCTCTCTCTCTCCCCTTTCCTCCTTCTGTTCATGCTATGATAATCCGTGGAAATTAGTTTCATGAATTCAATTATTTGACCTTTTCATTGAGAGAACAGCTTATCTCAAATTCTCGTTGTTATTGTTATCATCATTGAAAATGATTAGTATTAATAATCTCTTATAAATGAAGAATTTTGTTTATCTATAAAAATCATTTCTTTTTTATTCAATTTAAGATTTCTGTTATTTCCCGTACTTTCATTGTTGCTATTGTTATTGTTCTCGCTGTTATTGTTGTTGTTATTTCTTATTGTTACTAATGCATTAGATGCATTAATGGCAGTATTAAAATGACTTACTTACTCACTAAATTCTATTTTATTCATTATTTTCATTTATTAACATTAATTCATTATCTCGGCTATACATTTCTGAAAATTCTCAATATTTTTCAATTATTTTTTGATTATGTACTGGAAGAAAAGAACTTATAATCTCTTTTGAGCTGATTTTATTGGAATTCGAAATTATTTGGTGCTTATTTTTCTATTTCGTTAATTTATCAGTTGTTTACCTAAAAATTAGTCAGCCATTGCTAGTTTAGCTTACTTCCTCTCTAAAATTTTCTTGCATGAAGAAATGCGCTTCAAATTCAAAATTGAACTATTGTTCATTTGTTCGATTATGATAAGAATTCGAAAGCTCGATCATCAAAATTTTGTTTGATTAAATTTTTTGAGGTGAAAAAAGCAAAGGTTATCTCTCGTACATTTAGCAGAGCAAGAAGGTGTGAAAAGTTTAGACGGTGAATGAGAGCCGGAAGAATATCCGGAAAGTAAATATCCATTCTTGCAGAAAGTAGTGATATGGGTTAAGGCGAGATTATAGCATATAAACGGAGGAAATCGGATTGCTTAATTAAATAATCGTTTTTCTGTCCCTTTTAAGTGCATTAGGAACAGGTAAAATAAATTGATAATTTCCTCTTCTTGTTTATTTTAATATATCACTTAAAATTTACGTTTAAATTCTTAAAATTTCCATTTCAATTTCCAGTTTCAAATCCGGAATTTCCAATTCTTTTCAGTGAGGGAATTCTTTCTTTATATTTTCTTTTCTTTTTTAAAAAACATTTTAAATTTAAACCATCTTTGGGTAATTTCAATTGCCTCTAAAAGCTATTTGCAAGTGGAGCAAACGAGTTATTTAAATGGCCTGAATCAGATTGATATATCCTGAATTAAACTGATATAGTCTAAATCAAATTGATGGATGGTAAATGATGAAGATATTGCACACTTTAGTTTTTCCTCATTTCCTCTCCAAAATTTCGATGTATGTAAATTTATGCGTAGTCTCGGGGGAATTTCAGTCATGTATTACTACCTTACTATGCTATAAAGAGTAAGTTGGTAGGCCCATTTAGCCATTTGGCCATTTATTTTGTCGACACTCTTGGCTTCCTATTCATCATTCTTTTAAGGTTTAATTTTGAAATTAAGCTTAGCTAGTAAAATGGGTAGTATAATATATTTATATAATTGATATGGTGATCGGTTAAGTTATCTCATCCTTTCTTATCACGAGACTATCAGTTGTGGATGTTATTTGAAATTTGACGAAAAGATGTAAAGATTTCCCATTATTTTATTGCTAGTATATAGCTAATTCATATATTACTAATAAAAGTACTGAATGAAATTAAATGAAACAAAATAGATGTAGAATAAAAGAATATGATAATGGAATTATGAAATTTAGACAAATTCAGCTTTTTCATTCATTTGAATTGTTTTAATTACCTTTTCTTCTTGAAATATATATTTTACTATTAATAAAAATTGATGAAAAAGGTGGAAAGAAACGATCTAAAAAGTAAAGTTGTCCTAAGATTTGTTACTCAACAAAAAAATAAAGTAATATTCAATATCAGTATTTAATTAAACTAACTAAAGTAATCTTTAATATCAATTTCATTAATGAAATAGCTTAAAATTCATTCAATCAATTAATGCCAACACTGCGATATCACTCATTTTTCACTCTTTTCAATTATCGAAAGAACCGTTTTCATTTTCACTTTCCATTATAACCGATCACTTTCTTGGTATTATTCATTCCCTCCATATCATTCGTATCATTCATTAATTCATTTGATACGTTATGATCGATTCTTCCGATCGGTTGCCATTTCGATTCTTACAATTGCTTGCCATTTTGTGATTCCTTCCATCCGTTGCTACTTTCGTTCTTCCAAAGTATAAAGCATTTCTGTATTTGCTGCTTAACTTTTCATTACAGGTTAACTTAACTTTAGCTTTACGCAAATTTTTCACGTTCTTAAAAATCTTATTGCCAAGAATTACTTCTTTCCTCTTCTGTTATTACATAATTTCAGTTATTTCAGACATAAACCTATAAGTAAGTGCTTTTCTCCTCACTAGTAAATTTAAACTTAAACAAAACTGAAAATTTTTAATTTTTCACATTTCTAATCTGTTAATAATTGTAATTGCGAATATTTTAAAACTGAATAAGCAGTAATTAATTTGAAGTATTATTCAATGAATAATTCGAACCATTTCTGTTTTTTTTTTCAACTTTGTCAAAAAATTGCTTTCAAAAAATAAAAAATAAAAAGTGCTTTCTTGATTCCTTTCTAAATCCCCGAGGAAGTACTTAATCTGATATGGTTTACTCTTCTTCCACTTGCTTAATTTCTTTAACTTTGTCAAAATATTGCTCCCATATGGTAACTTAGTTTAAATCATGTGAAATCTTTTTGATAGAAAAATTAAAATTTTTAAATGAAAAAATGAACTTCGAAAAATTTTGTTTCTCTTTCATTTCGATTTCAAAGGAATGAAGAAAATTCATATGTCACACAATTTTTTTCAAAATTTATTTTTTTTTTCTCTCTCTCTCTTTATTTTTCTATCTCTCTACCTCTCAGTTCCTTTTAAAAAGCGCTTAATGGAAATTTTGCGAATTTTTACGGAAACTTGGAAAAGTGTCCGAAAATTTGTTACGCTAAAACGATGGAAAGTTATTAATAATGAAATAAAAATAATAATTGCAAAAAGGTGAATGGAAACTTTTATTTGAATTAATGCATTTTAAAATTCCTTCACGTAATTTAAATTCAAAATCAAACTTAAACTATCATATCCTTAAATTTGTTTATATATTTTAAATTTAAAATTAAATTCAATCCCAAAATTTTCAATTCAAATCAAACATAAAAAATTGAAAATCGATTCACGTGGGAATTTTTGATCAATTTATTGCGTCGTAATCAAGCTAACTTATAGTTTAATTCGTTTTTGAACTTTCATTAGATTGTAATTAACTTTTAATGAATTGTGAAATTATGAATCATTTGATGATTTTATTGAATATTTAGAAGTTAATTGATTAATTTTATGTAAAGAAAATTAATTTAGAGAATGGTAATGATAGTGAAAAATAACGATAATTTAGGATGTATTTTACGACTCGCATTATAATTGCAGTAATTTAATTACAGTCGTAAATTATTTCATTAATTTACAGGAAAACTTTCATTCTGCAAATTGTATACTTGTAAAAATTTAAAGTAATACAAATTTAACTTTTTTGTTTTAGCAGCATGAAATGTTATCTAAAATATTGGAAAATTTTGAAATGAATGAAAATTGAAATTGCGGAATTATATAAAAGAATATTTAACACCATGAAATCCATCTACACTATTAATGACTTCCATATGGAAGGATTCAGTATAATTAATGAATTATTAATCTATTTTATGTTGTCCAGCATTCTACCGATATTTATTTATACATAAATTATTTGCATCATTGACTTCTCTTAATTCAAACAGATGTTCTTTTTGCGCATTTTAATTAATACCGCTTAATTATCATCATCATTTTCGATGAATTTCCAACTAAAATGGATAGAATAAATTGAAATACATCGAATAGTGATGATTGTTATGAACTTTGTTCATGCTAAATTATTTTAAAAAAAAAAAAAAAGATAAGTTATTGTTCATTCATCTGAAAAGGAAATATTTCAATTTCAATATCCATAATGAAGTAGTCAATATTATTGACAAAATAATCAATTTTAGTGATCGAAAAATATTTTAAACATTAATAAAACGAAATTTTTTGAAAGATAATTATAGGAATAATTTGATTAATCATTGTACTATGTTAAATTATAGCATTATCGATTGATTGCTCTTATCAATTTCTCGTGATTAATTAGAAACATTTAATATTTTTAAATTACCTGAATCAATGCTTACCAATATTAGGTAAGAAAAAAAGGAAAGGAAAAAGGTTTTTCTTAGAAATTCAATCTTATTAGATATGTTTATTGAATGGTAAATAAGGGAAAATGATAGGAATGAAATTATGAGTAAAAGTTTTGCCAATAATTCATAATATATTTTGTTTGCTGCAATTGATGAATTAGTCTTCGGACTTTTTTCTTACCTTATTTAATATTAATTCTAAAAATAAAATATCGTAAATCGATTTTTTTTGTCCAAAGTATATTTTCAATTCTTTTTTTTTGTTCGTCTAAATAATGTTAATAATCCTATGAAGAGTTAAAGCTGACCATTGTTTTTTTAATTACTAAATTAATGATTCGACGATTCGTTAATTGCTTTATAGTATTCGGATGATGCAAAGAAAAGAGAGTCGTCGGTGATTTCTTAAAATTCCCGCAATCTAAAGAAAAAAAATTATTTGTTAATAAAAAATCAAGTACTCGTATGCGTATAAATAGCGTAAAATTTATTTGTTCATTCTCTGAACGCTCATTACCATACTCAGATGATTGGAAGCGTAAACTACGTGTGCATAAAATACTGATGGAAGCGTTTATAAGTTACGAAGCGTAAATATTATGCATATATATGATATTAAAGTATTTATGTCACTCACGTGAACAAATATCTCACGTAACGTAACATTTACCACTTACATATCATTGTATTTATTTCTATTATTTCTTGTAACAAATAGTATTCATCATTATCTTTTTTGAACTGTTAAACCTTTTTCTTAAATGGAATAGAATTCCATAAGTTTGAAAATAATTTGATAAGGATGGATGATAATGTATATTAAGTGAGAGATACTTATGAAAGAAAAGAAGTAAATAAAAGTAAAAGGAATTTGGAAGTATTTTTCTAATCTTTTGATTTTTCACTTGTCATTCAGAAATTTTTCAAATTCCAATTACGTTAGAGAAGGAAAAAAGGAAGGAAATGTTATCTTTTTCCTATCATTCCTTCAATATCTTTGAAAAAATTTAACTAAATGACTAAATTTAAAGATTAAAATACTTAATAATCATTCCTATTCCTATTCCAATCAATATCAGCATTATATGATCACTTATTCCTATTCAATATCCATTACTAATTAATGATTTAATGATCTGACTTGTAAACATTTCTTCAATATCATATCAGGAATTTTCTAAAACTGTATTTTTCGTTTGATTGCAATGTTAATAACTTGTCTTTCGGTTGATGACTGGCGTTACCCGGTATTCATTCCGGTATAAATAAGATGCATTAAACGAAATATTGATTTTGAAGGCAATATTTAAACAATTTAATAGATTCGTTCATAATGAAAAGTCTCGATAGACTTCATGGTTAATTCAAATTTATATATAATTTATTTCGTTAATCTCTTTGGTGCTTCTTGTTCCGGCTAAGACTTCAATCCCAAAATATCTATTCTATTAATTATCTTTGAAAAGCCAAAAATTTTCCTCCTCCAGAAACTATGTATTCAGGAGATTATTGATTTTTTTTGCGCGAAATAAGCGAAAACGAAAAATATGAATTCTTTATCAGTAATCAGAAAAAAACAGAAGATAAATTTCATCGTTCTATGCAAATTTCCTGCTTTTCCCTTAATCTAAAATATATTCATGTGTGCTTTTCCTTAAATATTTCAAAAATTTTCAAAGCCTTATAAAAATGAAATTGTCCGAATTTAAAAATTTTTCAAGGAATCATTAATTTTTTGAAAAAGCAATGAAATATCAAAATTGAAATATTCCCATTCCTCGAGGCGTTTACTATTCGCTGCTAATTATAATTTGTAATTTTTGAAGAAAAAATTACAAATGTTAAAAATTTGTCTCATTTGCTGGAAAAAAAATCACTCAATAACTATTTACTTTCCATTTATTCATCACTATCAGTTCTATCAGTGTCCTCAATCACTTATATCACTCATATCACTGATACTGATAATGGAATCGCGGAGTCAAACGAATCATTTCATCAATGAAAACGAAGAAAAACAAAATTTGCTCTACAAATTTGTTTCTATTCTTGAAAAATTTTCTGAATTATTGTTTTTTTAGTATTATACGGCAAAATTACGCCATTACTTTACGTATAAATCAAATATAAATTAAGCTGTTTACGTCAAAGAATCCGAGAAAAGAACTGTTCATTGCGATTCGGTTAGAATTATCCGAAATGATTAGGTTAATCAAACTGGTTGCAATATGGCAGTTAATAGTATCAGTGAATTTAGAAATTGCTAAATTTTACTTATCATTTATTAACAATTATCCAAGCTAAAAATATAAACTTTTCAATATTATCTCATATCAGTTATCTAAACAATTATAATTTAGATTAGTTAAAATTAAAATATTTCCAAACTTTTTTTAATTTAATTAGATTACTGATAGAAATAAAAATTATGTTGGATCAAATCAAATTTTATATGTTAAATATAGCATTATTAATTATTTCAGAGTTTATCCTTTACTGCTTATATTTAATGTATGATTTGTTCACGTGTAATTAATTTTAATAATTGATTATTAATAAATTTCAGCATATAATTTTAGTGATTGTCAAAATTCGTGTATATACAAATGGGTTAGGTAGCAATTGTGAAATGGAATTTTAAACAACAGAGGTAGAAAATGATGTTGACAGACGGAATGGTAATGATTGGTATGGAAAATAATCTTGAAATGTTTGCATAAGCTAAGCTTTTTCCTCTGTTCTATTTGCATTGGATGATGATGATGATGATGATGATGATCATGATCATGATGGTACTGGTGTTGGTGGTGATGACGAAGATGATAATGATGATTACGATCATGAGGATGGTGATAATGATGTTGATAGTGATGCTCGTGACAATAATGATGGTGATGATGTTGATGATAATAATGACAGTAATGATGGTGATAATGATGATGATGATGATGGTGGAGATGCTCGTGACAATAATGATGGTGATGATAATAATGACAGTAATGCTGGTGATAATGATGATGATGATGATGATGATGATGATAATGATGATGGTGATGATGGTGGTGATGTTGGTGATAATAATGATAGTAATGCTGGTGATAATGATGATGATGATGATGATGATGATAATGATGATGATGATGATGGTGGTGATGGTAATGATGATGCACACAAGATGGGATAAAATTTGTAATGTTTGTTTTGGCTGCCGCCAATAGAATGGAAATAGCGCAACGTTATTCTCTTTTATTGAAATTCTTTAAATCTTCATTTAATTTCCAATTAAATTTACACATTACCACCTTTCTTTGAAATTAAACATTTGCAATTTCACTCTTTCCTTTAGCAAAGCAATTATCAACAAACTATTCCATCGATCTGAGAATTCCTTTTATCAATAAATTGAATACTCAAAAAAAATTTTTTATTTATCCTTTTTTCCTTTTTCTCCCATCTTTCCCTATTGTTTTCAATGCTTTATACTTTAAATAGACTTTTTATGTCTTCTGTCATATAAACGTATGTTTCAAAATATCTGATCATAGAATTCTGTTGACTTTTTTCAGTGATTTGCATTGAATTATGATCATGTGATCAAATTTCCAAGTTATCACCATTTGATAATTTCCTTTCATGATCCAATTTATGATCATTTCACTAATTACTCACTGTTCAGTGTCTAAGTTGTAATCACTTGATCGGTTACTTACAGTTCATTATATCTGATCGCTTGCAGTTTATTACTGCAACTGATTTTGTTGTTTCGAAATTTGTATTGTAATACACAAAAGTAAAAAATGATAAGATTATCTTTTTTTTTATCGGTGTTATTTGAAATATCTTTTGTTGACTATTGGCTTGAAGTAAAATTGCTTGACAAAAATGCTTGATCTAGAAACTGAACTATTAAAGGAAACGTTATTCTTCTCGTGTGATTTGATAGGATAAGCTGACGAATTATCTATTCTCTTCTCTTCCGTTAAATCTTAAGAATGGATAATGCCATTTCTCATTTTTTATTATAATTATTGATTACTTTGAGTTAATTAAAGAGAAGAAAATGTTAGCTTCTGTTAGCTTCCCAATTAAATAATAATTAATTATAATATTTCGTATCTCAATCTTCAATAATTTCCAAAAATATGAATTCCATTTCCTATTAATGATTATCTATTGAATTGTCAGCTTCAAACTATTTAATAGAAATTTCTTTAGAGCTAACTATTGTATATTCGAGTTTAGATCTTAAAATAGGACCGATATATCTAAATAAAGTTAAAACAATCAATAGTAGCTTCTATTGTGCCCCGCCCCAAAATGCATACATAATGGATAAAATAAATCCCTCCTACTGATTTTTATTATTTACCTTTTTCTAGATTTCCGTTTATTTGATGGTGAATTACAGGAACGTATCACTCCATCAGTTATCCGGTCTATCAGGAAGAAATTTCTTCATCCGGTAATTCTGAAAGCTAACTTTACTATTTGTATTACGACAAATATTCTGCTGGAATTGCTAAAAGTAGGCGAACATCGCTATCGCTATTCGTATGCTAATTACTATTTGACAATGTTGGATACAAGCTAAACCATTCTGATTATATCATCAGCTTTATTATCATGTTAGCAGATAAGTTATTGATTTCATTTCTACTTTCATTGGTGATAAAATTGAAAGCAGAAATCGAATTATCACAACAATCACCGTTAGCAACAATAACAACGACAACAACAACAACAACAGAGTCTGGTTAGTTCCCATTTTGTTACTTTACTTTTTCTTTAAGTTTGAATTATAGAATCTAATAAGCTTAATTTGAAATTGTCTCTTTGAAAAATTCGAACTATTTAAAATTTGAAAAAATAGCTAGAAATAGATATTATATATTTCAATTTGTAGCAGAGACATAAAAATTCAATTACTTCTATTCGAATTTCATAGTACAGTATTTCATATGGGAATGGTTTATGGATATTAGACTTTTCCTCATTTAGCATAGAACGAAACAAATTTAATTATTGCTAATCTTTGATTTCATGATGTAATCATACTATCAAATTTTATCATGAATTTAATTAATTTAGCAATTTGATCATTACCACCCTATTCTTTCGGATCATAACTCTTTGATGTCATTAATTGAAGTATTTGTTGGAGAGAAAATTCGTATAAAGCATTTAATTATACAAAATGCTAGCATTTAATTTTTAACGGTTAAATTTTTCTACTGCTAAAATTAAACTATTAATTAAGAATAATAAATTTTCCATATTATCTAACAAGATTATCAGAACTGATAGTTTTATTTTTCATTCCAATTGATAAATTGTAATTTCATTTTTATTCAGTATTTCTATGATGAAATTAGTAATTATGTATGCTTTTCATTTTGAATTTTGTTATAAACTTTAACTTAGAAATAATTAATTCTATTAATTTACTATTTCAAGTTAAATGAAATCGATAAGTGTATAGTATTAGATGATTCTTCGTTTTTTTCTTACTACTTATTGCTACGATGTCACTCACATATCTTGCATGGAATCATACGAATGCTTTGATTACTGATAGTTAGATAGTATCAGTGATTCATTGGTGAATAATTTTTCATTACCATGCGGCTAACTGATGGATGGGTTTTCATCGAGATGGAAATTACGATAAACGAGAAGAGAGAATCGGATAATCCCTTTCTTTATTTTTTATAGACAAAGAAGAAATAAAAATAATATTATTGACGAAGAGTTTTCGTGTTACAAAATTATTTGTAAATGAAGAGTTTCACGTTGCATCTCAAAATTGACGTAAGTAAAGTCATGCAATTACTAATTAATTAACATACAACGTTTATTGCTATATGTTGTTTATTGCTTTCTGGCGTAACGGAAAATGATAAAATGAACTTTTTCTTTTGTATTCTGTGGAAAATACGAAGTTAAAGGAGAAATTTCGTTGAAATCTTTTAATAGATGACTATTTTGCTTTACACTTTATATCGTATCTGTTGAATTTTAATTCCATCATTATCAATCTTCGAGAAAAATTCTTCATCGTTTCTTAGTGGCATTGGAAAGTTGATTTAAATTTGCATAAATTTAGAATTGAGAAATATGATCTATGAAATAATGGCATAAGAGAGAAAATTGCATCATTTTGGATTCAATCTGAATTGAGGAGAATTTGATATGACAGCTTTCTCATGATAGGATGACGAAAGATTATAATATCAAATCAAGCAAATTCTTGAAATTTGATGAGAATTAAAGATTTCAGAAGAAATTTGCATATATCTAGAAAGATAAAGAGAGGATAACATGAGAGAGGGAGAGAGGAGAAAGATAAGAAGAGGAGGATGCTTGAAGATGGGAATTCATTCACAGTTTCACTTTTCCCAGCATTATCTACGCTGCTGATCAGAAAAGGAAGGAAGAGAGGTCGGAAAATGGAAGTATTCGACGGTTCTTGTTGAAGAGACCAATATTTCATGAGCAATGTGGTGCTGCTAAGGAAATTAATTGATTGGAGTGCTGATAGCACTGATACTTTATCATTTGATGGTGGTAGCTAAGGCAATTTTAAATCAGGATAGAGTACGGATAGCTGAGAATTTCCAGCAGACTATAAGTGGAAATTCGTTTGTTTATTTATTAGCAGCTAACTCTATGAATACAGGATGGTATTCTATTTCGGAAGCTAAGATTGAACAATCAAAATTCAAAATTATTTCAGGCATGAAATTTACAAAAACTAATAATAATTTAAATTTTTGAAATTTTATATTGATTTTATCAATGCCTTTATCGTATAAATATAAAATATAAGTTCAAAGTATATAATCATTTTACCAATGGACAATTATTTTTCTTCTCAATAAAATATTTCAGTATGAAAGATTACTGATTTCAGCTCTTTTTCTCAAATTAATAAGCACAAATACTTGTAATTAAAGTTTATAAATTAATTAACCCAAAGAAGCTTATCAGTAAAAATGAAATGAATACAGGATGTATAATTATATATGTTTTGTTTGCAGATAAATTCGAAATTTTTGATTTAGTGAGATCAAAAGGCTTACAGTCAAGGTGGAAGGACCAAGTGATATGTAATGAATGATATGAAATTGATAAGGGAAGGGTTGAAAGAATGTTTCCATTACTAAATCTTATCATTCGGAACTTCATAATCTAGCTTTTGTTCAAGTTAGATGCGGGAAAATCACTTTTTATATGCAATAAATTTTCAAATATTCGTACGTAGAAAGCTAGGTAGAACAAAATAAAAAATAGAAAAAATGAGAATGAATTGTAAATTCGATGAATAACTTTCGATTTCTTTCAATACTTCTACTTCTATCTCATGGAAAAGTAATATATAAGTCGCGTGATTTATTTATTTCAGAAATTCATTAATCTTCTTACGTTTATTTTAATAGGTATCAAATGAATGAGTGAATGAATATGCTTGGTTAAGGTTTATATAATTAGGTTGAGTATCAGCATGGATAAATTCTATATCTGATTAACTGTTTAGCATGATGATGAAATGCTATTGAACAGAGAAGTGAAGATTGAGAATTCTCCCATGAAATGTTATTCAATTCATAGGAAATTGGAATAAATCAATTGATGAAATGAATGATAAGAATTTCAGGAATTGATGGCTTTCAAAATTTTTCTTTGAAGCATTTATAATTTGCAAAGTATGAAATATGTTTAATTAATTAAGGCCCGTATTGTTAGGTTTACTTTCACAAAATTGAATTCTTTCTCATTCATATGCAACACAAATTATCATTTATAAATTCGTAAATTATTACTTAATTCTTTGAAATATTTCATGATAATGTGAATTTCTTTTGCACTTTTCCCGCATTCTTGTTATCTAATCCAATTCTTAATTCTAAAAAAAGAAATTAGGTGAAGAGAAAATTTTCCATCGAAAATTTTTATAAATGAAAATGCTTTTTGTGATGAATCATTTTGATGAAAAGCATTGAAAAGAAGACTCTTGAAAAATTCCGTACTATTCTTCGTTCATATTGCTTCAAGAAATTGCTTCAATAAGCTTTCTTTTGATATGCATGAAGAAGAATCCAGCGGATTGAACGGATTGAATTACCGGAAATGCGGAAAAAAAGAACGTCAAAGCGTAATTCCTCATAATTCAATGATATAAATGATATTGAACTCATAAATATTTTCTTAAAGTTAATATCTTTTTGTTCTACCTGTTATTAGTAACTGTGAAAATCATACAAATTGAATAATTTGTTCATTCGAAATATTTCAAATTAAAAAATTTCAAATTAAATTAAATTCAAATTGAGTAATATTTTGATGTAATTTTAATGAATATTTAAATATTATTTATAATTTTAATACTTAATTTAAAGATCAAACAACAAGCTATGATAAGTTTTGTTAGTATAACTTTATAAATTTCAATGATTACTGGTGGTAGTGATGGTAGTAAGTACTTCAGTATGAAGAGGATCATTTTGGTTGATTGCTTCCAGAAATTATTGCTAGGGGTCTGAAGAATGTGAAATGGATTGGATTGGATGAAATGTAAGCAGGCGCTGAATGCTTTTTCTAAAGCAGCGCTAATGAACCTTCTCCTGGTAAGAAAGAATCTTCCGATCCGCAAAATTTTCCCTTTTACATGATAAACAATTTTTTGGGAACAGTAAAATTTTATTGATAAAATTTGTGAAATTTCTTAAAAAAGAAAAAAAAATTTTATAATTTTATTTAATGCTACGAAATATTTTTTCATGATTGAATTTCAAATAATTCCCGGATTTGAACATTTCGTATTTTAAATTTACTACTTCTAAAATTTCCATTTAAACATAATCATCGGGAATGGTTGGCTAATTTTTAGCGTTTTTTTTCATTTCAAAGTATCTCAGTTTTATATAAAAGTATGTTTGAAATTTACGAGTAAATTTCGCGACAAAAAAAATAATCTTAAAATTCTGGTTTTATTAATTATGAACTTTGGAAATTGTTTTGCTCAGACTGTTATGAAATTAATATATCACTCATTTGCGGAGGAAAATTTATATTTGAACTTTTTGCAACTTATGTAATCTTCAGGAATATTAATTAGAACTGTTCATATACCGATAAATAGATAATAGTTAGGATTTCAACGTATTTCAGCTTTGTATAAAAATTTATGTTTGCAATTTTAAAAGTTCATTGAAATTTAAGAGTGAATTTTGTACCAAAAAAATAATTAATCTTAACATTTTAATTAGATTAATTATAAACTATGAAAATGTTTTCTGGTAAATTAATAATTAATAAATGGCAAGAATTTAAATTAAATTTCAAGAATCAATAATAAATAATAGAAAGAGAGGAGAAAAAAGAGTAGATAATGATAGATACTTATCAGTAGACGAAAAAATTCATTCATATGGATCTCGGATCATCCTCAACCTGTTGTTGATGTGATATCGGAATGATCACATCAATCATTAATCATTGCGTAATTACAGATTTACCTTGGGTCAGGGATCGGCGGTAGGAAAAAAGAGGAATGAAGCTTCATTCTGCGCTTTTTTGCAAAAGAGAATTATTGGTAGTTAATCATAGGGTACCACTGAACGATAGCACCTTCAGGTATCTGCCATAGAACCTTAGCTGTCTTTTGATATTTGCGATGACCGGGAAGATATGTTGCAATCATCTCTGCTTTATACTTACCTTTACGCATCCATTATCCGTAAACACTTTTTTCACCCTACTATTATTTTAACCGCTATTTGATGACCTGAAAAATTAATTAAGACTATCATTTGCAATCACTAAACTATCATTGGTTTTTTTCCTAGCCAAAATTATAAAAGAATTGTAAAATTGAAATTAAATTTAAGCCTTTTTTTCGTTTTCTAGAATAATTTTATTTTTTAAAGAAAAGAGTAGAAAATAGAAATGACATAATTAGGAAGAAGCTGAAAATGTAAGAATTGGTGTTAATTGAAATTTGTTAAAATGAAACTTACAATTTAGAAAGACTTAGATATTGAATTCTGTTAAATAAATGAATTCTATTGATTTTAATTTCTACTGAATTTCCGTTAAATGATCACTTTTTTTGTTTTCTAAGAATTTTCAGATTTTCATTTCGATTTTAATTTAAATCAGTAAAAACAGAATATATTGAATTTGATTTCTTTTTTTCTTATTTGAAGCAAATTTATCATTTCGATATTGAATTAAACAGTTGAAACACAATATATTGGATTTGATGAATTTTAATTTCTTTTTTTCTTATTTTAAATAAGATTTATGTCTCTGCTGTGACAAAAAATGTTAAATATTTATATTTACAGTGAACTATCACCACAAATTTTGATAAAAAGATAAGAAGTGAAGTGATTTATCATTCCGATATTTCAAAATATTCTAAGAGTTCTAAATGATCAATTAGTGTTAACAGTTGTGGTACCATTTCGAAAGGTCAAGAGGTAGAAGAAAAGATTGATAAAGCGGTAACATGAAAATGATACTGGTGATATTTTTTGTGATAAAGAAATCTGATTAGATGGAACGGGATCTTAGTATTTGCTGATCAGATTAAGTAAGCGTGATGGATTGATTCGTTTGTTTTCATTATCGGTTTGTTGTTGTTGTTGTTATTGTTGATAGTACTTCACGTGAAATAACCGTAAAAAAAGTAAAATAAAACCTTTTTTTTTCAAACAATGTAAACAAATAGCGAAAATACAAAAGACTTAGGTTAATAAGTAAGGAAATAAAATTTTAACTGTTTAAATTAGTATGAAATAAAAAATACTAAGTAATTTTTTTATTTTAAATTTATGAAATTAAAAAAAAACAAACGAAAGAAATTATTTACTACATTAATGTATTATTACTTTCCATGGTTAAAAATCTGTTTGTTTTGTTTTTTACGACTAAATTTCAATATCAAATTTTTTCATTTTCTCATATAGCATAGTCGATTATCCTTTCCATTTCATATTTTAGGTTTCAAGATGGAATTTTGATCGTTTTTCAGTTAGCATATATTTTAGGACATGGAAAAAAATAATTATCTTTTTTGTTCATTGCTAAATATAAACTTAAATTGTCAATTACGTTATCTGTTCACTTGGATAATTTATCATTTTATCGATTTAAAAATGAATATAAATAAATTTTAAGGAAAATTTCTCCCATTTATTTTTAGCTTTTTCCAATTCTTCATGTCGTTTTTTTCCATTTGATTAGCTTAGAAAAAAAAATTTTTTTTATTGGTCAAAGTGGTCAGTGGACGAAAAATTGAAATAGGAAAAACCAATTAATTCTTTTCAATTTTATTATAAATTAATGGAAAGAGAGAAAAGGATAGCATTAGTTGTGAAATTTTATTTTTTAAAAAGAATGAACAAATGGATAAGGAAAGATGGAAAATTTTATCGATAATGGAGAGAGAGAGAGAGAGAAATAGAGGAGAGGGAAAATATGATTAATACTGCATGATAGAAGATAAATGAAAGTTTGCAATTTCTGTGGAAAAAAGTTAAAGTAAATTGTAGTAAAAGCTTTAATTTATTTAAACTTTGAGGATACAATGATAGTAATAACATCATATTGTTTGATTGATTTTTGACTAAGATCTAATCATATATTTGCTTAATTTTACAATATTTCTGTAAAATCCAAAAAATTAGATAGGAACTTTTTGTTTGTTTAAATCAAAAAAAAGAACTGTTTGATGTTGGATGGCATACGGTATACATTAGTCGGTAGCATTCGGCTTTTTTATTTACTTTCAAAAATGCTAAAATAACATAGCAAAGATTATATAATTGAACGTTATGGAAGCACTCGGGGGACGGGGGAATGACTGAGATTTGCGAGATGATATTCTATTATTTGTCATAGAATGTAATCATTGGGTAAATAGAAAATTTTTTTCTGTAACATTACATTTTTGTATGAGGAAAATAGAGTGAAGGAGAAGAAAACGGGGGATTTTCTGGTATATATGTATGGTGAAGAAATGAAATTTTATCGATTAAATTTAAATTTTGTAGTTTCAAAATTATCAATAATGAATAGAATATTTCCATTGATAAAAGATAAAAAAGCTCATTTTAGTAATAAATTAAGTAATATAATTTTTTTTTTTGAAAATTAATTTTCAAGTGAAAAATTTATCTTTCATCTCGAAAACTATTTTTCGTTCTATTTCATCATAAAAAATAAATTAAATTTGAAATCAGAAATTATTGTATTGAAATTGTTTGCATCAGAATGATTGATGTAAGCAATTGGATCGAATAAGATTCCATATTATCAACTTTACTATCTTTTAATCTTAGCTAAGTATTAATTCTATTCGATAGTATCTAACGGAGAGGAAGAGAGAGAGAGAGAAAGACAGAGAGTTCGACTAAAGTATTTATGGATAATAAATATGAGTGAAATATCGATAAGGAAAAGTAAATTGGTAAATATGAAGAAGGTGAAGTTGAGGTCATCATAGATTGATCATTCATTTGACCACTTGGGTAGTCCAGGATTAGGTTACTTTCTTCATTTACTCTTTTTGGATAAGTGGATTGATAGGATTGAATAGCGAGTAACACACATGTACTCCAATTATGTGTCCTTTGAGAAAGACGAAAGAAATCTTCCGAATTCGATTAAGTTAATTGATAGATCGACGATGTATTAGCTAATTAGTTAGCAAGCCCAAAATAAATAATAGTTGCTTTGGAAAGTATATATGATATTTAAAAATTTACAGAATAAATTATCATAGTTTCATTATTTTCAATATGATCAAAAGGATTAATAGTTATATCTCCTGATCGCAGTATGAAAATTCAATCAATCAATCAATCGATATTTCAATGTAAATATATTTGAAATAAACTAATTAATTCAGTTTTAAAGATATTTTAGATTGATTTATATTTTGTGTAAGAAATTGTTAACTTGTCAGATAACATTGGATAATTTTAATTTCAAATTTCTGCATGATTTATTTTTGAACTTTTAAAAATGAAACGTAAATATTTATATCAAAATATCAATATATGATGAGATTCTATTAATTATTTATTATTTATCGAAGAATAATCGGAGAGACCTGACTTAAAGTTACAGTCTGATTTACTGTACAATCTTCAATAATTAATAGTTAAATTTTGTAATTTTTATTTTAGTCTTTTCATTTGATTACTTTATTTTTTTTTGCAGATATAACAGTTCAGAAAATATTTTGTGAGGGTGAAGAGGCAAATTTGGAATGTCCAATCGGAAGATATATCGCTATACGTCTAGCAAATTACGGACGTTTCACGTTGGGCCTTTGTAATCCAAGTCATCGAACTGACCTCAGTACAACATGTCAAAATGATAGAACATTAGCAATAATGAAATTAAGGTTAGCTTGTTTTCTTTCTTGATAACCAATCTTTGAATTTTTCTTTTTCAATTGAAATTTCTGAATTGTCTTTATAACTTTGCTTTTTTATGAGTATTCGTATTTCTAAAAATAATTTTGATCTTTTTTCAGATATATAAATTCCGATTTCTTTCTTGAAATTCTACTTTAGATAGTTCTCTGCAACTTCTTTAGCGCTTATTCACAGCTAATTCTTTTCTTCGCTCTTTGAAAAAAAACAGAAAGTAATTTAAATAAAAACAAAGAAATAGAAATGCGCAATTGTCGTTGTCTTTAAATAACCAATTCATAGTAATGATTTATTAAGTAATATTCAGAAAAAGGAAAAATTTTTGAATAAAATTGCATATTTGTAAAGAAATTAACTGAGGTTAGTAGTGTTTATTATCAATTTTATTGCATTCAATATCATTTTACTTAATAAATCAATCAATTGAAATTGAAATTGGTTTATTTAACTGACCATATTTATTACTTCAATTTATAAATTCATAATTTTTTTTATAAAGCTTAAAAGATTGATGGTACTTACTTCCTGAATTACTTTCTTTCCATTTCTTTCGTCGTATTCTTTTTTATGATTCGTATATTTTACCGATAATAGTTATCCATAAAATTTCACTCTTTCAATCTTCCTCTTTCTCTCTCTCTCTCTCTTTTTCACTTAATGCTGTTTCCGGTCTTTTTCTCTCAATATTTTAAGATTTAATAATCTAAGGAATATTTTAAAATAACACATTGAAAATAATTTAATTGCATTGAATAGAACTATTTTTCCTTTTTTTCACACCAAATTTTAATTCTTTTTAATAATTTTGTTTCTAAAGAATTTCATAATTTTTGAATTTAATAGCAATAAAATTTTCAGCGTTAAAAGTTTTTTTACTTTATAATTCTATACTTTAATATGAAATAAATATTTGCGAAATATTCTAACTAAATACTTTCAAATGGTTTATCTTTTTTCTTCAGATTAATTAATTTTTTGAATAATTAGATCCTCATGAATTGATTGATATGTATTTCTTCTACGTGATAAAAATCAAAGTATGATATTACATATATCAAGAAAACAAAGTAAACATATCAGTTTACGTTCATGCAAACTTCTTTCCTTTAAATGATATTATTCAATTGGCTTTCTTTTTCTTTTTGTCGTTTTAATTATTTTGAGCTGAAAAAAGTAATTTTGTTGAATTTTCAACAAATTATGGAAAGAATTCTTCATCTCCATGTGAAAGGAATAGGATTAATGATTGAATTTTAAACTTTTAGATTTATTAATGCTTATGCTAAATTGAATTATCTAACTGAAAATATTATAATCTTTTCTTTCTGATATAAATGAGCAAAGTATAATAACGATGGAATAAATATGAATGAATTGATTAATTCTAATTGATAATTTTGATTTTAGAAATTAGTGAAATTCATCAATAATGTATCCTTTAATTTTAAAATTCGAAAATTTATTTATCCATTATATTTGGTTGTAATTATTTGTCCGTTTAATTCATACTGTTATTCTTATTATTAATGAACGATAATGTTTGATGGAGAAATATTTAAAGAAAGTTGAAGTTAAGTAGTTATTATCGTTATGATCTTTACTTTATCGTAATTTGATCCATTTTGTTAAGATTAAGATCAATAGCTGTTATTGCTTACTGTATGTGAAAGCAAACATAAATATCAATCTTGGGAAAAGTTTTCATATTACTGTATGTTTGAAATGATTTTTTATAAAAGAAATTTTGAGTAGAAAAATAAAAATATCATAAAATTGTTAGAATTTCTACTTCGAGAATCATTTAAAATATTTTTTTTACAGTAATAAATAATGCTTTCTTGAATTTATCCTTTTTAAGTTTTTGAAAAATTTGTTAAAAAATATTTCAAAATTATGTCATAAGTCAGTCGTAAATTCCGATTATTTCAGTGAAATATGAGAATATGTTTTGATCGATTGATAATGATTAAATGATTCGATTTGATATTTAGTTTAGCCACTTTTAGCCACTCAAGATATCTTCAGTTCTCTTCATTTTAGTCCATTTTGAGAAAATTTCAGACTAATCCAGAAAATTTTCTTTTTTTAATCACAAAAACAGTAACAAATTTGAGTATTCTAAAGTAAAATTCCTTAAAATTCTTGTCAAAATGAAAAAATTGCAAAATTTTTATTTAATATTGTAAGGAAGGAAAGGAAATTTCCGGGAAATTCCTTTAAAAAATAATAAATTATGAGAAAAATGAAAGAGTTATCACGAAGATATGATATCATCAATGTTAAGTGCTAGAATATCAGAATGTTGATTTTACATTCTCTTCCGACTATTATTCCACTTTTACCTAGCAGAAATAATATAATTTTCAAATTTAAATCTTTTGAAATTTGTCTTATCATATTTTGGCGCTACTAAAATTTGAATTTTTGAGCAAGAAATAATAATTTAACAAATGATTTAGATGAATTGATTAGTAATTACTATTTCAATACTTATTTTAAATTTGATAATTGTCGCTCTTCCACCGTTCCATCTCTGTTATGTGACCTTATATAATTTGGATAGTAAGCTATCCAAGCTTAATGCTATGTTTATAAGGATTAGCCACTAAAAGTACTTATAGCAGTGAAATGACAGGTGTGTACCTCTTATAATCTTTGAATAGAATGAATGAATTCATACAAATAGTACAGACAGTAATAATCACAGTAACATGAAGGATTAAAAAGCCCCCAAGGCTACTTTTTATGATAAGAAGCAGTGATGCATGAAATTAAACCAGTTTTTCATTTTCAATCTAACCTTTCTCTTTTTTCTTCATCATTATTAGGAGTATTATCTGAAATGGATGATATAACCAGTTTGATAATTAGATAGTTAACATTTATCATGATTATATTAGAAAGAAAAGTGGATAACAAAATCATTTTAGCAAATAACTTTCTCTTTCTCTCTCTCTCTCTCTTTCTCTCTTGCTTTCTTATATTTCTTAAAAAAATTTTACAGTTCTAATCGATTTGCAAAAATTTTCGAATTTTGTTTTTCTTCCTATTGTTTTTATCCTTTTCGAACTTTCAATTATAATTAAAACATTTGCCGTGTAAGTATTTTATAGACAATTATCGCTTACTGTTTTATTTATTCTTTACTTTACCTTTCCTTTAAAGTATGCATTTAATCTTTATTTACAATTAAACACTGTTAACAATAAAAATGATCGTATTTTATCAATATAAAAAAGTACAAAAATTTATTATCAATGAATTAGAAGTCAGTATATTATTGAATGTAAAGTAATACCACTACCATTTCCGTTTCAGTAATTCCTTAAATTACAGTTTCACTCAATGGAATAGTAAAAAAGGAATGTGACAGTATGAATACCTGAATATAATAAAGGAAAAGGAAGAAAGGGAATTATCATCTCATATTACAAAGTGAAATAGATAATTAACATTTATCCATGATTACTACTTCATCCATTTGCAGGCGCAGAAATTCATTCATTCAATAGCGCCTCAACTTCATATATTCATCATTGTAACTGAGGGAAAGTTCATTTTCAATCGGTAAACATTGAATCATATCTGAGATCATTTTACCTATCTTTCCGTTCACTAACACACTCTCATCTATCTGATCGATCAATAATTTGAATTTTATCTATTGATGAACAGCTTCTTATAATTACTATTTTAAAATTATACATTGGTATTACTTGTCAACGACAAGTTTTGATATCATTTATGATAACAGACAGACCAGAAGATATTCTATGATAAAAGACATCACCTCACCTTTAGACGGATTTGAGAATTTTTAAAATTCTCTCAGAATTGAATATTTTCCTTTCTTTTTCTTCTAAATTAAATATCTCTTAATTATCCTTTTAAAGGATGGAGTAATGATTGAACACATGCTAAATCCATTTAAATGTTACACAAAATTTTATAATTAATAATAGTAATAATTTGAAATTATTTTTTTAAATAAATTTTATTTCATTTCTAAACTTTTTTTAGCAATAAATTTCTATCATTCTACTTGTAAATTTAAAATATTTTTCAAAAAAACGTTAGAATAATTTAAGCAAAAAGTTTAATCAGTTCAAAATTTATTCATTTCAAAATTATTATTTCATCGAAATTCTGAATAATTATCCGAATGAAAATTTATCAGATTAAAGTAATGAAATTTAATATTAGATAAATTAATTAACAGATCACATCATACACACACATATGAAGATTGTAAATTTATATACAATGGGTGGAGGATATTTTGAGGAAGATAAAGTGATAAATATAAATTTCATGATATTATCATTATTCATAGTTCTGTGGAAGTCTGTAATTTTTTTTTGATGAATTCCATATGCATTTTTGTTTTTTAATTTAATCAAAATACAGTGTATTACTAAGACTAATAAATCAATCATATATTTAATCAATTCTTTAATATTTAAAAACTCAAAAAGGAAACGAGATTTAAATAATAATTTAATGAAAATTGTTTTTTAATTAAAATTAGGTTGAAATGATAAGATAAAGAATATAATAGCAATATAGTATAATTAATTCTATTTATATGAAATATAATGAAATAATTAAAAAAGAATTTTTTTTTCCAATCAAAAAAGCGAGAGAATGGAAAAAGAGAGTTGTATTTTTAAATTTTATTTTTCCTTAAAACATTTTTAAACAATGTGAAATGATTTCAAACGGAATTAATGGATGAATTTCATTGGAATAATTGTGACGCCGAATGGTCTAACAGTGAAGAATTTAGGCGACAAAAAAAGAGAGAGAGAAAGGAAAGAGGAAAAATACCTGTTGAAGGACAATTTTTGAGGTTTTTTCTATCCAATAGATATTTTCCTCTTTCTCAGGTTTTTTTTCTTTGGTGATAATGATAGATGAATTGAGATGAAAATAATTTGAGGTGTCTTTTTTCCCTTTCTATCATTTTCTTTCTTTCAATTGAAAATGTTAAAAGGAAGGGAAAAACAAAAAAAGAAATGAAACGAATAAATTTAGAATTTGAAATAAGAAATTGAAAATGTTTACTTTATGATATGATATGATAATGAAAAGTATTTACTGAATTATTCAAATAGTTCCTATTAAGAACACGATTGATTGTTATGATTAATAGTGATTAATCATTTTATCAATTGGTAATTATTGAATAGAGCTCTTTCGGTAACTTAGATTTTTTCTTGATAGTTTTTCAAATTTAATTCTTTAAATTTAACAAATTGAATAGATAAAAGCGGGCGTTATATAATTAATTAACATTTTATTCGCAACTTTCCATAGCTATTCTCAGTATTGCTGATTTCTTAATTAATTTCAAGAAATTTTAAATGATTGGTAAGCATTAAGTTGAGTAGTTTAAAGTATTTCAGGAATTTAGAATGATTGAATTCAGTCTTTTTTCAATTTAGTTATTCATATTTCTCTTTGTGAATATTTTTGGTGGAACATTTTATTGTCAAATCTCTCTCTCTCTCTCTCTCTCTATTTCTCTCTCTTTCTCTCCCTCCCTCTCTCTCTCTCTCTGTCTCTCAATGTTCAATTCCCAAATGTAATCATTAACATTTCTAAGTTAAATGAAATAACATATTTGGCTAGTAAAATGCTTCTTCGAACAGACAGAATAAATAAATAAGCTGAAAGCTTATTTACTTTTCTAACTAATATTTATCTAAAATTTGAAATACAAACTTGAAAGGAATGATGAATTCATTGACATTAAAAAAGAATTGAAATTTCTCTGATTCTTTTCATGTTAATAAGTTATAAAATTTGAAATTATATAATAGAATACTGAATTGAAATGGAAAATCTTTCAATAATAAAACTGAAATTGCTTGAAAGAATGCTTCAAATTTATTTCTTCATTTACAATTATAGAGATATTTGTAATATTTTCGGCAAATTTATAGGTTATTAAGTAAAATTATTTTTCAAAAAGGAAAATCTCAGTATGATAACTTTCATGATCATTTTTGATGAATTCAGAAATTAAGAGAAGGAAAATTCTAGAAGAGAAATACCGAATTGCAGAATTTAAATTTTGAAATAAAAGAAGTTGAACACTAAATAAACCAAAAATTAGTAATACTATCTTAATACAATTAAAACCAAAATCAAACTTAAAATCATTTTGCAATTCTAACTTATTATATGCATAATTTAAATTTTAAATAACTTTAAACAGACTTTTTTTATTGGAAATTGATTTGAAAAAAATCTACAGGAAATGGTTTTCAATTGATTTAAAATTCTTTTTTAAAACAAAGAAATTTTGCCAAGTTTAGTTGCGATGATAAGCAGCAATGTTTGTTTGACGTGGAAACGAATCGGTTCGGTCTGGATTCATGTCCTGGGGAACCAAAATACCTGGAAATTGTTTATTCATGCATTGAAGGTATCAAAATAAAATTCGACAATTGTAATTAAATTTTTATGCAAATTACATTATGCACTGTGTATCGACTGATATGCTATCTGTTGTCCTTAAAATTGTTTTCCGTGATCGACTGATCATCCATCTTTGGATTTCGTTGTATTTTCCTTTTTTTTTATTCACTGGAATGCTTGCCTGAATTTTGATTACTAATTAGCTTCAATTAGCCTCAATCAAATGATCATGAAAAATCAATTCATAAAGCTTATTTAATTTACTACGGAAAAATATTGTTATGATAATCATTGAAAGTTTTCAAACATATCTGGGAATATCAATAAAATATTTTTCTGCAAATTTCTTCCTGCGGGTAGCGGGAAGGAATCGAAATTAATTCTTTCTCCAATTTTTCTTGGGAATCAAATGATATCATTGCTACTGCTCTTGCATTATCAGTAACAATTATCACATACTTTAATAGCGTATCATTGTCAGTGAAATATTTCAAAAACATTTTTAGAAATAAGAAGAAAGTAGAAATCAACTTATTATCAAATTACTTTTCGAACATATAAATAATCAATTATCATCCACCTTAATCACCTTCGTATATTTATACTTTTTCGCATTGATAAATAGGCCCTAATTTGCGTGGAACTCTATCACCAATTCATTTCTCTTTGTTATTATTGTTTTTTCTTTTGTTGTTATTGTTCGTTTGTGTTTGTTTACTTTTTCTTTATTTTTTACACATTCATTTTCATTTTGCTTGCTTCCTTTTTTTCTTGTGCAGATGTAATGGTTACACGCGGTGTAGCATTCCGGTAAACAACGGAGAACTTGGTGATCCATGTCCGGATACGGAAAAATATCTTGATGTGGAATTCCAATGTCTGAAAAAACCAAATATTGGTAACTGTATATTGTATTTAAAAGCATTTGAAATTTTGAAATTTTCAATTTTTTTCAAATAAGACAATTTAGCTGTTTATATTTAATATTTGAAAAAAAAAACAAACATGAAAATTAATTAGCAAAATGATTAAAAAAGTAGGCATGAAAAGAGCATATTTCACGTACTTACAATAAATGTTATAATTTTTTTTTGCAAACTTGTCTCTTTCCAAAGTTAAATTTTAATTTATCAAAGAGATTCTTTCAAGTTAAACAAAATTCTAAACCATACCTATACTTATACATTTATGAAATGAAAAATCGAAAGTTTAAATTTAACTTTGAAAAACAGATTAGTTTTGAAAAGAAAAGCCATGCCATATTTTTTACATGCACTTTTAGCTTCATGTTTGTCTCCGTTCATTCTTTTGTTTTGCACATTCTTATCGGTTAACGTAGTTTGCATTTAAACAATTTTTATTTATATCATAAAGTTTTTATTCAACTAAAGAAAGTCACTTTTAAATTATCTGTGAAAGAGAAATACGTGAAAATTTTTGCAGTAAGAACAACAGTAACTCCATTAACGACCGCAAAATTCAATACAATAACAACTACTAATCAGACACTTATGACAACTGATTTAATCAAATCATCAGTGGGACTCGAGTTTACGTAAGTAACGCTTAATTGAAGTCTCAATTTTAAAGGAAATTTGATAGTACGCTCAAACAGTTTGTAATTTAATCTTAAATAAACTTTAATTTTTTAAATTTGAAGGACGATGAAGTCATCAAACAATGATGGTAAGCAGTTGTTATGTGATATGATAACGGAACGTGACATAGATTGGCCGAAAACAGAATTTGGTATGTTAGCTCGTATGTCATGTCCAATTGGATCAACAGGTTACGCAGAATGGATTTGTGGATCGGATGGACACTGGGGGTCAGATGGACCAGATTTGTCACGTTGTATTAGCACGTGGAGTAAAGGGTATGAAATATCTTATCTATACTGAAGATTGATTCTCGAGATTAATTGTAAATTTTTGTATGCCTTTGTATTCAGATATCCTCATTTAAGAATTATTTACTCGATTTGTAATTTAAGGTTACTTGTGGATGCAGAAGAAGTTGAAAGTCCATTAGATCGATTGGAATTTCTGCAGGAAATTCAACAACGAACACGACGTGAATCACTGATTGGCGGTGATCTAATCACTCTTTCACATGCCATAAAATTGTTAATTCCTGCCACAGTATATGATAACGATGCTGATAAATTTGTTGAAGTATCACTTTTTATCCAATTCTCTAATTAATTTTGACTAATTAAATTTCTGTTATTAATAGTTAAGTATATAGCAATTGATTAATTAGTTCTTGAAAAAATTTTTTTTTATTTCTTGGTATCTTATATAAAAGTTATTAATTAAATATTAACTTGCAGTTAGTTGTGGAAAGTGTTAATAATATGGCAAAAGAATCTCAAACATTAGCATGGAATGATTTGAAAGGTGTAAAACGGCGTATGATAGCTGATCAATTGATGAGTGTTGTTGATCAAGTATCTATGACAATCAGTGCTTTTATCACTCCTGATACACCACAGATTATCATGAAACCCAATACTGGTATAATAAAACCTTTACAAACACTTAATTTTAACATTTCAGGATTTTTTTCCATCTTAAAATTTAAACAAAATAATTGTTAATTTATATTTAATCAGGGGTAAAATTGTTAGCGAAGTGATAATGTATTTGAAGATAATGTATCTCCGATACTTTCGGAGAGATTAATTGACCAACTTGAAATGTTTAACTGATAAAATTCTAGGGAAGTAATCACTTTCAAAAATTTATTTATTTATCATTCAATGAATTTGAAATTTTATCATGTTATGATTGAAATAATTTTAAATCTGTTTATAACCATCGTACTCTCATAATTACAGTTACATTTATATTGAACTATTCATGTTGTACTGTCATTTTTACACGATTAGGAATGATGATTATGATTTCAAGAAGTGAAATATGAATGAAACCTTCAGGAATTGCAACTTTCAGACGTTGAACTTGAAATATCAGCCGTTCGAGTGCATGATTACGTTACTTTTCCAAGCACCAGCTTGTATCGAACCACCGACGATACGGTTAATGTCCCGCAAGAAGCATTAACTCTACGCAACAATGCCATTGGTTTGCTAACAATTACTTTTCACACTTCTTATTCTAACTTTTAATCAGACATGATAATTGCAATAAGTATTCATTCATTCATACAATTTTCTATTAATTGAAAGGATTAAAATAGATTTAAAATTCGACCATCAATTCAAAGGTATTTCAGATCTTCTCAAATAATTTTATGATAGTTGCAAAAGAAATTTCAGATGAAGCCAAAGTTCTTTATGTAGCATACTCATCGATTGGTAAATATTTGCAACCTGAACCACGTAAAGGTGCAGATGGTGCCATGGTACCACGACAAATTGCATCAAAAATCGTTTCACTATCAATAATAAATAGTAATAACAAAATTGAAACCATTGATCAACTTCATAAACCAGTCATTATTACATTTTCAACGGAGGTATAGTGAACTTAATTATATTGAAATTTCAGATCAGATATTTTTTATACATAATTACTTACCTAAATATCTGGAAAAACAGCTATAATAGGTATTATGGAAATAGATTTAGAGATTAGATTAACTTCCAATCACAATTAATACTTAAAAGTAAAAATAGCAGTAATTGACAGTAATAAATATGTAAGGAGTAAAGAAAACTGATAATAAATTATCATTAAAGAACTCCAAGTGATTTCTATAATAACTGAAGAAAATTAGTAATTATTGATCATTAAATAACTAGATGGAGTAACTTTACTGTGGAGTAAAGAAAATTAACATATAGTCATGATTAAAATAATTATAGGAAAGAATACTTATACTTAAATTTCTATACATATCAGGATCGAGTAAATCTTTCCACGCCATACTGCGTTTGGTGGAATCGTTCACGTTTACAGTGGTCATCGTATGGTTGTATGGTCAATTTACATAATACAACCCATACCGTTTGTCACTGCAATCATTTGACGTATTTTGCTGTCCTCATGGATGTCCATTATCAAAAGGTCAGTGAAACTTTGCAGAATGTCTTACGTTGATTCTAAATTCTTACAGTAATTCTAACAGGTTATGTGAAAGTTACGTAAGAGTAAGAGGTACAATAGACATTACGGTTAACTGATGGATCTATCGATTCTTACGTCTAAATTGATGCTAATATTCACGTATCGATTTAATACTGTTGAGACGATGAGAAATAAACCCGAGAAAAATCTCTTAATGGAGAGAAATATCCTGTATTTGTGTGTGTGTGTGTGAGAGAGAGAGAGAGAGAGAGGAGGAATTTGTAATTTGTTTGAATTAGAAATTCCACTCTTGAAAACTGAAATATTTTTTTCTTCCTCTTCATTTAATATTATTGATTGATTGAGTAATAAACTGAATATTCTAATTTACTCGAAGTTATCTTTGAATTTAAAATTTTTCGAAATTTAATCATTTTAGCTTACTATTGGACATAACATAGCATTGACATTCATAACTTATGCTGGTTGTATAATATCGATAATATGTCTTCTGTTATCACTATTTGCATTTCAATGTTTTGGTACCAGTGGTGGTGATCGAATTTTTATTCATAAAAATCTTTGCTTCTCATTGCTAATTGCTGAAGTGGTCTTTCTTGGTGGTATTTGGCAAACACAGAATTCAGTATGAACTTTTACCTTACTTTATTATGCACTGTATAATATATAATTACTTATGTATAATGAGTAATACTGATGTATAATTTTACTGTTCAATTACATCCATGTCTTTATCACTTAATATATCAAAAAAAACCTTGGCAAAACAGTTTACTTTAACATCGATTCATTATCTTGTGAACGAATCAATTTAATGTATGCATCCAGTATAAATTAAATAAATATATCTTCAGTTACCTGAAAATAATTGTGATGAAATACTTATTTATTTAAAACAAATGATAATGAAATTTTTTTCAATACTGATTATAGTTTTAACATTCTAGCTTCCTCATACTTATTACTTAAAAGAAAAGTACGGATGTTCCAATCAGTTAAAAGTGTTCGAGTTCTCCTGCTGGAATTAAGCTTAATTTTTTAACATTTTAGCTTTGCTGTAGTATCGTAGCCGGTGTATTGCATTATTTCTTTCTTGCTGCATTCTCTTGGATGTTATTAGAGGGTTTCGAACTTTATTATATGCTAATTAAGGTTTTCCAATCGAAAGATTCCAAAAGATCATATATACTTTTATTTGGTTACGGTAAGCTTTTACATACATCTAATTAAATTATTAAATTTTCATTTCCCCATTTCATTATGATTATAAAATTCAGTATTTTCCGAGATTGATTAGAGATTCCGATCAATTAGAAATTGCACTTTCCTCCTACTATTCATTCTATTCTTAATATCAATCATTCTTTAATGATCAGATTTATTCAATCGATAAATGTGTAAATTATCATTTTAACATGAGGTAAACTATCACTTTAATAATTTAATCATTTCGCTAATTTAGGATTTCCATTATCAGTTGTTGCTATATCGATATGGTTTGATCGATTTAGTTATGGTACCGAACGACATTGTTGGCTACGATCCGATAACTACTTCATTCTAGCGTTTGTTGGACCAGTAGCTATCATTCTATTCTGTAATACAGTCTTCCTCGTGATGACATTGTTTATTGTTTGTAGTCATTCCAGTATCGGTTATAAACCATGTAAACAGGATCGTGATGCACTGAAAAATGTTCGGTATGGAATTCGGTGTTTTTTTGAAAATAGCTAAATTATTATTATTGTTATTAATTCTTGTTATATATATATATTGTTAATTATTATTGTTATTATTTATTACTATGAATTATTATTATGGTTTATAGGTGTCATACGAAATTTATTTTTTATACCTAACTTAGCTAAGCGATGATTCATGTTGGAGGAGTTTTATGTTTGATTAAAATTTAATGCGCACTTTTTTCTTTCTATTAAAAATTTACCTATTATTTCTATTAAATGATTTTATTTAAAATTCTTTTTTCTCAATTAAATTAGAGTATATTTTGAAGACTTATTTAATCGTACAAAAATTTCAGGAATTGGTTAAAGGGATCGATAGCATTAGTTACCATATTAGGCCTAACCTGGACTTTCGGCTTTTTATGGATCGATGAGCAGTCAATTATTATGGCCTATGCATTTACTATTATGAATTCTCTTCAAGGATTATTTATATTTCTATTTCATGTTACTTTCAACGATCGAGTTCGTCATTTTTTCTTTTTTTTACTTGTTTCTTTTCCTTACAGCAATAGATTTGGTACTTTATCAATTTGAAAATTTTAATTGTTATGTTCAAGCCAAGAATTTCCTAGCCAAATTTGTAGGTATGCAATTCCTATTGATTGATTTCAAGGTCCATTGAACTGCTTGATTTATCAATTTCATATAAATAATAACTATAAATATCTTTTTTAAGTTGCATAAAGATTACCGAAAATGGGTGAAACACGTGTCATGGGCACCGGACTGTATGCGTGATGATTCAAGCCATTCGTCACGTACGATGCCTTATTTACCTACAAGTAGTAATACGGGCAAAACTGGTCAAGCAGTCAGTTCGAGTTCATCAACAGCTTCCGAATTATTGGTAAGCGTAAAATTACTTACCTCATTTCATCCTATCATTTTTGGATAGCCCTGTTAATTGATGATACTACAAATCGGAGCATTTCCCCACTCTCACGTTTTTTCACATCCGCAACAGAACTTTACGAGAAACAAATACGTGATGATGGCTAACGAAAGCGTTGATGATCGTTATCAGTTTATCAGTGTTGTCGCAACTTTCTTTTTTTTTCGATGCTTAAATATGAATATTTAAACGTTACTTAATTAGCTTATCCTAAATCGCACATAAAAATTTTCATAGTTCACATAGAAATCAGTGTTAATTAAAATTTTTTTCTGTTATCTGTTTATCACACTATAGTTTACAATCACTTTTTCCTTATATTTTCACAACTCAAAACAAATGGCTTCAATATTTACAAATATAATTAGTAGAATTTATTTGTAAACAAAAATCATTATCAGTATTTAATCATTATTTATTTACAAACATAATATTATCATTTATCAAATTATTACTAATTTCTGATAAATGAAAAATATTAATTTCCGTTATAACATATTGCATAGGAATTTGAAAATTTCAAATATTTCTTTCTAAATTTTATTTTGCATTTTTGAAAAATTTTGTTTAAGCTTTACCTCCTATGTATATGTTTCTTATCTGTCTGTCTACCTTATCTCTTCATATCACACTGCACGACCATTTTATCAGTTTTTAATCGCTATAGTAACACACCACTATCATTCGTTATCGATAACTTTATCATTTTATCATTTGATTTGAATAGTGGCAAAAGCGATAAGTATTCAGCATTGTTGGCTAGTCAACAGGCTCATTTAATTCATGAAAAAATCCATGAAAGACGAGGTTCGTCAATGCTTTATCAGTCGCTTTATCATTTATCACTTCTCATCATTCTTCTTCCTTCTCCTTTTCTTTTCATATTGGTTTTCTTAATTCAATTAATTAAAAAAAATTCAAAAAGTTGGCATAAATGTAAGGCTCTTTTTTCTCTTTCATTGCAAAAGAAGAAAATTTATTCTTTAAATATCTATGGAAATTAATTAATTTCTCTTATCCATCCTTATCGTTTGAAATTTATTTATCATATCAATTGTCATTGACGTAGTGGCTTATGTACAAGCTAATATAGTTGAATTAATTTTATCAATAATGTAATTATCACTATAGACATGGAGAGATAGAAAAAGTGGATTCATCTTATAGTTAAAATAAGATTGTTGCAGTTAAACTAAATCAAAAACGGTATGCTCTGAATATTTTTATCATTTCATTGATAAGATTAAAAGGTAAATGATATGATTTTATCATGACAATTATGTTTCTTTTAACTTTGATAGCTTTTTCTTAATTTGAAACTAACTACATCTTCTATCATCTTTTCCTTAATCGTTCAATTCTTCCAATTTTTTTTTCTTTGGTATATAAATATTTGCATATATCAATTTATGATCTAAGAACAAAGCTTAGTGAAAAAGTTGTATTTTTCAAATGAATTCAATTCTGGTGAAAATTTGAAACTTTAGAAATATACAAAGGAATATCCACCGACACGTGAATTAATATTCTTCAATTGCGCTACCGATATTATGTTATAAATATGTAAATTTTTTAAATATGCTTTTTTTTGGAATCAAATTAATTAATTGGCCTTTCATGAGTTAATTACCAACAGTTTTTTTCCGTCTAATCCATTTATCCGGAATAACTTTTGCATCATAGTTATTTGAAATAACTTGTTGATACTTCTATACTATTAGGCTAGAGATTATCGAAGATTATATCGTATCTTTCACTTACAGCTTAATGTAACAAATTTTTGAAGAACCCACAGGGATAATTTCTACTGCGAAATATTCTGAAGCTTCTATTTTGCTTCTTTAATTAAATTTGATTGATTTATTTGAATTAGAGGACAACTTAGCACTTACCTGTTATTAGTAATTAAGTTTTAATTTTCTTTTTTTCTTGCATGGCTTTAAAATTTTCCTTTTCCTTTTTTTGCTTATTCGTTACTTCACAATGAATTTTACCTAAAAACACATGTAAGTGTTTATACTGAAATGATGATTATAAAATAAGAAAATTTAATTTATTCTTGAAATTGCATGTTTATGCCTCTTTCTTTTCATTATTGTATTTTCTCCTTTTTTTTTAATTTTCAAATTTTAAGCTGTTTGCTTATACTTTTACAGTATCCTTCAATGAGCGAAAAATATCCAGCATTACCAGCACCACGTATAGTCGCTGCTATTGATCCACGTTACAATAATTCAGTACAAATGCTTCTATCACGTCAACATTGTAATTCAAATGGTAAAGTTTTATTTGATATACTCTTTATTGATACTATGTGATCAATGAAGTCTTAGTGTTTGTTATTTTTAAAAAATTAAAATATATTTAAAGAATTTCCATTCTTTCGCAATTTTAATTATAACGCTTATTAGCTTTACAAATCTGTTCAATAAGTAATAATAAAATCAATATTGCTATACCACAGCGTAGATATGCACTTATTCTAATGATTTTAATTGAATATTTCATGCAATCTAAATCAAAAGCTTAACATGTAACTGCGCTTTATAATGTTAATTGCAATGATAGATCGTTTTCTACAGTTATTAATATGCTTATTTTTCTGCATATATCTCTTACTGTTACATGTGATCGTTAATGCTTATGCCAAAGTATGTGATACTGAACTCGATGAATATTTTATTTACATACTTAGCTTATATTACTAATTTACTATTTGCTTATTACCGAAAGTTAAAATAATGGTTGAAATTTTAAATTGAATGAATAAGTAAAATCATATAACATAAATGCTAATATTACACTACTTTGTATTTATAATTACTGATAGCTATTTTTCAGGATTATATGATTACGCAACAATTAGCTACGACGATCTCTGTACTTCATCATCCAATTACTATCATCAACCACAACAACATCAGTACTATTTCAGTTGTATGAAACCTGTAACATTTGTACCAAATCCTAATTTATCCTCTACAGCCATCCGACCGGAATCGGGAACACTTCATTTTAGGCCACCACCAAATTTTCCACCACCACCACCACCATCACCTCCAGCACAACCGACGTCAACTTCACTTTTTGCCGCACGTCATTCGATCACACCGATCTCAGCTGCTTCGATCGCTCGGGTATCGGATGATTCGGCATATAGCGATAGTTCCGCATCTACTTTACAATGTCATGGTGAAGTGATAGCAAATCGATCGGGAATGTTACTACGAATGGACTTATCAAAAAATCCGCCTGTTTTCGTGCAAGGCTTATAATTTATAGAGTTGCTTCGTAGTTCATTGAATAATAACAATAATAATAAATTAAATTAAATAATTAATTAGGAGAAAATAACTTGTATTAGTTGATTTTTTTTTGATTTGTTTTAATCCAACCAATATGATATCGAAACTTTTATGTGATGTGAGATGAAAAAAAAGATTTCAAATTAGTTATCGATTTCAATATATATTGGAAATACTGGATACTGCTTGATAAATAAGCCATCTGATAAGCAACTCTATGTTACTTTTAATAAGTTACTTTTTATTTTCTTCTTCGTTTTGCGGCATACAATATCGGGTTCGTATATTTTTTCTCACTGTTAAAAATTTGATCGAATATGTTAAAAGTTTTTTCAACGGTATTATCACTTTCAAAGAGACATATATACATATATACGACAGCTAAATGATAATGCAGTCTTTTTTCGAATTTATTTCCTTTATCGTTTATCATTTTAAAATATTGTCATCGATATGAATTATTAAATTAGATTTAGGAGAATTAAATTAGATTAATTAGAATGAAGACGAGAAATTTCCATTTCATTAATTACCTGATATGATCAATCCGGTTGTATACGGCAGGAGATTATGTTGATGCTAAAACAAAACATAATGCTAATTCAAAAAAACACTCATGTATAGGCAAATCGGACTATTCCAGATTTTCTGGAAAACGAATGAAATCTTTGCAAGATGAAAACATTCTTTCCTTTATGATATTATCACCATACTCTCTTGTCCCTTTTTGATATTTCGATTAATTGAGTTCTGTTCATTTGAAATTCATTATTATTATATTTGTTATCTTGCACAATTCATTTATATATTACATGGAAAATTGTGCAATACTGATAGAAACTTGAAAATCTGTAAATTTTAAAACTATAAATAATTTCTTGTATAATTCTGTAAGCAGCAACAATTTTTTTAGCAAATTCAAGTTTTCACTTTAATAATTGATTGCATGCTATTGTTAATTCAAATAAGTCAATTTACCAAAATTATTTTTTCACGTAAAATATTATATTGTATCGCATGTATATGCATCAAAAGTTACGTCGATCAATTTCTGCCTTACGTGAATGCTTCCAAACTATGCTAATCATATAAGATTTTCTTCACCATGACAACTTTTTCCAGTTCAAATAAACAAACTTAAGTGATAGAAGTTTTATATGCATTTCATAAATCGGCGCATTGAGAACATAATATGTTCATAACGAGAAAAGCAGTAAACACCAACATTTCATTATTTTAAGAGCTTTTTCAGCATTGAATTCCATTCAATTTTTCATCTAATAATCAAGGTTGAGTGATCAAATTGCAAAATTCAAAAAATAAAATACAGGAGCAGTTTGGAGGATCACAAATAGCAACACCTATTTCAACTTAAAGTACACTTATTATTTCGTTCATTAGCATGGAATGTCATCACATGCAATTTCGGGTTCTTCAATTGCACGTAGCTCATTGAAAACCGGAAACGTATCTCTCGTTGCTATGAATTCGCATGTGCACTTTCAAAATCCAGTTCTGGGCGAAACTTTTTCCGCACATCAAACATCCGTATGGCTTTTCACCGGTATGAGTCCTCGTATGAATTCTCCAATCCGATTATGTGGAGAAGCTTTTTCTGCATATCAGTTTTCAAATGCATGTTTCATCATATGAACTTAAATGGGATAATTTAGGAAAACCTTTTCCACATTCCGAGCTATTGATCGGTGTGGAACCTCACATGGATATCAAATTTGATGACCTAAAAAACTTTCCGCATATCGAACAATCGTGCGGCTTTTCACCTTATTATGTTTGTATTAGCTGGCACTAGAAACTAGATTCTTCTAATTTTACAAAATGATATTAAAATATTGGATATTCTAAGTTCAATGAACTCAGCCCTAAGTGCAATGGATAGTTATTAATGGAACAATAAAAAGATGGATAAATAGATCAAATATCTATTGAGTGTGATTTCTTGAGAATTCTAAAAATATTAAAATTTACAAATAAACTGAATGGTACTTATGAGAAATTACACTTTCCGTTCTTTGAAAATTCACTTAAAAGGGAATTTCTTCCAGACAACATATTTCTAAATAGATTAGCATCGAAAAGGTAAGAATCATGGATTCAGCAGAAGATTAGTTGAATATTTTGCTAACTGAATATTCTTGAGCTGATTCTTGTTCAGACGAGAATTTATTAGCGTTTTATATAAACGAAATGTTGTATATATTACAAGCAATCTTTCAGCTAGTAATAAACTAAATGAGATTTATCGAATTCTTTAATAGAACACAATCTCTTTGATCTTTCAAGTAACTCTTTATTAAACGCAATCATAAAAAGTTATTGTTGAGTTCGACAAATCGATAATCCATAATCAATTCAAGTCAGTCAGGAAATCATGCAATGCGAAAAACTGTAGCCGGTCCGATACTTTGTTTCCGCCAATCGAAAACATATTTGAGATAGTGAATTGCAACAAGTTGGAAATCTTTTTGTCGATATGCGAATACTATTAAGAAATTGAAGGAATTCAGCAGACGCATGTAGATGCAGCATGCCGCAATAATTTGCGTAAATTCAGAATTCGTCCCGAGTGTACATACCATTATGAAAGATGCCGTGACAAAAACTGCAAAAATGAGAGTAAAGAAATAAAGCAATAAAAGAAGAAATAACTTATAAAACTCACTGCTAAATATTTTCAAAAACGATTCTTTCCCTAACTGCTTGATTTTGATCTAAAGAAATTATCAGTCAAACTTCTATTTAAAATCACAAAATAGCAATGATCTTCGTTGAAAGAACTTAGCCTTCAAAGCTGATAATCGAAATCCAAATTCATACAAAATGTAAGACAACAAGAGATTATCGTCGTATAAGTATATTGTCTTTGATTGTTGAAAAACTGGTGAAGAACTCGTGACAAATTACGGTGGTACGAATTCCTCGGAACGAACTGTTCTTCGGATTCACTGAGAGTAATACAGATATAATTAAAATTCCTTCAGATTTCAATTCATTTCTGCTGATATAGAGTGTATTGAAATAAAAGAGGAGTGATCATTGATTTAGCTTCATTCGTAAGAATATAAATTTTCCAAAGCTTTACTTTCTCAGGATGAAAATAACGATAACCATGACGATGATACTCAACATTAAACAGGCTGAGGATATCGATGCCAACACAAAAAAGTGAGGTGAATACGTGGATGATTGACTGTAAAATTTATATCGTTATCGATTTCAGAATCAAAAAGTCATTAATAGTATCGTAAATCAATTTCATCACTACTCTATTCTAAAATAATGTAATATAATGATTCAAAGATACAGTTAGAGTTAAAGCATTCACTTAGCTAATGAATGTACTTATCTTCACTTACAAACAAAAATTAGATATCTGTCGAGACGGTTCAATGAAGCACGTAATGATTGTGGAACTTATCGCAATGATAGTAATCACATATAGTATGACAATTAATGAATAATTTATTCGTTTGCTATGGAAATAATAATATATCGGGAATATTACCATATAAAGCCTTTCTAAGCTGCTTATCAACAAACCTAATCCACTCATGAAATCTGCCACGAGAAACAGGACAGGTATCTGAAATTATGCTTACTGAACTATTAGCAATTCGACTTATTCATTGAAATAGTTATCACAGATTTATCAGTTGTTTTTAAGATAAGTGAAAGTTTTCAAAAAATTTTGCGTAATGGTTTGTCAAAGTTTTTTGAAGAAATAAACGAACGAAAAGCACGCATTTATGATGATCAATACAGTACTCTCCATCGACAGTATCGATGAGTCGTTTCGCTCCAATTAATATCAAACTGATTCCGGAAAATTCATTATTGGAAAAAATAAACAAAGGAATTGTGTAAGAATTCCTGAAAAAAGGTTGTTGATATCTTACCTGTCCACTATTTTTCAGTAAATCTTCGTATTTGAAAAAACAATTCGTTAAGATGCTTATTGGCAGGTTTTCTGACAAAATTCTTCACTCATATTCTGATACCTTTATCAGACTAATCGACTGACCTGAGCGCTTTATGTTTCACCACAATCGTAAAGACGGGAGTATAAACCAATATGAACATTGTGCCGATAATAATATATCCGTATGTATACATAACATAGGTGATAATTGTTTGTTGTGGTTTGCATTTTGCAATATTTAGAATTTCGGGTGAAGTTTCGTTAACAGCGAGATCCATTGGTATGAAATAGTAGTCTTAACCTATCAAAGTCAGCAATATGTTTGGTTTACCTTTTACGAAGGTTTTATCTGAAAAGTAATAATATTAACCTTTCTGATAAATTCTTATATTTACCAAACGTTGATAGTTCTTCAACTGCCCGTTCGACTAAATTTTCAGTATGAAAATCATCAAATCATTGATTTATATTGAGATGCCCTCCTTCAGTATCTATACCTTCCATCTTCATTACAAAAATTAAAACTAAAGAATAGTTGATTACTTTTTGAGTAGATTACTCAGTTAGAAAATTATACTGATATAGCTTTTGCAGCCATCTGACATAAACAGTGTGAAATGTAATCATTATCAGATGATAATAACATTAATCAGGTATATAGGCAAAACT